>OY992533.1:54222504-54822504 GCA_963921185.1 Dasysyrphus tricinctus | reverse complement strand
TTCCTAACTAATTAACTTTTATGACCGATGATGCCGAAAAATGTTAGCTCCTTTTGTTGAAGCTTTTCAATTTTCAAGTCTACATACCTATGTACATATGCATGTATATTTGGAACCAATTGGCATAATAAAAGCATCAGATAGGTAGGTACAAATATTTTTCCTGGAATATTGAATAGAGGTAGCTAGGTACCTAAGTGAAAAATATTTTCAATTTTCAATAAACACTTTAACAGGTTGGTTTTGAGGATAATAATGTACCTAATAATTTTAATTTTATTAATTATGAAAAAAATCTGATTTTCCTATTTTTATATAGGTATACTTATCTACCTAATAATTTTTACAAAAAATCATATTTTCGATGAAAATAAAACTCGAAAAATTGTTTTTTTGCATAAAATTGATGCATAATAAATAGGTATCATTTTAAAAATGTGAAAAAAATAATAATGTTATTGGGAGTTGAAAGTAGTGAAACTTAATTCCAAGAAAAGTCCAAAAATCGAACAAGAAAAAGGAAGTGTGTAAAGGACAAGTTATTTATTAATTAAAAATGAAACATACTGGGTTTTCCAGTGGTAAATTAAGATTTTAATCTAAAAATTGATTTTTTTTCGCGGCACATTGAATGCAATTTCAACTTAATTTTGACAAATATGAGGTCAATCTCAATGAATTTCCCGATTAATTCAAAAAAATTGTATTTTTATTTTAAATAATTTCCTTCATATTTTGAATAGGTACCTACAATTTTCAGAACCGAAATATGTAAATTAAATATGTAAAGTAAGTAAATATGTAATAAAGTAAATAGGGTCATGTCCCCAGTAATCGAACACTTAGTGGTTCATAAGAAAGTAATCGTTGACTGTGAGGAAACCATTCAACGTAAATATTTGATGTAAAATTATTTATCAGCTTAAACTCAAATATTTGTTATAACTTTTAAGGTTTTTTTAGTAACTTTAACAACTATTTTTATAAAAAATCAAAAGCTGAAAAAAGCCAAATTCCCCAGTTGTCGAACACTAGTTTCCTAAGCCCGAACAGAAAGTTTCCTTATTTCGAACACAAGATTTTGTACATAGTTTCAACCAAAAAAAGTCATAGAAGTAATTTTCTCTCAGTTTTATTAAACAAATTGTGTTTGTTAGTGTATTTTTATTCAATTCTTTTAAAAGCGAAATAAAACAAAAACTGTTTAACGGATTCTTAGTTTGAATACAATTCAAAAACTGTTCGAACAAAGGAAGCTAGCAATTACATGAGAATTACATGAGTTTCCTTGAATCGAACACTGGAAGAAAAGAAGAAAAAGGTGTTCGAATACTGGACCCAACGTTCTTCTCAGTGTTCTTGACGTAAAACCGTAAAAAAAACTAATTTTCTATAATATTTATATATTTATTGCCAGAACGCAATAAAACAATTTTGACGGAGTTGCCTATATTCGAACACTAGTGTTCGAACAAGCAACTCTAACAAATTTGGTTTCCTATGTTCGAACAGTCATATTATTAATAAATTATTAAGCTTTAAGTTAAAACTTTAAGTTACATAAATAAAATAACTATTATCCAACAAGAAAACGCGTTATAACAGGCATTAAGTTTAATTTTCACACCAAAAATCACAGTTTCCCAGAAAACTTCCAACAGTTTTTTTCATTACAAAAAACTTGAAATTACTGGATTTCCTAAAGCCTCTTTTTTAAGTACTTTTTCTAAAACTTTAGAATGAAATTTGACTAGTTGATAATATTTCAAGGTTTAAAGGAATAACACATGAATTATTCTGCGTTTATAGAAGTTAAAAATCTAAGAAATAACACAGATTATAAGCTTTTTTTCAAAAAGTGTTCGACTACTGGGAGTGTTCGAAATTAGGCGACTCTACCCTATGTCTCTTTTGACAAAAATTATTGATGTAAATTAAATTATAGTTAGTTATATCGACAAAATTAATGAACAAAATATAAAATGTTTTTTTTTTTTTTTTAATTTGCGAATAGGAAATAGGTAAAAAATTATATTATTCGGTATTCGGTGTTAGGCGCTTCGATAAAAATAAGTTTAATATTGATAGGTAGGTAGGTATCAATACCTGGCGGGGCCTTTTTATATGATTGGAATTTATTCCTTACACACTAAGGATAAAATTTAGCTTGGGAGTCATTGTTATAATCCTGTCACTTGGATCCTCGGATGCAATAATTCACGGGACGTCCTGCATTTCAGGCATAAGTTAAACTATGCCGCCGACTACTTTTTCCCGGATTGTGTCGTGACATAAATTCACAAAGAATACCTACATCTTTAATTGGTTGGCAAACAATTGCTCCATTAAAACTTTAATCAAATTTATTAAACTTAACGTGGAATAGGAATGAAGAACAAAAACTTAAATAAAAATTTGTTATTTTTGTTATGACTTTAGTCCAAGTGACACTTTTGCAACCTGACACCCGATTTCACTATCATTTAAATTGGTAAAATATTATTATAATAAAAAGATTAAACTTTTATTAAAAAAAAGGATGTTAGTTTCATTTTTTAAGTCAGCTAAGCATATACGGCTTTAACAGCCCTATTATCGACACGATTCAAAACTAGTTTTAATGTAAAACTAGTTCTATAGGGGTTTCGAGTGGTAGGTTTTGAACATATTGGTATTATTCAAACAAAAATTAACATCTAAAACTCTGATTTCGAGTTTTAGATGTCAATTTTTATTTGAATAATACCAATATGTTCAAAACTTTAAACTCAAAACTTCTTTAGAACTAGTTTTACATTAAAACTAGTTTTGAATCGTGTCAATAATAGGGCTGTAAGAGTGTTTGATCAAAAATTGATAAGACCTTTGTACTTAATAATTATGTCTTATATGTACTATGAATCTATTAAATAAACAAATACAAATACAAATACAAATACAAACATGATTCTCTTTTTGTCTCGGTCAAATAAATTTTGTCCCGGCCAAAATTTGTAAGCCCCATGATTTTCCTTAATTGTTACCATAAGTCCTGTCGAGGTTCGAAAATCAGCAAACCGAAATTCTTTTTTTTTTTAATTTTATATTTGTAATTTATTTATTTTGTGTAATTTAGTTAGGAAATAATAAAAGTCGATACATTTTTAAAAACAGCAAAAGCAGAACTCGTAAATTACTTAAAACATTTTCATGATCAAAATAACGGTTAATGTCTCAAAAGATAGTTGTTAGCCGTGGGGCCACTCTTCGGGAACATACCTACTTTTTTATGTCAACGGGTGGACTTTTTTGAACATGAAAAAAGTTGCAGAAATGCCTTGAAATGCCTAACGCGTGTTGGGAAGTAATAACTATTATCTTAAAAAAAATTGGTGTTGAGTAGACGCTTTGCAGACGATTTGAGTATCATATTTTGGATTGTCACCAGTGCCAGTGGCGTAAAAATGGTTCGATTTTAAAAAATGAAACGGCATTCGATTTATCACGACAAAATCTCGATACCCCATTTTAACTTGCGATATAGGTACTAGGGCAAGTTTTGGATTCGTGCAAAAAAAAAAAAATTCGAGATAACAATCAAACATGACATTGCGATGATAGAGAACACGAAAAAAGTGGGTGGAAAAATTCTGTCTGTCTGTCTGTCCGAACCTCAACCTACAGCCTAAACCACTGAAGCGATTTTCTTTAAATTTTGAACTTAAGGTTTTCTTGTAACTCTCCAGAGGGGAAATTGAATTCTTTTTTAGCTCAAAAAATAACGGTACTTGCCATACAACTGTTAAGGAAAACCTTATTTATCTCAAAAACGGCTCCAACGATTTTGATAAAAAAAATCAGTGTATTATTGCAGACATGGTGTACTTTTTGGTAAGAAAAAAAATCACCAAAAACATTTATTAACGGAACCTGCCATATAACGGTTTTTTTGATTTTCGGTTTTCTCACTAACCGCTTATCCGATTTCAATAAATTTTTTTGTACAAAAGCTTTGTTAGAATATTACTAATACTGTATACCAACATTCTGGAAAAAATAAATTTTGGATTTTTAAAAAAAGATCCAAATTTTTTTTTGAAAATTCAATATTTCAAAAACAGGTTGATGAATTGTTTTGAAATTTCAGTTTTAAATGTATATTAATATATACTCAAAATATGCATACCAATTTTTTTTTGAAAAATGTTACAAAAATTTTATATATACAAAATTAATTTTTAAGAAAACGGCTCCAACGATTTAAAATTTTTTTTTTGCATATAGGTATTCATATTTTTTCAAGTAATCAGAAGGCATACTTTTTTTAGCTCTAAGTTATTTATCAGACTGTTTATACAAATTAAAAGAACGATTTAAATGCTTTTTATACTTTTTCTAAAATAACATGAATATTATTTTTTCAAGCTCTTAAGTTCCACAAAACTTGAACATAAGAGCAAGTACGTGCGATCCAGTCGTGCATTTTATTTTATTACGGTTAGTAAAAAAAATGGCATATCGAGATTTTGTCGTGACAAAGTGATTGCCATTTAAATTTTCAAAATCAATGCATTTTTACGGCGCTGGTGACAGTCCAAAAATGTTGAAGTTTTTTTTTCTCGTCACTTCCTACATTTTTCATCATAAATTTTTTATTAAGGTAAATAAAAAAATTAAAAAATGGCGTATCGAGATTTATCGTGACAAATCGAATGCCGTGTCATTTTTTAAAAACGAACCAATTTTACGCCACTGGTGACAGTCCAAAATATGATACTCAAATCGTCGGCAAAGTTCAGGGTCATAAAAAAAAAACACTCTTTAACCATGGATATATTTATAGATCCTTCTGATTATTAGTTTGCATGACAACAAAATATATTACTTATTCGAATATTTAAATTGAATTAGTTTAAATTTGAATGACTTTTAATGCATATATAGACACGCTATGCTTAAATAAATAGGTATCTTATTGCATTTAAAAATATTTCCTTAGATTTTTTTGTGTAGGTATGTTAGACTGGGTTATAACTTATAAGATAACTATGTGTGTTGGCACAAAGTTTATCTTATGTGTATAGCTACGAGGTCTTACTCATATTAAGGATAAAAAGTGTTTCTATATATAAAGTAATTTAATTTAGAAAATATCCACTAGGCACTTTCAACATTGTTTGCTTTGCTCTTCTATAAGCATACCTCCATTTTTGTTCAACAATGTTATTTAAAAAAAAAATAACCGTCTAACCGTTACACATTTATTTAAATTAGAAACTATACTACCGATCGTTACGGTCCTTTCCTCAATGCAACAATGTGCTATTAATATCCATTTTAAATGCATTAAACGCCAAAGAAAATATCCTTTAAGAATCTACTTTACTCGAATTTCCATAAGGGCACGAGTTATTGAGTATATTTTTTTCTGTTTTTTTCATTTAAAAAATACAAAAAAAAAAAACGAACGAAAAATTATCATTAATGCAATCAAATTACGTAAATATATTCCAATTTCTTTGAGTTTTCGTTTCCTTTTATAGGTATTTATCCTTTAAATGCTCAACCCCGTGAACTTCACTATAAAAGAGTAAAGAAACCGTAACCGCGATAAGGAAAAAGGAAACCCCAGTTGTAGTTCCTTACCTTTGCCAACATTCAGACCAGAAGACACTTCTTATACAACATGCCCCTATATAGTTAAGTATCATATCACCAGGGGTAGGGGTTGTATTCTTACGTCATTGAACAGGAACAAAAACAGGATACAATCACCTTTTTTTATTGTATTTTTTTTTTAAGAATAATGCTGGCAGACTGTTTGAGAATGAATCATATCCACACAGAAAAATGAGGAAGAAAATTAGAAATTTACTATTTAGGTCGTGGATATGATGTCGTCAGTCGTCGCGTCGTGAGACAAACCCTTCGGAAGGACTCAAGGATCTTTTACATTTTTTTTTTTAATTTTTTTTTCTTCAAATATTGATTGATAGAATTACACATGGAAGGACATTGAATTCGATTAGGTAGGTACTGACGGAAGAAACAATGTACAGTAAAATCTCCATTAGTCGGACAGCCATCACGGTGCATATTTTGGATTAATTGTATAAATAGTAGGTAGGTAAACTAAATTGAGAAAGTTTGAAAAATCAAAAGGACTTATGGACAAATACAAAAGATGAAGACTTTTGTCCAAAATTGGAAACTCTTCCTTCCTATACAACAGAACCCAAACTATGTTGAATAATTTTGGTAAAATTTTATCAAATCTTAAAACCCTTTACTAACTTTTTTAATTAGGTAGTTATTTTCTGTCTATGAGATGGTAGTTTATCCACGGGAATGTTTGTTTTTTTAATTAAAAAATATTTTGAAGAATGTATCATTTAATGGAAATTGTCAGCCTGAGAAAGTAATGAGAGACTTTACTGTAAGTGTCGCGGAGTGCATTTTTTCTGTTTTCCGTCTTTTTTTATTTTATCGGCCATTATCTTAATTTTTATTGTTTTGGGTTGAATACACGTGTATTGTGTTTTTTTTTTTGGTAAATATTCCTAAGAGTTCAATAAAAACGTTCGTTTTTCTAGTTTTTAAGCAAAGAAACTTTAAGTGGTAGGTAGGGTTCTTTTTTTATTGGTATCTTTTCGATTGATTATAGTTTTTTTTTTCGAAGACTTCAGATTTTTTTATGTATTTGCACATAATCATTGAAAGGATTTTATGAGCTGTTATCTTACGGTAATTACAATTTATTCGTTTTATTAGTTTTTTGATTTTTGTCTCTATACCTAGTACACAAAAGTGCTTGATACTTTTTTTTTAAAGAAAAGGGTGTTAGAAAAAGGCTGTTTGTTATGAGTTTTGAAAATTGAGTTTGGAAAAAAGCGTGTGAGGATTTAGGTAATTTGATTGAATGCGGGCAAGCGTTCGTTAATTTATTTTGATTTAGATGACATAGTCAGACTGGATATACATATGCATACATATGTAAGACACAAAGGAAAATAGTGATAACTTTGATAGAAATAAAAAAAATAAATGATACAATTAACCGGAAAACTTAACAACGAGGCAATCAGATGGAAAATTCTATGTATAGTACAATGAGACATACAAATTATTTTGGATTTGTGAAAGCCAGATCAAAGACAAGCATCGCCGCAGCTATAACTCGAAACAGGCTGTATCTGATGCATTGGACAATCAAAAGCTGCCTAGGAAGTCAAGAGGTAGGTACAGGCATTTTATCGAGTACCTACTTGAAACATCAGTATACTCACAGACAAAAGGCGTGTTTTATTGGGAAAGCTATCGGCAGCACAGTGAAATTTTATATGAATTACAAAAACAGCATGGGCAGCAAAACTGGTGCCGATAAAAGTTAAAGAAGAATCTTGCTGCCGATAAACTTTTGACGTTTGTTTGAGTATCGACCTCGATTGAATAGGATTTTAGTGTGTCGCCATTGGTACGATTGGTATTTTTATGTGTCTCGAATTCTCGATGGCTATGTTCGTAGAGCAGAATTATGACTGCCCTGTTTAGACTGTAACTTTTCACTTCGTCATGACCCTGTTTTTGTAGAAGAAATCAGTGAAATTTCACCCATAAATTCATTGTTATGGTGGCGTAGTGAGCAATTACAGTCTAAACAGGGTCTTTCGTAAGTGCATGGTTGTTTTGTTTTAGCTTTTCGACAAAATGAAAAAATTATCCTATCCTATGCTATGCTATGCTAAAAAAAAACTGCCTTAAATCAGTGTAAAGTGTAAAATTTAGCATTTTTATATTTTATAAGTAACAAACAAGATATATTCTGCGGACTGTCAAACAATAATTCGCAAACCACAACATCAAGACGCATTCCACAAGGCATTTTTCTTAATATTTTCTTCTACAGGCAACCAAACAAATTACTCAAGTGAATGAAAGGTCAAAATTCACGATCATTTCTATTTCAAAATTCACTATTCGCAGCTCATATGAAAAGCTCTTTTTCTAAACCTTTGGTCTATAAGGGCCAGTTTGTACAGACATGGTTCAAATTTTGATCCGATGCTCAGCAATTTTTTGTCACTGATTTTGGTGGATTAAAGGCTACTTGTACAAACGTGGTTCAAGTTCTGATGCGTGGTTCAATTATTTTAGCTCACTGATTTCGGCAGTTTAACTGAGGTTCAACAATGGTCAAGCTTCAAATTCTTATTACAACATACTTGAACCTTGAATCATCGTTGTAATTCAGAAGATCTGATGAAATCGATGCGTCACAAAAGCTGAACCATCGATCAAATTTTTAACCAGTTAGTACAGCTGAAACTAACTGAAGTTCAAGGAGGGTTCAAGCATATTTGTCTACTTACGTACTTGAACTATCGTTGAACCTCATTTAATCCGGTAAAATTGGCGAGTTAAAAAATTTGCAATGAAAAACTAGGTAAATGCATTAAAATAAGCCATACAATCATGTCCTTATTGTGGCGAAGAACCTGCAAGTACTTCACTAGCTTTTTTCAATGGAACACATCAAACTGCTTTGCTGCATGTGCAGTTGGTAGTCCTAGATTAGGGTTTTCATCTACTCAAAAGTACTTTGCCACCTTCAAAGGAAAACGGCTAAATTCATCTACTCAATATGTAATAAGTCTGCTATTATACGATGACTTTTGAGTCATGACTTTTTTCAAAATCAAATGAGAAAAAAAAATTTGATTTCACTTTCATTTCGAAAAAAGTCTTCGTGTAATAGCAGACTAAATCATGATGTTTTTACTTCGACCATAGTCTACCAACATACCCCTACCCCTTTTCTTTTCTTTTATAGCTGCAAAATCAATTTTCGTATCTGAATATGGCAAATAAAGAAAAAAGGGACACAAACATTTGATTGAAAACATTAATTATATAAATATATATGTAGTTATATTTCCCATTTTACTTGCAAATAAGTTAGTTTTTGTGAATAATTTTGGTTTATTTCTACTTTTAACTTTCACAAAATTCACTTTTGTGTCATGACAGCTGTTCAGGCGTAGGCGTACCATATTGCAAATACAAAAATATAGGCCGCTGCGGATTCGTTTCTTTGGAAATTTCTCACTGTACTATATATAAAATCCCAAAAAAACACGGCTAATGACTGCAGAAACGTCCCCAAAGGATCCGTAAAAGAGATTTCCACCCAAAAATATCGAAAATTTTGAAGCGAACTGCTATGCGTCAATATTATATTCCGGGACTCAATAAAACACCACAACAACATTCAGTTTTGGAAGCGACTGCAAGTAACTAAGCCAGCAGCCGGGACCCGCGATGCGTTCAAAAAAAAATCAATAGGATTATTGGAAAGCAGCCAACAATCCTGGAAACTATTATCAACAAAAGCAATAATATTGAAGCAACATCAACACATGAAAAAGTGGAAGCGTTTGCAATTACTTCGAAGGAAACTTCACATCAAAACCACCTGTTTATCCAGCATTTTTGGACGAATTTGAAGTATCTATGCAGTAGACTCTGCAGCCTAATCTGAAAGAAGTCATACTCAACGACACCAATCCAGCAAGTGACCTAATCGACAGCCCACATCTATGCCGAGATAATTGGTAATTCAAAGCCAAAAAATTCAGCTTGATCGGATAGTCTCCAACAACTACGTCCTCAAAAAAAAGGCTTCCACATGCAGTGATGACTCTCCTCACAATAATAACTGCATCAATAACAACTGTTAATTCTCTCAGAAGTTGAAAACAGCAAAGATAGTGGAGGTCCCGTCGAAGAAAGCAGCTTTCGCAACTTCGTGTCCAACTACAGGTCACTCTTCAACACCATCATCAAAATACTGGTAGGTAATCCTCCAGAGGCTCAAGAAAATCTGCAGTGAAAATCCGATCATCCCTGAAATGCAGTTTGACTTTCGAGAAAAACACTTTACCCTGTGTCCGCATCGCGTATGACTAAAGCGATCGTTAAAATAAATGATTGTCGTTTTGACGATTGCTCTATATTTACGTAGATATGATAGAGATAGATACCGTCAAAACGTACGTGCGTAAGGTACCTACATCTACTCTTAAGGCTAGTTGCATTGCAGGAAACTAACATTTTTATCGGTGCATCGGCCATACTTTAAATTCTAAAAAACAGCCAAACTAAAAAACGTGGAATAGCGAAGGGTAAGCCTTATTCCATACATTAAGTGCAAAATGTTACTAATAAAACAAAATGTCTGCTATGTGACGTTTACTATGCTAAACTACCGAAGCAGATGGTTTAGCGAAGGAACAAGCAGCACTCTTTTTTTATTGGTGTTGGTATCAAACGATTTACATTTTCAACAACATTTTTTTTCTATGCACAATGATTTCATTACGTTCGGTTCTGAAGAATATAAAGCAAAAGGTTACTTTTAAATGGTTTTGTTAATTTTTATGAACTTACTTTGTCGTTGGTGAACTCTCGCTTCTTTTCCTTTTTTTAATTAAATTTTCCATAATACTTTATAATAATTTAGATAGACATAAAAAAGAAAGTTTTTAGGTGTGTTTGGTAACATGAAATTTTAAGATGTCAAAGCCCAGACAGAAAAAACCCAAGCTTCCGAAACTTGGTACAAATTTCAAGATACTTAACAGGCCTCGTACGGTAAACTAGAAAAACTAGAAAAACTAGCTATATAACTAAATTTAATTATTAAATATCTTTTAAATGGAACTTTAAATGATAATTTTCATTCAAATCATAACAAAATCATTTAAAACCTATTAAAAATTAAATTTGATCATGAAAAATTTTTCTGATATGAATTTGGCAAGTTTTGGTTAACGACGCAACTGAGCATTAAAATATAATAGACTTATTGACATTTTTTTAAAGAAAAAATATTATTTCTTGTGGAATATATTATTATTTACTTAACAAAAATATTTTATTCAGTTGTTTCCAAAATAAAATGAATATTCTTCATACTTTTTGAACTCAACTGAAACCGACATCGATAGAATCATTGACTTATTAGGTATGTAGGAAGTCAATGGATTGAATGGTCGTACGGTTACGCAACAAAAAAAAAATAACAAAGGGGGACGACCAGTTTTGACCTACCTAAAATTGTTGGCAAATTGTTCCTGTGCGAAAGTCTAAATGCAAGCAGGAACAAAAATTGTATGCGAAATTTCCGGAAATTTCGGGATTGAAGCATTATAATGCCGGAATTTTCGGGATCCAAAAATGGCTTGGGATCCCGAGACCCCGAATCCTCTACTAACTCACCTACTTCACATCAATGTGCCGCCCCGTTACTCGCCGTTCGGAAGGTAGATGGCCCCATCAACAGACTCTCTAATTTCTACAGGAAATGCGGGGCTTCCAGATCAAAACTACTAAATCGAAACTTGTCTGCTTTAAGAGATCCTCAAAGAGCAGAGGCCATCGCACTGCAGCAAAGTGCAGACACATTGTTCTGAAACTCCCAGATGGCCCATTGCTGCCAAATGGAACGTGAAGTACCTGAGAATCCACTTCAATTAGTTGTTTAGGTTCAACCTGCAAACAAGAAATGTGCTCAAAAGAGCCAGCTGGGCCTTCCACGGTCTACACTCTACATCCTCTGATGAGAGCAAGAACCCGACAAAGTCAAAAGAAAAAAATACTGATGTTCAAGCAAATCCAGCGGCCAACAACATACAATATTGCTTCCAATTCTGGTTTTCGCAATATCCATCAAGAAAGCCATGAAGGAACTTCAAGTGCTCGAAAGAAAAATGTTCAGAATTAGCACTGGTAGGTATTGGTATATACTTCGACGAACGCCTCTGCAAAGAAGCAAACATAGTCCCTCTAGGCAGGTTCCTACTATTTTCTGAAAAAAAGTTAGTAGGTTTAGGGTTTATCAACAGTCACCAAAATCAGCTTATGAGAATGATGGCCACCGAGCAACGACAACCCGAGCTGAGTTACCTCAGTGTGATGCAAACCCTGAACAACAGAAATAAAATCAAGCTTATCTCAAAATATCAATTTCCATTTTTAACAGTAAAAAATACCTTAGGAAGTAGGAACATACAAAAAAGAACCTTAATTTACCTTAAACATTGTTTATTCATACCTTTCATACTTTTTTTGTTGTCTTGATTTGATTTCTTAAAAAAAAACACATTGCATCCTTGTTCTTTCCACCTGATCTCACCTGGCATGACCCATAATGCAATATACAAACATTACTTCCCGGCGAACAATAGAAAGTCATTGTTTATAAAATTTGTTAAAATAACAAACTCACTGCTTCCGAATTGTATTTTTTACTTCAAATCTTAACGTTAACATCTATGTAAATAGATTCAATCTAATGTTCCTTCTACTATGGGTTTGTTTGCCACACTTCATTAAATCCTTGAGCAAACACACAAACCTCAGCAGTCAGGTAGAGCACCATAGGAAGTACACTGACTTACTGACGAATGTTAAATTGGATTAACAAACTGAAGGACGAAGAAAAAGTAAGTAGGAAAATTTAACTATAACTGGTTTCGTTCGTTTAGTGATGACCATAATAAACACAACAAAAGAAAATTATATTTGATGGAAAAGATCATAAGAAAAACTTATTAAAAATTATATAAACAAGATTTAATTATAAAGACGAAGTTTAAGTAGTTTTCATTTAAGAAATTACACATTTCCTAGAGGGAAAAATAAAATACATCTTAATTAATCTAAATGCAAACAAACTAAATGTTTACACCTTAATATTTCGATTTTAAATTCACTTTGCTTTGATATACACTCCTCGTCAACTGAATACGCACAAACATTTTTGAATATATTTTATCCATTTTTTCCAAATAGTGATGGTTATTATGCCATCTGTTGATGGTAAAAATTTTCGTAACATATAAATAACAGAATTTCAAAGTTTTATCCAAAAACAACCGTGAGTTTTTCCTTCAACCACTTCCAAAGTGTAACTTATGCAAAGTAGAAGTTTTTTTTTGAGTCAACTGAATAGGTACAAAAATTAAAATTGGTATTGGAATGGAATGAAACAAGTTTTTGTTTAAGTTTAGTAGTGGGTACTTCCACCTTTATTTTTAATTACTTCGTAAATTCGATCCGGCATGGAATCGTATAGCTTTTTAATGTAATTTAACGAAATTTCGCTCCACGCTTATTTGATTGCAGAAATTAAGGTTTCTTTGTCTTCGAACTGACGACCACCCTCATAAACTTTGCGTACTAACCATCCCCAGACATTTTCTATGATGTTTAGATCAGGTGAGTACGGCGGCCATTGAAGCAACTGCACTTGTTGCTCCTCTATCCATGTTTTTATTATGCGCGCTGAGTGAATAGGCGCATTATCATGGTAGGTCCAGTTTATGGGTCCAAAGATGTTAGAAAATTTAGGAAAATTTCTTTCCAAAATTACTTTATACCCAGCTGCTGTCATTCTTGATGTTACAACCTCGAGCTCAACTGTTCCATAATAACTGACTGCTCCCCATATCATGACACCTCCTTCACGACTATGATGGCGCTTTAAAAATCTTTTTTCTTTCCTTAAGTCGTGAAAATAGAAGTTGAACCCATCAGGGCCATCGAAATTAAACTTTTTTTCATCTGAAAAAAACCACGTGATACCATTCTTTTTTCCAACTCATGTGAAGTCTTGAAAAATCTAATCGCAACATTTTCCGTCTCTCGTCAAGTGGTGGTTTTTTCTTAAGTTTCATTCGTTTAAGATGGCTTGAGTTGTTGATTACTCTTAATACTGTTGAGCAACTTGCGTTTACGCCGACTTTTTGTTTTATTTTTGCCACAGAATCAGAAGAATTTGATGCATATCTTAAAATTCTTCGTCTCTCAGCTGCTGTTGTTGCTGTTTTCTTACCTCCCTTCATGTTTTTGCCGTATGCATCTTTATTTTTCAAGTAAGAATTAACTACATTAAAACTTCGGCCAACTTTATCAGCTATTGCACGTCCAGTTAGGCCTTGGTCTCTAAGTAAATCGATTTTAGCTTTTTCAACACTGTTAAGACACGTAGATCTACCCATTTTTCTTAAAATTTGAAATCAAGAATTAAATTTTACTGAAAACACTAAAATCGTTAATTTAAACTGCCAAGCACTCCAAAAAAACTTATAAACAACGAAGAAAATGGCGTTGTACCTATTCAGTTGACTAAAAAAAAAAACTCCTACTTTGCATATAAAACACTTTGCAAGTGGTTGAAGAAAAACTCACGGTTGTTTTTGGATAGTTCTTTCGGAATTAACTGCTTAACATCTTAAGGGAATAGTTAGCATCAACAGATGGCATAATAACCATCACTGTTTGGAAAAAATGGATAAAGTATTATTAAAAAATGTTTGTGCGTATTCAGTTGACGAGGAGTGTACAAACTAGACTTTATTTTTTTTTCAGCAACATTTTATCGAAGAAATTATCGAAAGATCGTCTACAATCGATTTGCCTACAGCCAATTTTTGAAACTCTAATAGCCTTATTCATAAACACGTTTTAGAGACTGCGAAAAGTTACAATGCTTCGAAACGTGGAAATGTTATTCATAAAAGTTATGTAACGTTAAATAGAGCCATTTTAAGCTAACGCGTTAACAGGTTGAATATAGTGACTGCATCTAAACGTAATAGATTTTTCTTTTTGGTACTTTATTTGACAAAAGAGCATTGAAACTAAGATGGGTCGGAAAGTATATTATGAATAAGGATTTACGCAACGTTGAATACAGCCTTTATAAGGATACACTGCCAGCCATATTTACTAGAAGTCGCTAAAATACCTCTCAATACGGGTAAATAGTTATGTAGTGTATAAGCCCCACGGCCGTAGCCAGAATCAATCGTATGGGTGAGCTGAAGGTAGTTTTGGGTGAGCTGAAATTTTTTTTAACGAAAATCATAATATTGTCTATAAAATACACAATATTTACTGACACGATATAAGGGTTACATGATTCTGATGACAAATATTCATAAAATCACTAATATGAGCAAAAACTATTTAAAAAAAGATGCAAACTTACTCAAAATATCATCTATTTCCATCAAATTCAATCGTGTCTTTTTGAATGCAAAAAAATAAAGACTGCACTGCACAGTCGTTGATCGGTCATTGATGACCATCGTATAGCTTCTATTTGCGAAAATGATGACTCGTTTCTTAAACCTGCTGCCACCTAATGGATCGATTACTTCAAAAACCAGCCATAAGTTGTCGAAAAAATACAAAATTTTAAGTTGTTTTCTAACCCTGCTATTTTTATGATTAGCAGAAAAGTTTTGGTTATAAGCATATTTCTAGCAATTTAAAGCAAAATTTTGGATTTCCCAAAAATTATCAAATTGAACATTGGCCCTTTTAGAACCAAAGGCACATATATACTTCGACTTAATCACCAAAATCACTTTCTCGAAGTGAAGATATAACAATATTGAGGGAATATCGAGTTCATTTCCTCAGAGACTTTGAGGCTGGGACATATTCAGCACTCTCTTTATCTTCTGCTATATTCATTAACCAATTTGTATTTTAGTCTGTAACATTTATTTGCTCTTGAAGTTATTTGGTGATATGAATAAAACAGAGCACCTGCTCAAAACTCAACTTTTCGAAGCAGGTGCTTCATTTGGTATGAATAAAATACTTGGGAAGTTGCTCAACGATTGAGCATCTCCATGTTTGATGAGAACCTTCTCAGGGTAAGCACCTGCTCCATTGTACGGAATGAATAAACCGAAGCACGTGCTCTTTCGATAGGAGCACCTGCTCCTCAATTGTAAGTTAGATCAGTTGGTTGCTCAACGTTGAAGAAAATAGCGTTTAATACCTTTTGCTTCATAAATGGGGAAGTTTATACAGATTATTTAATCGCAGGGTCGTGCATAATCGCAGGGTCGTGCATAAGTCCACGGCCAATGGTCTTTTCAACTTTTTCTTTTGAAATTACGGCAGTAGCTCAAAAACCCTACAATTGGAACTGATGTAAGGATGATGAAACTGTCAAAGTTGAATGAGCTCTGAAACATTTTTTGTATTGGATTTACATTCTGCAGGCAATCCTCTTGATTTTGAAATAAAAATTCAAGTACACGCAAATTTACTTTAATAATTCCAAATATAAGTAGAAAACGGAAACTGTGGTTTGTTTTTATCCATTTTTAAAAGAAATGTTTATTTCTAATCTCAAAAACACAATTGAAGACCCTTTGGTGTTTTTTGAGAGCCGAAAAACCCATATTTTTTGAAAATTCTTGGGATTGTCAAGAAAACCTGGTTCAACCGTGAGCAAACTTCATCGAACGAATCTTTTCACAAAAAATGCGTGTCAAAACAGACAAATGTTCATATTTTATATAATTTTTATATTATAAATCATCGAAATTAATTTTTAACGTCAAAAACAATATAATTAGGTTTGAGGTATGAGAGCAGCTACTCTGTTTGAATGAGGAGGTCTTCTCGAGTTTGTTTATAATTTTATTCATACGAAATGAGAGCAGGTTCTTTTTTATTGAGCACCTTCTCTGATTCTCAAGGAGCACCTGCTCTGAGAACGTGCTCCGTTTTATTCATATCACCCATTATTTCCAATAATTTGAATCAAATTGTTCTCTATTATGTAACCAAACAGAGTTTTTTCCATATCCTCTGTATCAAGGTTTTTTCCTAAGTCTTTTTTAATCTTCAAGGAATGAAGTATGTAACTCTTAACTTTTGTCTTAAGTTAAAAATGTCCAATAATTTTTTTGGGTGAGCTCAATACTTTTTTGGGTGAGCTGAGCTCACCCTAGCGTAGGCCTGGCTACGGCCGTGATAAGCCCTTATTAAGGCTCCATTCTAGGTTGGGTAAATCCTTATAACAGTGTACAAGCCCTTATTAAGGCTTTATTCTACGTTGCGTAAATCCTTATTAATAAATAAAGTCCGTACTATATTAATTACAGATACACTCATTCTAAAGATTGCCTAAGGAACCGTTAAGTCTCAAGTTTACAAAACATCAACTTTTAAGAATCCGTTAAGAATCCCTTTTGCAAAATTTTGTTACCCAATGAAATTTAAACTTTTTGTGAGCTTATCCTATTCCTTTGGGAGGTACCAACTATAACTATTTTTTGATAAATAGTTTCCCAACCAAAGGAAGCCTTTACTAAAACTTAGTTACGCACTTACCTTACTTTAGATGAGGCTCAAAGTCCAGGGTGGACTACGGCCTCAACCAACAAGCCTCTCCAGCCAGCTCGGTCCCTAGCTAGCCGCCTCCAGTTACGCACTCCAAGTTGGTTGAGGTCATTCTCCACTTGTGTGCGCCACCTAAGCTGGGGTCTTCCTCTGCTGCGTAGACCATCAGGGGTAGATTCGAAGACTCGTCGGGCTGGTGCGTCGGTGTCCATACGCTCCACATGTCCCAGCTATCTCAGCCGTTGTATTTTCAGCTTTTTGACCAGGTCAATGTCGCTGTTAAGCCCGTAAAGCTAGTTGTTAAATCTTCTCCTCCATCCTCCATCGATACATAGTGGACCGAAGATCACCCGAAGAATTTTCCTTTCAAAGCACCCAAGCAGATTCTCATCCGTTTTTGACAGGGTCTATGCTTCTGCCCCATAAAGCAGGACAGGGATGATTAGGGTTGTATATAAGGTCTCCTTGGTTCTTTGAGAGGGGGCTTTACTACTCAGATGCTTTCTTAGCCCGAAGAAACAGCGGTTGGCAAGAGTAATTCTTCGTTTGATCTCTGCACTAATGTCATTTTGTGATTTAATAGTGGAGCACTGATGTCATATCACGATATAATAATGGAGCCCAGGTAGACAAAGTCCTTGACGACTTCGAAGTGATACCTATCCATCGTGAGGTTTTGCCCGAATCGACGATGTTGAGATTCCTTTCTCGATGACAGCATAGTACTTGTCCTCATTAACAGCCAAACCTATTTTCGCCACCTCCGATTCAATACATCTGCATAAGCAAGAAGTTGAACTGAACGGACTTTTGAAAAATTGTACCTCTGTTGTTGACTTGCGAGTTGTCGAGTTGTGTACAATTGCTTCAAGTAAGATGTTAAACAGGTTGCATGATAACGCGTCGTTTTGCCTCAAACCTTTCTCGAAACTTTCTCTAAAGTAGGCACAGGTCAGAGCATCTCCTTTCTTGTGGATGGGGCACACTACACCGAGGTTCCATTCATCGGGCATACTTTGATCCGAGCAAATTTTGGAGATAAGTTGGTGTATGCTCCCTACCAAGTCATCTACCCTTTCTTTAACAGCTCGGCTGGCAGGCCATCAGCACCAGCAGCCTTGTACGCTTTAAGCTTGGCTTTCACTAACCGCACTCCATTTAGGTCGAGTGAACGGAAATATTGACCATCGTCATCCAGGTTGAATGAAGTGTTCTAGTCTAAGAGCCGGTAGCAAATTTTGTGGGTGAACGCATAACCAAAATCTGAGTATGAGGGTTTGTAGGTGCATGTATCTTGATATTGAATATAAAAGTCTGGCAGGATTTTTTTGGCGCCCGTAGTGGGGATGAGAGATTGAAATAGCGGTTTTCCCATCTGTTGTGTCATGAGTCAGACCCGTTCAATTCGTTTATTAAAAATGATGAATGATGCTCGGTCATTTTCCCTTTGTCCAGAAACTTTATTTTTAATGATCTGATTAATAGAACTCAAGATTTGCCCTTTTGAAGCGAACCTTATCGGCCTTATTTTGGAGACTTTTTTTGTTGATTTTTAATATTTTTCAAATCTCCAAATTTCCCTGGATATAGTGTGCCTAAAATGGTTATATCTTGAGTATTATCAATTGGATCATAAAAAAGAAAGTCTTTGGACTTAGCCAAAATGACAGAGGATCATTTCCCATTTTTAAAAATGAAATGAAGTGATTTTACCCTTGACATAACAAATGGAAAAACCGCTATTTTCAATCCCTCGTCCCCTCTACGGGCGCCAAAAAAATCCTGCCAGACTTTGGTATTCGATATCAAGATGCATGCACCTACAAACCCTCATACTCATATTTTGGTTATGCGTTCACCCACAAAATTTGCTGCCAGCTTTTAGTCTATTCTGCATTACAGCGGAAATTTGGTCATCTTCGCCTATTAGCAGTCTAGAGAAGTGTTGTTTCCAGATCCTTTGAACGAATTGTGTGTCTACCACCATATTCTCACTCTCATCTCGGCAGGCTTCCGTTCTGGCCTTGTGACCTTGGGTAAATTGCCTCACCTTCGGTATAGCTTTCGAAAATCTTCCCTGCCACTGCACTCCTCATTAGACTCGACCTCCCACTTCGCATTCTCTCACTTTTTCCTCCTGAGAAGTCGGTGTTCTTCCTTTCGTTTTTGCCTGTAGAGCTCCCGGGCTGCACTCTCAGCAGCTCTGGTTCTTGTTTGCAACATTGATTAGAAGGCCTCATTCTTTACTGCATGCGCCAGCCAGCATTCTTCATCAAACCAGAGGTTTCATTGTGGTGGCCTAGTAAAACCCAGCACATCAGTGGCGGTACTCCTGATGGCATTTTGGCAGTGTTTCCACTGGTCCTCTGCAGATGATTGCTGAGAGATTAAGAGAGACGTGGTCTGCAAAAGTCCAGGCGATCTCTTGCGATTTTAACTTCACAATTTTAAATCTTTTCACAGCATCCGCTCGTCGTTATAAATAAATAAATAAATTGGGTGGCGCAACAGCTCGTGGAGAACCAGGGCCTAGTGACTTACAACTCACAACCATTCCTGTGTGCGTGTTTGTTGGCAGGAATGGAGGGGACCTACAGTTTTTTGCCGAGTCCGAACGGCTAAATGAGAAGCACGTTTTCATGACAAGTATACTCTTGGAGGATTTGTCAGTTCCTCGCAAGAGGCAGTACCTCGAATAAAACATTTCTGTTTTGTAGGTGGCATGGCTGGGAACCGAACCCACACCTTCGGCATGACAGTCCTACGCACTAACCATCAAGCCACGAGGTACTATGGCTCGTCGTTATGGCGTCATGGATATCTGCATTCGTACTTGAGCTACATTCAAGTAGTGATCCGAGTCTATGTTGGCACCTAGGAACGTTCAGACATACATGATACTGGGAGCATGTCTGGCGTCTATCGTAACATGATCAGTCTGGTTGACGGTTCGTTAATCTGGAAAGGGAAACCGCTAAGTCGCTTTGTGTGTATAGAGGTGTGGGAATCGAATGCTGGTTATGGTGATGTTACGCCCCGCCGCCGCCGCAAAGTCTATCAGTCGTTACCGGCAGGGCAGTGTTGTCGTGCAGGCTGTATCCACTGACTATTGAACCAAAGATGCCCTCCTTTCCATTTTTAGCGTTGTAGCTGTGAAGGCGTTTTTGAAAACAAAAAATGTTTGTAAAATCACAAAAAATAATTATGACAGTTACTGTTATTTTTGGTTCTAAGAAAAATTAAAAAACTTGTGAGGGAAGTGATCGAAAACCAAGTTTGAAGAAATTCTTTTTACGAATGCATAGCATGTTCCCTATAGTCCCCTATTACACGATGACTCTTTGCGTCTGACTCTTTTTTCGAATTTCTCTTTGAAAATCATCCTGTGAGGCACGCGCTATTACACTGTGGTTCTCAACGCTTGATGCAAAATTGACAGTTCTCTTTTATTGCGAAATTCACTGCTGTGTAGGGGACCTATTACACGATGATTCTTTGTGTCTGACTCTTTTTTCGAATTTCTCTTTGAAAATCATCCTTTAAGGCACGTGCTATTTCACGGTGCTTCACGATTCTTGATGCAAGACGGTTCCCTTTTATTACTAAATCCACTCCTACTGTTCAAGTGGTTTGTACAGTGTCTGAGTACGAAAATAAGGAAAATGCTGAAAAGAAACATCAAAAAGATTCGCGGAAACCTTGGCCCATGACTCACAGGGCAAATGGTCTTCCGTCTCATGTTTTTCTCTTTCGCCCTCATTATTTTCGAAAAGAGTCAGACGCAATATGCAAAGAATCATCGTGTAATAGGGGACCATGTCATATATAGAACCTATAACCGCAAAAAAAATAGTATTGCATTATAAAATATTTACTTTTTGTAAATAAAAATCTAAATCAAAAATCAGTTGTAAAAGTTTTATTCAAGCCTACAATAAGACCATACGAACAAGACTATTTCATTATTTTAAATAGGTAATGTAGGAAATAAAACAGACAAAGCTCTGTTTACGGTTAACGGATGGTCACCCTGAATCAATAATGGATCCTGCGTCTCCCATTCCCCAATGTGTTTCTTACACGTGCACGTGTGTTTAATAGTTTAACCACCATAAATCGTCTTATTGGATTCCTAGATGATGCGTGAGTGTTAGGGAGTTTTCTAATTTAAATTTTTATCGATTTTATTGCTTCTTTTCTTTTTGTTTTTTTTTTTTTTGTTAGAAGTAGTACTTCTTAACAAAATCATACGTCATTATAAAATGCATATCAAACAGGATTTAGAATAGTCGGTTAGAGCTCGAAATATCCATTAAACGAGTGAAGATGATGGCTAGATGTTGAGCATCTTAACTGACACTCTGACAGTCGCGATCGCGTGGGACCTCATGACGAACGAAAAACTTGTTTTTATTTTTAATATCTATTTGCTTACCTGAGGACGAGAACGAGAATCGATGGCTCATAAGCCGATACAAGGTGTAGGTATCTACACAAAAAAAAAACTATCATGAAGCCTTGATTCAAACAAAAATCTGAGCAACAAAATATGTTTACTCGTCACGAATATGTATTTTATATTTGGGACGTTGAATTTTGTTTGACATAAACAACTTTGATTTTTTCTTTGGTTTTGTTATTGGACAAGGTTTATATTTTTTTTGTTGAACTTGTATATCTTTGACTGGTTTTACAATGCACCCTTTCAAGGTGATTGATTGAGATTTTTTTGTGATACCTAAATTTAGGAATTTTATGTTCTATGGATGCATAAAGGGATATTTTAAACAAATTTTATATATCATATCAGGATGAGTAATTAAAGTGCTTTTTTTGTACTTAATTGAAAATAATATTATTTGTTAAGGAGGATCAAGAGTATGTATTCTTAGAGCTTCTTTATATGACATTGTACCTATATGTGTACTGGCAAATTAGGGGAATAAAGGAATAATTGCGTTCAAGGGTTTTAATTATATAATATATGTATATAATGTTTCTATTTATTTATCCTACTTTTTTTTCGAAAAAAAAATATAGAAGATTATCTAAAATAGTAAACAGTATCATGAAAAAAAAGTATTAGTTATTTAACAAGCAGGTAGGAATCACTTAAAAAAAAACTACATTGAAAGGAACCCAAAATCTGGAAGTCTTTCTTCGCCGGTAGAATTTCATAGCTAAGTTTTTAGACGATTCATTGTCGAAAAAGTTCTTTCAAGTTTACATGTGGAAACGGGTAGTTTCCCAAAATTTTAAGAAGCTTGTGGCCTTGCCAATCAATTCAGAAAGCATAATAGCAGGGGAGCCCACTAAGGGATTTTGGGATTTACTCGAGCGCGTCAGATTTGTATAAAGGGGGGTACCTTGCACCCTGCTGAGTACCTCCACCATGTATCAGTCCTCTATGTAGGGCCGGGCGGGCGCCTAGAGCAGGTTGTCAGATTAGTAAAAAAAAAAATCGTTAGCTCGAAATACTCGAGCGTGTCAGATTAAGAAAGGATAGGTTAATTACCTTCATGCTGAAAAGTATGTATTTCAATAATCTGACGATTTGAGTGTGACCTAAGGTAGTGGGAGGGTTATAAACTTGCAAAAAAAATTGTCACCTGGACATTCTCGAGCGCGGTTGATTTTTTTTTATTGTGAAGCAAATAATTCTAGGATAACGGGAAAAGTATAACCTGCCGTTTTTCTCGTCCCGTTTAGAAGGTAGAGGTGATTTTCAAAAAAAAACGACTTAAATGGAAAAATAAATATTAAAAATCAACGACAGAACTTAAAATGTAAAACAATAACGGTAAAGATAACAAAAAGAAAATTTAGTTTTCACTTCACAATTTTTAGAAAAATTGATCCCAACATTTTGTTTGCGTTTTTTTATCAAAATTTTGAGTTTGAATGCGAATGTTTTGAAAACTATTGACATAAATAATTTAATTTAAATATGTACATATTTTACCCTTTAAAAAAAAACCGTTTTCAATTTTTGGCGCCCAAGTTATTATACTCTCCTCAGTGATTGAAAAAATCATGAATAAAAATGTTTCTTCTTTTCAAATCGTCAGAATGAGAAACCCCCTCCAGATAATCGTCAGATTAAGGTTCAGAACATGTAGGACATCGAGTTGAACCATATATATATCAAAATGGCGATTTTTTTTTTTGCATTTCAAGAAGTTACCGCAAGCTTGCGTCACATCCGAATCGTCGGTCTTTTGAATGTGAGCATCCTTGGGGGTCACTTAACATCCCCTATTCAAATCTGACGCGCTCGAGTAAATCCATTTGTTTTGAAATTTCTACACTCCCATACAGCCACCCCCACCACGCAAACCGGCAGATTAACATACCACCGTTATTAGAAAGACCCAGGCCATATACACTATCAATATCTGACGCGCTCGAATATGTCCACGTGACTGTTTTTTTTTTTGTAATTTTTGAACACCTGTAGATGCTCCCCCCACTGATGAAAAGGTATTAGACCGAGAGCCCACAGCAGATCTTAGGTGTGAACGATAGCAAAAAAAGAAGTATACATAGGTGTCGAAAGCTTCATTAAAGACTATTAAAAAAATCAAAGTCTTGCAGTCCACAACTGGTGCCTTTGCGAGAAACAGTGCATCTAAAAAAAAATATGAATGCAACTTCGTGGAAAATCGTGTTAGCCAAAATTGGTTTTCACCCCTCCCTAGATAAGCTCCGCAGATCCCATATCACGGAGTTTGAGATCATTTGAGTGTTTAATTCGCCATGCCAGACTGTTTAAAAAAAACCGTTTTTCACTTAGAATTTTGAATTTTTTAAACGGTCCGGTAGAGCGAACTGGTCTCAGATTCCATGATATGTGATCCGAGGAGCTTCTCAAGGGAGGAGTGAAAACCAATTTCGGCTAACACGATTATCCTCGAAGTTGCATTTATATTTTTTTTTCGATGCACTGTTTCTCGCAAAGGCCCCAGCTGTGGACTGCAAGACTTTGATTTTTTTAATAGCCTGTAATGAAGCTTTCGACGCCTATACTTCTTTTTTTGCTATCGTTCACACCCAAAATCTGCTGTGTGGGCTCTTAGTCTATACAGGGTGTCCCGGACCTGAGTGGAAGTATTTCAGGGGGTGGTTCTTTGGGTTATTCTAAGAAAAAAATTGTATAGGGGGAAAGTTGTATCTCCCCTCCCTGAGGCAGGGAGGGGCAGTTTCTGAAACATTGACTTCAAATGCAAAAAAAAACATTAAAAATCAACGGAAACACATTTAATAATGTGCTATAATTTTTTTGAAAGCTAATACTCCATTATTGTATTTGGTTTTTAAATCAAGTTGTTTAAGCGAATAGTTTTTGAAAAATTAAATTTCAAAGTCAAAATTTAGAAAACAAAAATTCAATTTTTTTTTCTTAAGTCGATATTTTTCAAAATTTTACGTAATTAAGGGCATTTTTTGTGTTCAATATTCAATGCCCTCATTATTTTTTAGTCCATTACCGAAAACCAAATGTAAAAATCTTTCTTAGTTTTTGAGAAATTAAGAAAAAACAAAAGGTACTTTTCCCGAATAAGCCCGAAAAAATGAATTTATTCATGAATTATCCATAATTTAACCCTTTTTCGGGCTTTTTTGGTAAAAATACCTTTTGTTTTTTCTTAATTTCTCAAAAACTAAGAGAGATTTTTACATTTGAATTTCGGTAATGGACTAAAAAATAATGAAGACATTGAATATTGAACACAAAAAATGCCCTTAATTACGTAAAATTTTGAAAAATATCGACTTAAGAAAAAAAAATTGCAATTTTTTTTCTAAATTTTGACTTTGAAATTTCATTTCTCAAAAACTATTCGCTCAAACAACTTTATTTAAAAACCAAATACAAGAGAGGAGTATTAGCTTTCAAAAAAATTATAGCACATTATTTAATGTGTTTCCGTTGATTTTTAATGTTTTTTTTTTGCATTTGAAATCAATGTTTCAGAAACTGCCCCTCTCTGCCTCAGGGAGGGGAGATACAACTTTCCCCCTATACAATTTTTTTCTTAGAATAACCCAAAGAACCACCCCCTGAAATACTTCCACTCAGGTCCGGGACATCCTGTATACTTTACTAACTTTTTTTTCTCTCTATCATCAAATCTTCAAAACCCATTAGGTCCCAACGACGCTCGAGTAAATCCACATTTAGCATCATGGGCTCCCCTACTATAAAGAAGGAAGTCTGGACTTATGGTTCTCATTTTAAGCTGACTTAAGAAATCATCTTAAAGGTGGATCATATTATAAAACGGCAAACACGACTCTTGTGGTACAATTTACGCGGTCTACAAAAGACAAAGGCATATAAATTATATATCGTTCGAAAGATTTTTTTTTGCACAGAAGTGCAGAATGCAAAAATTTATTAATTAATTGCACCACAAAAACTAAAAAACAATAAAAGAAAATTGTACAACAAGTGCGAGCGAGCGCCAGAGCGAGACCGAGTATTTGTTCACAACACTTAGTTTTTTGATATCTTGGCATTATTACTTTAAAACTCACAAAACTATGGTTTTCTATATACAAGATTCGTCTTTGCCGGTTTTATACGATGATATATTTCCTAAAATTTTTTTTTTGTTTTATTTTTTTTTATTTGTTATTATTCTTATCTTTTTGGCTGACTTTTAGTTTGTTTCTATTTGTCGGTGACTTTGTCACCCACCAACCAACCAATTTTCCTGCACTGACTGAAAAGATTATTGGAATGTCCGATGGCAGTGTTCAGTGCTGCAGAAAAGTAGTTCAGTTCTTCTTGACGCTCAAGACTTTTAACTGGCTGAACAAAATGGAGATGAAACTGCAATTGGAATAGCTGTTAAAATGTTGAATACACACAAATTCAATGATGCGATGAGGACACGATGCAGCTGCAGCTGGACAAGTTGGCCAACTTTTAACTTTTACTTGCAGCTTTTTTGACGTTTCAAAATTGTGAGCAAAAAGGAATGTTGACATGTGGGTTAAAGTGATTCTTTAACTCTTTTAAATCTCTCAAAAAGACGTAAAGCAATTTTAGCTTCTTTTTCATCATTATTCATTTTTATTTTCGGTATTTAAATGTCAGAAAGCTATACAGCTGCATTGTGAGTGCGTAAAAAAAAATCACGTACGACACTCTTGACAGCTATTTCAGGTGCAGCTGCAGCTCTAGTTGCAGCACTCTATTCTGTTCAGGCAGTAAACGATACAATTATTCTTGCGATTTTTACTTAATGTTGGAGTACATCCAAAAATCGTTTCCACTCTGGATCATTTTGCTCTCAAAAATTTTATGCAAACGTCAATTTTTGCTATAAGTTGTCACACTTTTCTGTCAGGCTGACTGGCAGTCAGCGGACTCTTATACGTGATCAATAATAGCTCTGTTTTTTTTTGCAGGTCTGAAGGGAATTGGATCAAAGAAACGATGTCTCAGCTCATCAATTTACGGAGATTTTTTGGTGCTTAACTTAGGCACGGAGAAAAACTGTCTTACCGGAATGAATTACATACATGTTATCTATAGTTTGAATGGAAACTCCATGTTTTTCCTGTGATGGCGTTGGTAATCCCGTTGTCTTTTTTTCGACCGATTTCACCATGCTAGCAAAAAGCTATAAGTCTTCAACGTGCTTATAACTAAAACGTATGTTGTGTTATCCACATCGGTAACACAGTTTTTCTCACAGTGTCAACGAGTTGACAAGTAAACTTTTTGTGTCTACTACACACCAGTAACACAGTTTTTATCCGCTTTTAAGTTAAATGCCGAGAATTCTATGCGTTTAGCTTAACATGCCGGCTCCAAGTGTAAACCAATTGCCTTAAAATCCACTTTTTGTGGAGCAGTAACAATTCATAAAAAAATTTTGATTTTGTAAAGTTTTTTTAATCCATCGACATCGTAGCCATCTTTCAATGGAATTTGACAGTTGATGCCTTGAAATATAGGGAACAAACTATATTTTGACACAAAAAGTATATTTTGAACCAAATGTCACCCAATTTCCTTAAAATCACCTTTTTCTGGAGCATTAAAAATTCATCAACATTTCAGATTTCTTAGAGGCTTATTAATCCATCGACATTGTAGCCATCCGTCAATGAAATTTTACAGTTGATGTCTTGATGGATAAGGGACGAACTATATTTTCACATAAGAAGTGTATTTCGATCCAAATGTCAACCAGTTGATATAAAATCACCTTTTTCCGTAGCAGTAAGAACCTGAAAATTTCATTTTTTTTTTGAGCTTTTTTAATGAATCCAAATTTTATTGTTTTTAAATTTAGTATCCAACTGGATTCGGTACAGTATTGAATTGAATTCGTTAATATATGGGGAGATTTAATTCCAGCGAAATCCAAATTAATGAAAATGAATCGGAAATAAATTCAGTGAAATAAAAATGATCGATAGATCGATTGATTGAAATATTCGAATCATTTTGGTGATCGATTCTTGAACGATTTTCTAGAATTTTGTCAACCAAACGAAGGTGTTATTAGCACTCGAGTTTCAAGGGCTAGATGTACTAGTCATTATTATTATCCGAACTTAGGTTTCAGGATCTGTTGTGTTAATAGTTTCTCTATGCTGCTGTTTTGACAGAATACGTGGAATTATGAATTTTCCATCTGCTACATTTAAAATGTTTTTGGCAGTTTCAAAAATTTTCATAAAATCTAACAAATCAAATAGACCGGGAGGCGGCAATACAAAATTCCCACCCATCGAGGTAAAGAAAAATTTGGTTATATTGCATTAGGTTGCCACTAGGTGATATAGAAAAACTTGGTCGTCCACCCTGTATCCTGGTCAGACCGGCTGGCCGACCAAAAGAAGTGGTCACTTTTTAGGGGTGCTACCACCCATCGATTAAAGGATGAAACCTACATCAAGTTAAAGGGGCAACTTTCACCTATCAGAATTTCAAGGTCGTCCGGGGCATAGCTTGGTCACTTTCTCTGGCCGACCAGATTTATGCATTTATCTAAGATTATGCAATACTCACTCGACACATTAATTATATACTGAATGTCCAAACCTAATGCTTCAAACTTTAATTGGTGAAAGACCAGGCCATGACCTGTCAGAATTCCATAACTTGTCCATACTAAATCCTAGCCAGTTCGTAGAAATACCTAAATAAGCTGCAATTATGATCAAAGCTAATTTTTAACTTATATTTTTGGAGTTGAATGATAAACAAAAATTCCATTACGCAATATTTGCTAGGTGTTTTAAAAACTTGCCCTATTTTCTCAGTTTCTTAAAAGATATAAAACTTACCACAAGCAGTCTTAAGTCGAAAGTTATAGCCATTTTAATCTAATAAGAAAGAGTTCTGAAACACCAAATTTTCACATAGCATCATGAAAGGAGAATGAGCAAATTGGCTCATATGCTCAACACAATTGTCATTACATTTTTGAAAAGGTTTTTATTAGGACATCATTTCATTATATGGCCGTTAAGCTCTAAACCATGGGGTTCACGAGATATTCGACTTCAAAGCACGACAAAGAAAAATAATGCAACGCCGCATTTGGACATTGTCTTCCTGCTCAACATCAATGTGTTGTGCGTCGTTGGAAAGGTTATAGCATGTACTTTATTTTTGTAGGTAACCGTTTAACTGAAGACCATGGGGCTCAAGAGATATTTGGCATCCAAAAAGTCGAATAAAATAATAATGCAATTCTACATTGGCACTGGCCTGCCAACTCAACAGAAATGTGTCATACTTCATTGAAAAGGTTATTGCGAGTACTTAATTATCTTTCAAGAATGATAAGGTGAAAGTGGTGTCGTTCGAGAGATATTTGACAAAAACGCAATATTAAAAAAAAATATAATTCTGTATTGGAAGCCGGTCTCCCAAGTCAACAGTAATGTGTGCTTGGAGAGGTTATTGCATGTACCTACTTCATTTTGTTATATAGCCGTTAAAACCAAGGGGTTCGAGAGATATTTGGCATCAAAGGAGGTGAACAGAAAAATAATGCAGCTCTGCATTGTGGGCTTGTCTACCAACTGAACACGAGTATATCATACGTCTTCGAAATGGCTATTGTGAGTACATCATTTTATTATGTGGCCGTTTAGCTCTAAACCATGGGGTTCGCGAGATATTTGGCTTCAAAGCACCGAAAAGAACAATATTGCAACTCCGCATTTGGACATTGTCCAACAACAATAAACTGGTATAATTCCGTATTGTTATTGTATTTAACATGCTAATTTTCCTAAGCGAAGATAAAAATGCACTAAAAAACAGGGCTATTGTCATTAAGCTGTAGATCATTGGGCTCAAGAGATATATTATATTATATTATATTATATTATATTATATTATATTATATTATATTATATTATATTATATTATATTATATTATATTATATTATATTATATTATATTATATTATATTATATTATATTATATTATATTATATTATATTATATTATATTATATTATATTATATTATATTATATTATATTATATTATATTATATTATATTATATTATATTATATTATATTATATTATATTATATTATATTATATTATATTATATTATATTATATTATATTATATTATATTATATTATATTATATTATATTATATTATATTATATTATATTATATTATATTATATTATATTATATTATATTATATTATATTATATTATATTATATTATATTATATTATATTATATTATATTATATTATATTATATTATATTATATTATATTATATTATATTATATTATATTATATTATATTATATTATATTATATTATATTATATTATATTATATTATATTATATTATATTATATTATATTATATTATATTATATTATATTATATTATATTATATTATATTATATTATATTATATTATATTATATTATATTATATTATATTATATTATATTATATTATATTATATTATATTATATTATATTATATTATATTATATTATATTATATTATATTATATTATATTATATTATATTATATTATATTATATTATATTATATTATATTATATTTATATTATATTATATTATATATATTATATTATATTATATTATATTATATTATATTATATTATATTATATTATATTATATTATATTATATTATATTATATTATATTATATTATATTATATTATATTATATTATATTATATTATATTATATTATATTATATTATATTATATTATATTATATTATATTATATTATATTATATTATATTATATTATATTATATTATATTATATTATATTATATTATATTATATTATATTATATTATATTATATTATATTATATTATATTATATTATATTATATTATATTATATTATATTATATTATATTATATTATATTATATTATATTATTATATTATATTATATTATATTATATTATATTATATTATATTATATTATATTATATTATATTATATTATATTATATCTTATATTATATTATATTATATTATATTATATTATATTATATTATATTATATTATATTATATTATATTATATTATATTATATTATATTATATTATATTATATTATATTATATTATATTATATTATATTATATTATATTATATTATATTATATTATATTATATTATATTATATTATATTATATTATATTATATTATATTATATTATATTATATTATATTATATTATATTATATTATATTATATTATATTATATTATATTATATTATATTATATTATATTATATTATATTATATTATATTATATTATATTATATTATATTATATTATATTATATTATATTATATTATATTATATTATATTATATTATATTATATTATATTATATTATATTATATTATATTATATTATATTATATTATATTATATTATATTATATTATATTATATTATATTATATTATATTATATTATATTATATTATATTATATTATATTATATTATATTATATTATATTATATTATATTATATTATATTATATTATATTATATTATATTATATTATATTATATTATATTATATTATATTATATTATATTATATTATATTATATTATATTATATTATATTATATTATATTATATTATATTATATTATATTATATTGTATTATATTATATTATATTATATTATATTATATTATATTATATTATATTATATTATATTATATTATATATATTATATTATATATATATTATTATACTATATATTATATTATATTATATTATTATATTAGACATATTCGTGTTCAGTTGGTAGACCAGCCCCCAATGCAGAGCTGCATTATTTTTCTGTTCACCTCCTTTGATGTTAAATATCTCTCGAATCCCTTGGTTTTAACGGCTATATAACAAAATGAAGTAGGTACATGCAATAACCTCTCCAAGCACACATTACTGTTGACTTGGGAGATCGGCTTCCAATACAGAATTGCATTTTTTTTTAATATTGCGTTTTTGTCAAATATCTCTCGAACGACACCACTTTCACATTTCTGTTGAGTTGGCAGGCCAGTGCCAATGTAGAATTGCATTATTATTTTATTCGACTTTTTGGATGCCAAATATCTCTTGAGCCCCATGGTCTTCAGTTAAACGGTTACCTACAAAAATAAAGTACATGCTATAACCTTTCCAACGATGCACAACACATTGATGTTGAGCAGGAAGACAATGTCCAAATGCGGCGTTGCATTATTTTTCTTTGTCGTGCTTTGAAGTCGAATATCTCGTGAACCCCATGGTTTAGAGCTTAACGGCCATATAATGAAATGATGTCCTAACAAAAACCTTTTCAAAAATGTAATGACAATTGTGTTGAGCATATGAGCCAATTTGCTCATTCTCCTTTCATGATGCTATGTGAAAATTTGGTGTTTCAGAACTCTTTCTTATTAGATTAAAATGGCTATAACTTTCGACTTAAGACTGCTTGTGGTAAGTTTTATATCTTTTAAGAAACTGAGAAAATAGGGCAAGTTTTTAAAACACCTAGCAAATATTGCGTAATGGAATTTTTGTTTATCATTCAACTCCAAAAATATAAGTTAAAAATTAGCTTTGATCATAATTGCAGTTTATTTAGGTATTTCTACGAACTGGCTAGGGTTTAGTATGGACAAGTTATGGAATTCTGACAGGTCATGGCCTGGTCTTTCACCAATTAAAGTTTGAAGCATTAGGTTTGGACATTCAGTATATAATTAATGTGTACAAGTGAGTATTGCATAATCTTAGATAAATGCATAAATCTCTGGTCGGCCAGAGAAAGTGACCAAGCTATGCCCCGGACGACCTTGAAATTCTGATAGGTGAAGGTTGCCCCTTTAACTTGATGTAGGTTTCATCCTTTAATCGATGGATGGTAGCACCCCTAAAAAGTGACCACTTCTTTTGGTCGGCCAGTCAGTCTGACCAGGATACAGGGTGGACGACCAAGTTTTTCTATATCACCTAGTGGCAACCTAATGCAATATAACCAAATTTGTCTTTACCTCGATGGGTGGGAATTTTGTATTGCCGCCTCCCGCTCTAAAATCAAATTTGCGTTTGAAATTAATAAAAAACAAAAGGTACTTTTCCCAAAAAAAAAAAAAAACTGGGAAAAGTGTTTATCATTTTTTGATTTTTATATTTTTGTTTGCATTTATAGTTAATGTTTCAGAAATTGCAACTTTTCTCCATACCATTTTTTTCTTAGAAAAATGCCCAAGGATCACGCCTTAAAATTTTCTTGATGAATTAAGGGGCACACTGTTTGTGCTTGAGCTTTTGATTTTATTGGCGTTACTCCACTTTTTTTCCAAATCTACTTCGAAATTTTACATAATGGGGTTCGAACCCTAGTCAGAATACTTTTTTGGAAATATAAGCATCTTATTTCTTGTTAAATTGGGTAGATGGCAATGAGAAATGGTTTCCGATTCTCTTCTGTTGCATACATCACAAGATTGCTGAAGATTGACTATGTGACCTGTAGCTCAAATTAAGAATTCCTACCCTAGCCCTAAAAATATTACCTTTCTATATATATATATGTATATGTAAGTTCTGAATTCGGTAATCGGAATATTCGTTCGAAAAATTATTTTAGAACACCTCTAAACTCTTCAAATCAGTGGCGGACGCAGGATGTAGATCAAGGAGAGGCAGGCTCATTCAAAAATTAGTAAAAGAATAGAAATCTATTTAATTCGCTCACTGAAAACAGCAACGGCAGCATGTGGCAACCAAGTGATGCAGGCGATGAAGAAGAGTTGCTTCAAGATATCGAACCTCGCCAGAAATATTCTCGAAATCAAGGGAAGCCAAAGCCAGACTACGTCAGTTTCGCTTTTGCTTTCTTTGCGAGTGATTGATGGATCACTTAAGGAAGCCATCGAGTGAGAATGCCGATTCATGAAAGTGTGCGATGAGAGATGAATTTGACTCGCTTCAACAAAATAATACCTGGAAGCTGGTGGAGTTACCCCCTGGAAAATCTCCGATTAAATGTAAGTGGGTGTTTAAATCAAAGCGTGACACCAAAGGTAAAGTCGTAAGATTTAAAGCGAGGTTGGTGGCCAAGGGCTTTACTCAAGTCGAAGGTGTGGACTACCACGAAACGTTCTCGCCGGTTGTTCGTTTTACAACAATTCGATATTTGATGGCGATTGCAGCTAAATTTGACTTGAACATTCGTCAATTGGATGTTTTGACAGCGTTTCTCCATCGCAAACTCGAAGAAGAGATTTTCATGTCGCAGCCTGAGGGATTCTCTGATGGAACGGGTCGCTGTTGCAAGCTGGTGAAGTCAATCTATGGACTCAAACAATCGAGTCGTGTTTGGAACTGTACTCTGAACCAAGTTCTTTTGGATTTTGGACTAAAGCGTTCATCGATAGATCAATGTGTCTATTATCTAACCGAAGGTTCTTGTCTGTTCATCGTAGCCATTTACGTGGATGACATACTTATATTCAGCAATGATGTAAGAATGGAACAAAAGCTATCTGATGTTCTCTTCCAGCAGTTTAAGATGAAGGATATGGGAGAGATATCATCCGTTTTGGGAGTTCGAGTAACAAGGAACAGGAAAGCAGGTACCATTTCTCTTGATCAAACTCAGTACATAAAAGATATTTTATCTCGTTTTAATATGAGCGACTGCAATCCAACGGTTGCACCAATGGATATTAATCAAAAAGTATCTGCCAAAATGTGTCCGAGAAACGATGATGAGAGGAACATAATGAAGAATGTTCCGTATCGACAACTGGTTGGCGCTCTGCAATTTTGCGTGCAGGTCTCAAGACCTGACATCTGTTTTCCGGTCAATGTATTAAGTAGCTACAATAATGATCCTGGCAGAGCACACTGGGGTGCTGCGAAGCGTGTTTTACGTTGCCTTAAAGGGACACTTGACAAGAAGATAACATACGACAATTCCCAAACAGAACTCAAAGGTTATTGCGATGCTGATTGGGCCAGTGATGAAGACGAGCGAAGATCTACTACTGGGTATGTGTTCACCATGCAAGGTGGCGCAATTTCATGGTGCATCAAACAACAGAAAACCATCGCCATCTCAACGACAGAAGCTGAGTTTATGTCTATGACAGCAGCAATACAAGAGTGCATTTGGCTTAAAATGATTGAGAGGGAACTCTTCATAAATTCACCTGGGTCAATAGAATTGTTTTGTGACAACCTTAGTGCAGTTAAATTGGCAACCAACAATGCATATTCTGCACGAACTAAGCACGTTGATGTCAAAGAATAATTCGTGCACCAAAACGTCAAAAAAGGTTTGATTAAACTCACTCATCTACCAACTAATGAGATGCCAGCTGATATTTTGACCAAACCAACTTCTGGTCGCAAATTGGAAGTGTTTTCAAGTATTTTTGGTTTTCAATTGAATGTTATATTCTAAAGGCCTTCTGCCAATAAAGTGAATTCTTTTAAATGTAGTCAATATAAATCAATTTTAAATAGTTTGATATACATTTTGAAATTATCTAACTACTTCTTATTTATATTTACATAATGTTAATCAAGTTAAGAAACAGAAATTTGAATTACAACAAAAGCATTTCAATTAAGGGAGAGTATTGGATAGGTAATTGAACATGCCTAGTAAACTTAAATGACACTTGTAAACTTGACATGTTACAAAATAAATACTTCTTCTCTTTCTTATCACCAAAAGGATCAGTCGTGTTTTCTATTTACTTTATCTCTGGTATTTTAGGTTAATTCCATCGATATTAATCTAACAAAAATGCATTGAAATATTACTTGATAAAAAGAGGAGCAAGGACACCTCTTTGTGCTTTCTTGTGTACGCACTCGAAAAGAAGCCAGTAAACGTAACCAATAAAAGTAACCACTTAAAGTAACCAAAATTGAACCACCAGTTGGAAGAAGGGAATAAATCCCAAAATTTCCAAAAATGACTTTTTGATGCAAATGTCTTCTCTATACGTAGACACATCTGTTAGGTCTAAGATAATAGTAAAAACTATTTTCATTGTAGAAATGATGGGGGTTTTAAAAAGCATTAGTTGGAAGAAGGAAACAAATCCCGGATTTATTTCCTTCTTCCAACTGATTATTTTTTTTAAACATAATTCGTGAATTGGTTTATCTACTCAGTTTTATGTCGCTACAAGCAAATAAACAGTTATTGAATTTGTGGGTTATTATTGAATCACAGATTGATGTATCAGCGCAGTTAACTCAGCTAGTTAACATAGATAAGACATCGTCCCCTCAGAAGCAAAGTGGCTTATCTCAAAATCTTAAGTTTTTCAGAAAATAGATTTGAAATGGTGTGGTAAAGCTTAAACAAAAAAACAATTTAAAAAGAGGGACACTTATATGTCGTTTTGCACGCAAATATTCAATAACAATTTTGTATTTTTTTTTTCTGTATACCTACTTTATCAATATCGTTATTTTCAGTTCTTTTGGAACATAAAACGATATGATCCATGTTTGAAATAACAGACAAAAACTAATATATTATTGAACACACTATTTTTTTGAAGTTATTATTTATTTATTTTTATGTTTTTAGCTTTATATGTGAAAAATAAAAACTTTTTCTCTAAAATTTCTATTTTATTTTGAAGTTAAAATTTTCAGTTGGAAAGAAGGAAATTAATCCAAGGTTTTTAACACGGTTTATCTAGCTACAAGGAAGCGATAGAAAAAGAAAATATATCTCATGCGAATCAAAACAAAGAGAACTTTTTTTTATCTATACATGAAAAATCTGAGAACCGTCAAATAAAGAAGTTATTCAGTTTTTTGCGTTTTCCCAACAGTTAGCTCTGATGGATTTATTCCCTTCTTCCTATTGGTGATTCAATTAAAGAAGCCAATAAAACTAACCAGTAAAAGTGACCAGCAAAAGCTACTAATAAAATTAACCAATAAAAGTAATCAAAAAAGTAGCCAATGAAAGTTACCCATAAAAGTAACCAATAAATGTAACTAATAAAAGTAACCAATGAAAGTAACCAATAAAAGTAATCAATAAAAGGAACCAGTAAAAGTAACCAATGAAAGTAACCAGTGAATGAATCCTGTAAAAGTGACTAATACAAGAAACCCAGTAAAAGTAAATAATGATAGTAGTCAGTAAAAGTAACAAATAAAAGTTACTAGAAAAAGTGACTAATGAAAGAAAGACTATTGAAATTAAAAATAAGAAAATAGGAAAATCGTACCGATATAGTCGATGGTACTTTTTTTAGGAAGGGCATTGTTAATGCTCAACCCTAGCTATAACCCTGGGTGTTGGATAAGCCAAATTCATGAGATCATCTTGAATTGAAATCGATACACCTGAGTTTTCATCCACACTTTCAGCGGCGATATTTCCAACTGACCTTGCCAGACGAATATGAGCAAAAGTCTTTACATTTCAAGCCTTTGCGCTCAAAACGTTAACGTTTATTGATTAGCTTCATCACTATAGCTTAAAATAGCCAAATGGGAAACAAAGCCCAAAATAAGAAAAAATTGCCAAAAACAACAGCAATATCGCCCAAATGCAATCACGGCTATTGCCGATAATTTTCAACCACCCCAAATCCTATAGCGAGCCCAAGAAGGGGGGTTGCACATACATATCTTACTGTTTAGAGAGGAGGGGTTTTATAAGGTTTGTAAAATTTATAAAATTCGCGAAAAACATTGATGTATGTATGGGGGCATGCTGCCCCACTGCAACCCCCCTACTTGTACTCGCTATAGTTAGGATTTGGGGTGGGTACGAGGTTGGGTGTATGCAAAGTTTCGTTGGCATTTAAAGAATCTGGTTTTAAAGAAACTTTGAATTTCTCCTATACCTTCTTTATCTGTATCATTTTAAGATCTTAAGCAAATATTACCATCGCAAAAATTTCTAAAAACTTTGCGTATTCGAAATAAAAAAAAAACTTCGAGTATTCATTGAAATAAAGTTTGGATATGCCACCCAAAATTGAGGAAATATCGCCTTTATTCTACAAAAAAAATTTACATGCTAAATACACTAGTCAACAATATTAAAGGAACAAATTTTTTTTCAATTTTTGTTAGCGTTTTTTGAAGAGCTGTATCTTTGTGACGAGTGGTTGTATTGAGTTGAAATAAAAAGCATTTTACAGCTTTATGTTTTTTGTTTCGAGATTTGTTTGCAAACAAATTTTTTTGAAGTACCGTTATTGCGTTATTGCAAAAAATGAGACGAGACAACAAAATTATTTAGTTTTTATTTTTTTTTGAAGGTCTATGGATAAATTTTTTTGAGTCAATTAAATGTCATGATCAGATACCTTGTTTATTCAGCTTTAATTCAGTTTTTTTGTTGTTTTCGTACGATTTTTGTTTTGACATGGTTTATCTGACTTTGAATGAAAAAAGATACTTTTAGCCTTGATTACCAATATCTCAGCAAATAATGATGTTATACAAAATTCAAAGACAGTTTTGGAAATTTGAAAAAGCGTTTTACAAGATTTTTTTATGATTTTGTAGAAATTATTTTTTTTATCGTTCACCGTTAGTTTAAAAAAAGTACTAAAAACCGACGTTTTGTGGTCTTTTCGTAAATCTTTTTTTTTCGTTGTAAATATTAATTGCATGGCTTGCGTTTGTATGCAAATTTATAGACTTTTAAATCATCAATATTCTTGTAAATTTTCAAATTGATTCATCGAACCGTTTTTCCTCACCAAAACTTCAAAGTCTTACAAACCAGGTAAAGGAACAAATTGTGGTGTTCCTAAACAATGCGAAGTTGTCATCAAAATGACAAGAAAACCGCAATTCCAGTGGATTTTTTTCACAGTTTTGCATTAGTTAGATACTTTTTTGAATTGAAATGAAATAAAAAGTACATTAAACAAAAATATAAAAAAAATTAATTTAAACAAATTTCAAACAACAAACTTGATTTTTTTTTTTTTTTTTTTTTTTGAAAAATGTAATTTTTTTTTCATTTCCATTCAAAAAAGTATCTAACTAATGCAAAACTGTGAAAAAATCCACTGGAATTGCGGTTTTCTTGTCATTTTGATGACAACTTCGCATTGTTTAGGAACACCACAATTTGTTCCTTTACCTGGTTTGTAAGACTTTGAAGTTTTGGTGAGGAAAAACGGTTCGATGAATCAATTTGAAAATTTACAAAAATATTGATGATTTAAAAGTCTATTAATTTGCATATCAACGCAAGCCATGCAATCAATATTTGCAACGAAAAAAAAAGATTTACGAAAAGACCACAAAACGTCGGTTTTTAGTACTTTTTTTAAACTAACGGTGAACGGTAAAAAAAAATAATTTCTACAAAATCATAAAAAAATCTTGTAAAACGCTTTTTCAAATTTCCAAAACTGTCTTTGAAATTTTTATAACATCATTACTTGCTGAGATATTGGTAATCAAGGCTAAAAGTATCTTTTTTCATTCAAAGTCAGATAAACCATGTCAAAAAAAATCGTACGAAAACAGCAAAAAAACTGAATTAAAGCTGAATAAACAAGGTATCTGATCATGACATTTAATTGACTCAAAAAAATGTATCCATAGAAATGAGGACCTTCAAAAAAAATAAAAACAAACTAATTTTGTTGTCTCGTCTCATTTTTTGCAATAACGCAATAACGGTACTTCAAAAAAATTTGTTTGCAAACAAATCTCGAAACAAAAACATAAAGCTGTAAAATGCTTTTTATTTCAACTCAATACAACCACTCGTCACAAAGATGCAGATCTTCAAAAAACGCTAACAAAAATTGAAAAAAAAATTGTTCCTTTAATATTGTTGACTAGTGTATTTAGCCGATATTTCCATTTTATTATTTGGAATCAAAGTAGTTTCGGGCAATATTTCCAATTTTATCTTTGATTTTGGGTGATACAAAATTTTTTGGGCGATGTTTCCAAATCAATTAGGCCCTATTTCCTTGGACGCTATTTCCTAACGCCACAAATAAGTGCCTACATTGCAATTATTTGCTCCTGTTCGATGGCTTTGTATACTATGTAAGTGCCCTTTCACACGAGGAAACTGAGTTGCCAGCAACTTTTAGTTCCTGGGTGAGAAGGGCAGGAGGAAAGAGGGGCGAACAGAATCTCCCCGGTCGAGGATTTGAGGAGATTTTTTGACATTTCCTTTCACATCTAGGTTTAGGTGTGTTCAACCAATAGACTTTCAAAGGAAATTTAAAAAATTGCCTGGAGATTTGTTTCCTCGTATGAAAGGTACAAGAGATTTTTAAGGAGATTAAAAGAAAACGTCAAAAAAATCTCCAGCAACTTGTTTCTTCGTGTGAAAGGGGACTAAGCATCACTTGACTATTTTCCATTACAACACCATATGCGCTCAAGCGGGGCAATGTTAAGTAGCTGGCATACTATTACCAGGCAGGGGAGCAGTAAGTCTTAATTTTAAAAGACAACTCACTTCAATTCATATTAAGTGAATCGATTGATATCGGCTACAGATATATGAATGTGTGAATGTTTCATTGCTCTATTTCCTTGGAGTACACAAACCGACAAATTCGCAGAAGGTTAAGGTAGCTTCAACTTCTACCACGTGAAATGTGTTTACACAAGAAACCTTTTTCAATCTATTGACAGCTTACCTTCTACAAATAAACACTACTTATCTTCATGACAACTTGCCCTAAAATTATCCCGTCATTGTCCTTCTATTTTTCTCTTAACAAAAAAAGAACACGCAAACAAAACACATTTTCTATTGTAAAACCATCTAAAATGATTGGAAATTCTCAATAAATAAAAACCAGAAGCAATGGGATTCTTTTTGTTTCGATAATGGTAATTCAAATAACGTACGGTTTTTTTTTTTGTTTCATCACACGTTTTTTACCCTTTTTATCAAAAAAAAAAGAAAAAATACAAAAAATTATAAAACTGAGTTAAAAAAAGGCATCCACTCAACAGAATGATCGTCGATCAGTCACAGCTCACAGAAAGCCTATAAGTTGTGAATTTTGATATCTGATATTTGAAAAAGGACAAGGGGAAAGAAGTAAAAGTGAAGTGCGTAGACGATACTACTTTTTTCAGTCTACATCTTTTAAAATGCATTCAGTCCTTCAGGATAGGAAAAAATCTTTTATTCAACACGTGAATTATGTTCTAGATTTGAATATTTCAGATTTCGGTTTCATGTAATCATCCTCGTGAGCCATCATGTAGCATGATGCGGGTCAATAAGAGTATGTACAAAACAGGGCATTTACTTTTCGATTAGATAGAGAAAATTATATTTTGGTTTTATTTATCTATAAAGCTGGTTTAAATAAAAACTTTTCCCTAAAAGTTAATTGGCAGCTACCATAGCTTTAAGACTTACAAAATAAATTAAATGCTTCCAGAAGCTCCAGACCTACAGACAGAACGGCTAGGCCGATATGTATTAGATTTGATAGATACTAGATGCAATGAATGTTAAATTCGTCATGTAATACCAAACAAAAAGGCTTTCGGACATAATTTGCTACAAAGTGATAAGAATGTTTGAATGGCTTTATCTCTTTTTGAATATGTCATATTAAGGCCTTGAACATCTATTTTATTTTTCCAAAAAAATTATAAGCAATTTCGTTAAAATAGAAATCTTTTATTTTGTTTTTTTTTTTGGTTGGATTTTTTCAACTTTCCATGCTTCTTTTTTATAAAACTTTTAAAGCTATCCATTTCGATAGGAAACTTAATTTTTAATTAAAAGCTTCTTGTCGTCGCCCTAAAATTGGGTTGCCGTAAGCGCCATTTCAATGTTTTTGGGAAATCGCATTTAAAGGTTTGGCAGTCAAGTGCATGAAAACCAACCGCTGGGATTTTTTCATTTTTTGACACGATATCCATATGGAAATCTTTATTCAAAAAATGTTATAAGATATTCTAAAACACTTTTAGTTTTTAAAATATTTAAAATTTCTGAAAAAATGACTTTGCCGTATACGCCATCAAGAAACAAAATTTTCTTCTATCCATACACGTACGTCAAAAAACGGACACATGGCATTTCAATAATAAATTAAAAAAGAAATGTCTTTATTTAAAGAGAAGGAATTAAAATGCAAGTTTTCATTTTTCAATAAAAGACATAGCTTCTGAGAAAATAAATATATATTCCACATGTTTTCTTAAAATAGTTTTCCAGGTACTATTTAACAATTCATTTTTATTAATAAGAAAAAAAATCACAGTATTTTTCATACAGTCTTTCGTTACTAAAATAAAGGAGACAAAATAAATAATAAAAAGTAAACTTAATGACTCCAAACATTTTATACATTTTTGTTTATAGCAAGAAATATTAAATCAGTAAAAAAATAACATAATTAGAAGAATTGTTATTTCAATTGTTTAAAAAGAGCTTCAAAATATTTGGTATCCTCTGATGATATAAAAGGATACAAACTTTTTTTATCATTAATTTTTTCGTTTGATATATTTTTTGTTTAGTGAATTGTATTAAGATTTTGATTATATAAGTTCTTCGGTGTTCCCAAATTAGTTTTAGTAGGTTTTTTAATTATTGAAATCGATTTATGCATTCGCACATTAAATTAACCAAATCGCAAATAGGTTTAATCTAAACGCAAATAAGTTTCACCCAACCGCAAATAGATTTAACCCAAACGCAAATAGAATTAACCCAATCGCAATTCGATTTAAACAAAACGCAAATATAGTTAAACTATACGCAAATAATTTAAACTATTAACAAATCATTTCAACCAAAACGCAAATTGAACTAACCCGGGCTGAAATTGTTGTTCCAGCTCTGTGGTGGAGAAATGGAAGGGTTATAACAGTAGGAATAGTTCACCATAAGATTTTAACAAAACCCCAGCTGTCAAGTCAACTAGTTCTGCGGATTTTTCCAAGAACTTACCGAAAAAATAAAAGGACAATCCCTTAATCATGGCTTTTTAAATTATGGATAAAACCAAAATCCATTAGACCCAAAAAGTACAGCTGGAGCAATAAATCAAGCTCTGGTTAATTCAATTTGCGTTTTGGTTAAAATGATTTGTAATAGTTTAAATTATTTGCGTTTTAACTATATTTGCGTTTTGTTTAAATCGAATTGCGATTAGGTAAATTCTATTTGCGTTTGGGTTAAATCTATTTGCGGTTGGGTGAAACTTATGTGCATTTAGGTTAAACCTATTTGCGATTTGGTTAATTTAATGTGTGAATGCTATATTATGTAGACTATAAATTCTTACGAAAGAAGGGTTTCGTCAATGTGGGTACTGGAGAATCCATTTTCGACGTCCTCTCACGACAAAGGCTATAGACCAACTGAAATTTTTTTGGATAGGGAACGTTATTTATACTTTTTTCAATCTCACAGTAAAATCATATGCACGTACGGTAATTTAAAAAAAAAAATATTTTTCTTGCTAATGGCCTACGTGCATACGATTTAATACTAATACATTGCATTTGGTATGCACGTAAGGCAAAACAGTGCTGAATAAACATTTAAAATTTGATGGCGTACGTTGCAGGATAATAGGACGTACGTCAAAACAATTCTTAAAGAAAAGTTTGCGTAAATTGTATGGCAAATTTGACGTAAATGCCAAATTTTGGCGTTTACGTCAAAACAATATGCGAACTTGATGAATTTGATTTATATACGTCAAAACCATTCTGAATATCTCAGCCATGGAAAGAGATAGAGCAAAACGGATAAAAGATTTGGAAAGAGCTACCCCGAAAACATAAAACTGCATACCAAGTCCAAAAAGTGAATTTTGGCGTTTACGGCAACCCAATTTTAGGGTGACGTTGTGTAAAATTGTCAAAATTGGCTTAGCTTCCAAGTTATACCAAAAATATTAAAAACTGGCCATTGTGAACATTCTCTCATAAAAGCAAGGATGAACTTAGTAGCATTTTCGGTGTTAAGCATGCTTATGCCCCAAGCAAACAAATGTATGTAAGAGATTCATGCTTAACAATTATAATATTTCAATATGAATGTTACACCCTGTACTTTTTGTACTTTCATTATCTTATAGTTTATTTACTTAATTAACTTATCTTATGTAAGAATGATAACTTCATTATTAAGTTTATAATCCACCGATCGTATGATAATACAGCTTTCTAACATTATATTATGTAAATGCATTGTCGCATGTTTGCTTTATGTACCAAAGAATATTATACCTACCTAATTGTAAATTATAAATCTTATGAGCTAGTTAGTTGCAATAAAGCCTTTAATATTAAAACATCGTCGTCTTTTTACTTTTACTTGGTTGCCTTCCACTCCGTGCCCATTACATCCTCAGAAGTGGGATTAAGTACAGTCTCGTAGTATTTTCAAGTCTTTTTTAGTTAAATGTGCCAAAAAAACTTTAAGAATTTTTAAGAGTTTATGTTACGATTCTTTTATGCAAATTACTTATTTGGCGATTTAAAATTATTAAAATAAAGTGCTACGAGAATGGCTACACGAGCTTTACGTTTTCTGGAAATTGCTACTGTGCAACAATTGAAAGACAAGCTAGCTGAAATTGGGCTTTCAACAAATGGACCTAAGACGGCGTTGAAGATTCGCTTAGAACAAGGACTACAACAACTTGAAGACCACCAAATCGAAGCGTTTTTTCCCCCAGGTGAGCTCGATGACGAGAACTCAGAAGAATCTTCGCAGCTCGAGGAGGAAAATAGATTGGTGTTGCAGCAACTGGACAATTTAAGGCAGATCGTGGCAAGAAAGGAGGAAATTCGTCTTCTCCAGAAGAAATTAGCCGAACTAAACCAACCTGGTGAGATAAACCATTCTGTCTTTTCATTTAGAGATATCGAGGAATCCCTCCAAACTTTTTCTGGCGACGATAATTTTCCTGTAACTAGATGGATAAAAAGCATCGAGGAATCAAAGGAAATCTACAAATTTGACGACTCGAAGTGTTTTATATGCGCTCAACGTTTGCTTAAGGGAACAGCGAAGCTCTTTTTAAGATCTGTGTCGTGCCATTCTTGGAGCGAACTGAAGACATCTCTAATCAACGAGTTCCAACAACATGCAACAGCGTCCGATGTCCACCACACATTACGAAATAGGAGAAAACACAAAGACGAAAATATCCAACAATATGTACTCATCATGCAAGAGATTGCAAGCTCAGCTGATATCGAGGAGCAAGACATCATGAATTATATCATCAAAGGTATACCCGACTCGATGTCTAACAAACAAATTTTGCTTACAGCGAACAATATTGCGGACCTCAAGAGAATTCTGAGAAAATACGAAAAAATGAAGACGTCAGAGTTCCAACCATCATCATCATCAAGCTACAAAACTATGTCAGATGATCGCAAACCTGTTCCTAACGCAAGTTCCTGAAGCAGAATCAGGTGCTTCAACTGTAATGATGTTGGTCACGTGCTCACTAACTGTCCAAAGCCACGCAGAGATAAGGGGTCGTATGCTAAAAGATGAGCAAGATCTCTGAGTCCGAGTTAACGAGCTTGAACTCACATGTGAGATCGATCGAGCAGAGCCGAACTCGGACTCGATTTTATATGCAAGAAAATGAGTTCGCTCTGAACAGCTCTAACTCGATGAATATGAGATCGATCTCAAAGCTCTTCGTCTTAAATAGTTGTGACTGTTATTTCTGTGAAGTGCGTAGAAGAAGAAAAAACATACATACATTTCTCTGAACGCGGAAACGAAAAATATTGGTGTTTAAAATTCAGTTGGATTATGTTCGTAAGCTTTTGCGAGTACTAGGGGTTTAAGCAATGAAATGAGATGCTACATGTATGTATGTTTATAAAAACCGATTTGGTGTATACACAAACGGAAAAAAAAATATTGAAAAAGTGGTCAGTATGAAATTGCGATAATCAAAAAAATGAAGAAAACAAAATTTAAATACAAATTTTTAAGTGTATTTTGACATGAAACAGAAAACAACCTACTGCTTACTTTTTCTTGTTTTTACTTTTGTTTGCAAATAATTTTTTTGTGCAAGGCAAATATTTTCTATTTTTTATTTTCTTAAAGGTTTGAATTTCTTTTGAATTTAAATTTTTGAGTCAATTGAATGTATAAGTCATGTAACATGTTTTTTCAGCTTCACTTAACTTTATTTTGTGTTGGTGTACAATTTTCTTTTGCCTGAGATATCTGGCTTAAACTGAAGGAGATACCTTAGTCTTTGGTCACTAATATTTAAGCAAATAGTGACAAAATACAGAATTGAAGGGCCGTTCTAAAAACTGGAATATTCTAAAGGAATCTTAGAGGATTTTATGGATTTTCTTTCGCCGTTTAGAAAATCGCAAAAAAAACAACTTTTGTGATTGTCTCTTGGTTATTTGTTTACCTCTTTGCAAATATGTATCGAATTATTACCTGATGGTGTTGCAGATTTTCATATTAATATACATTAAATATTCCTTTAAGTTTTGATGGTAATTTATTGAACGGGTTTTCAATTTATTTTTACTCTTATTTTCTAACGGTGAAATGTGAAAACATAATCCTATACAATTTCAAAAGGTTTTTTTAGAATAGCTACGTAGGAGGCACTCATTCGAGTTTGAGTTTTGTATGTTGTCATTATTTGCTGAAATATTAGTGATCAAATATAAAAAAAAACAAAGGAATAGAAAATTTGAGCAATAACGGTAACTACATACTTTAAAAAAATATTTGCCAACAGTCCCCTGTACAGGAAACATGAAACCGCAAAATGATTTTTCTTTCATTGCAATACGGCCACCTACAACCAAAATACAGCTCTTCAAAAATCACTAAACAAAATTGAAAAATATCTTGTTCCCTTTTTTTGACAAGAGTAGGTTGATGCACAACATTGCAATTTTCAATCTCCAATTTTTATAAACTTACTTTGTAACAAAATTAAGCTGAAATTCTGGTATCTTGACGGTTGTATATGAGCTGAGTAAGAGAAAACCCATGCTCGATAATTTGTGAGATCGATCTCACGGAATCAACTGTTTTCTCACCTTTTTGCATAGCATACCGAGTTCTATCTCATAAGAGCTTTCAAAATGAGATCGAACTCATCACTGTGAGAATGAACTCACCACGTGAGATCTAATGCTACATTTCCACCTAACGCTAATCTGAGATTAAATAAGATTTACTGCAAATCTCCTTTAAATCTTGAAGATTTACCATACAAATTTTGTTCGTTAATCTTGAAGATTAGAAATTAATCTTGTTAAATCTTCCTAGGACAAATACTTTTACAAATCGAACTCACCTATTCCTGTATGGCGCTGAAGGTTTCATTTATGGCTGAATTCAGTTCTTCACAGAGGAAACATTCTATCTCACTTCCTCTTTATGAGAAAAAATGAAACTCCATTTTCATTTTAAAAGGGGATGTCAAAGTAAATCTTTTTTAAATCTTTTTGAGCGGTGGAACCACCAAATAGATTAATTAAATCTGAACTGAGATAATCCTTTGGTGGAAACATAGCATAACTCGGTCAGTAACTTTTTTTTTGCATACGAAGCTAAGAAAGTTCTCAAAAAAGTGAGAAAACAGCTTGAACTCATCTTTTTGCATATGACCCAAGGGCTCATGTTTTCGATGTGGCCAAATGGGACACAGCATAAAAAACTGTCCACAATCAGCGGTGTGTACTCTGGAAGATGAAGACATTGCAAAACAACAACATCAAAATACTTTTTTAGACGATTTCCATGGAACTTTTGAGTATACATTCATCAGTGACGAGTTGGAACCTATTACAACGAAACTGGAAGCCAAGACAATGATTGACACTGGGAGTCCAATCAGCTTCGTCCAACAAAAGTATATACCACCTTATTTGATGACATCAATCGACTCTTCAATGCATGCCTACGTGGGAATTAACAATAGTAGATTAATTATTTTTGGTAAGGTTATTTGCAATATTAAAATTAATAATTTAAATTTTATGAATTTATGTTTATGTATATGTTGTCAAAAATGACACTATGAAAAGTACAATTATTTTAGGAAGAGATTTTTTACAAAAAACAAATTTAAAATTGACCATAGGCATAGGAGATAAAATATTAAATTTTTGTGAAAATGATAGTTCAAAAGAGTGTGATTTTAATGCCGAGATTTTGAATATTGATACGTTTGATGACCGTGATGATAAAATTACTTTAAATATTAATGAAAATTTGAGTCTAGATGAAAAAAACAAAATTAGAGATTTGGCTTTTGGAAATGTTTTAAGTGCTAGAACTTTTAATGAACCCGGTGAAAAAGAGATTAAAATGGAAATCACTTTAACTGATACGAACAGTGTTTTTAATTGCGCGCCTAGAAGATTACCGCATGCTCATAAAGTAGAACTTCAAAAAATTTTAGATGATCTTTTAGAAAAGAAAATTATTCGCGAGAGTAACTCACCCTATGCGTCACCAATAGTTTCGGCTAAAAAGAAAACAGGAGAGCTGCGATTATGCATTGATTTTCGACAGCTTAATAAAATTACTTTAAAAAATAATTTTCCGATTCCTTTAATCGAGGATATGTTAGATGGTTTGAGAGGAAAACAATTTTTTTCGTCACTTGATTTGAAAAGTGGCTTCCAACATGTAAAAATGTCGGAAGATTCTATAAAGTATACCTCTTTTGTGCCCCTCTAGGCCAGTTTGAGTACCTTGTTGTTCCATGTGGGCTCAAGAATGGACCTGCGGTTTTTCAGCAATTTATAGAACAAAAGTTCAAAAATTTAATTCGTTCTGGAAAACTACGAATATATTTCGATGATTTATTGGTTGCGACGGAAACAAAAGAGGAACATTTTCAGATTTTGCATGATGTTTTTACTATAGCACGTCAAAATAATTTAGAATTCCGATTTGATAAATGCATGTTTATGCATGACAAAATAACTTATTTAGGCTATGAGGTTTCATTCAGTGGCATTAGACCCAATGCCGATGGAAAGCGTGCTGTGATGGAGTATCCAGTACCCTCAAGCATTAAAACTTTGCATTCTTTTTTGGGATTATGTTCTTATTTTAGAAAATTTATAAAAGATTTTTCAATCCTTGCTAAGCCGTTGTATGACATCTTAAAAAAGGATGCTAAATTTATTTTTGGCAAAGAAGAACTTCGTGTTTTTGAAATTTTAAAAGAAAAACTTATCGACGCGCCGGTTTAAAGCATTTATAATCCAAACGCAGAAACTGAACTACACTGTGATGCGAGCAACCTTGGATTTGGTGCAGTATTACTGCAACGCCAAGTAGACAAGTTGTTTCATCCAATATTCTTTTTTTCTAAACGCGCTTCTGTGCAAGAGTCGAAATACCACTCGTATGAGTTGGAGACCTTAGCAATAATATATGCGTTAAGACGTTTTAATATATACCTTACTGGGATAAAATTTAAGATCGTCACTGATTGTAAATCACTTACCTTGACACTTAATAAACAACTTTTGAATCCCAGAATATCGCGTTGGGCCTTGGAACTCCAAGAATTCGATTATTCAATTGAGCATAGGGATGGTAAAAAGATGGGTCATGTTGATGCTCTCAGCAGGACGCACAATGTTTTGATGATAGTTGAGGCAGAATCGTTTGAACATGCATTAGCCGCATCACAGCAAAAGGATAAAACCATTCAGCGATTGGTAAAGATGTTAGAAGAAAGAGAAAGTTCATCTTATGAACTGATTAACGGACTCGTTTATCGAAAGATAAATCAAAAAATCTTTTTCTATGTACCATCGCAAATGGAAAGAAACGTGATTCAGACTCATCATGATGCGCTATGTCATGTGGGTGTTGAAAAATGTTACGATTATTTAAAGAACACATATTGGTTTCCATTTATGAAATCCAAAATAAAAAATTACATAAGCTGTTGCCTAAAATGTATGCATTTCGCTCCACCGACAGGCAAAAAAGAAGGTGTTTTACACAACATTCCTAAAGGTAACAAGCCTTTCGATACCATCCATATCGACCATTATGGTCCATTGCCTTCTTCCGTACGCAATGTAAAGAAGCATGTGTTTTTAGTTGTAGATGGTTTTTCCAAGTTTTCAAAACTATATGCAGTTAGAACAACCAACACTAACGAGGTAATAAAATGTTTAGAGTCCTATTTTTCAAGCTACAGTAAACCTTTACGCATTGTATCAGACCGTGGTAGCTGCTTCACCTCTGAAGAATTTGCAAACTTTTGTAAATTAAACTGTGTGCAGCATATTAAAATAGCCACTAGTTCTCCTCAATCAAACGGTCAGGTAGAACGCATAAACAGGAGTCTTACACCGATGTTAGCCAAAGAGAGTGAATTGGAACCAGGTGATTGGACAAAACACTTAAGCAAAGTTGAATTCGCTCTTAACAATTTTGAAAACAAAAGTACAGGTTTCACTCCAAGTACTTTGCTTTTTGGAATACGGCAGAGGGGTGATATTCATGATAACATTCGTGAATATCTTGAGAAATATGTATGCGAAGAAGAAACTAGGAATTTAGAATCAAGTCGACAGCAAGCTTTTGAAAAGACTGTTCGTAGCCAGGAAGCTAATAAAGTTTATTTTGACAAGCATCACAAAAAGCCATACCCATATAAAGTTGGGGATTATGTCTTGATAAAAAATGTAATTAATACTCCTGGGATTAATAAAAAACTAATGGCCAAATTTAAAGGACCATTCGAAATAATAAAAGCACTTCCAAACGACAGATATCTAATCAGGGACTTAGAAAATTTGCAAATTTCGAGAAAACAATATGAAGGAGTTGCATCTCCTGAAAACATGAAGCCATACTTAGCAAAGCAATAAATCTCAACGTATCAATGTTTACTCATTTCAAAATATCACAATTGTAATGTAAAAAAAAAAAAAAAAATGTTCAAAGTCCTATGTTATTAAACTATTTGTTTTAATCAAATATCAAGTATTTTCGTACTGTTCGTAAAAGAAAAAAAGATGTTATTTTAATTCATTTCAAAAATGTATTCGAATTTAAAAACAATATTTTATATTATTATATGACTCAAAATATATATATATCGCTAATACCAAGACACTTAAAGAAAATTAAATATGTAATTAAAAATGAAAATATATAAATGCTGTACAAAAAAAGAAATTAATTAATCGAGGACGATTCGTTTCTCAAAGGAGAGTGGAGTTGTAAGAGATTCATGCTTAACAATTTTAATATTTCAATATGAATGTTAGGTTAGGTTAGGTTAGGTTAGGAGGGGTGTGCACAGCACAGGGCTGTTGCGTACACGGGGGCCTGTCGGTCCATTGTGATCCCCTTACAATAAGAAAGCAGAGATGCTCCTAAGCTAATGATTCAGATAGACTGGCTCATTTACGAACCAGCCTGTGCTATCTATGAATTTCCTCATATTTACCATTGAGACCTGCGCTAGATCGTCCAGTTCTCCAACAAACCTGTTTCCCAAGTAGCGGAGGCGGCTTGTTTGGAGGTTTGGACAATCGCAGAGCAGGTGTTTAATGGTTTCTATTTCTTCTACATCCTGACAGCTCCTACAACAGTCAGGTGCGAGTACACCCAATCTGGTGGCCATTGTGCCAATGGCGCAGTGACCCGTTAGTACACCTATCAAGATTCTAATGTTCTTTTTACTCAGCGATAGAATATACTGAGTTTCCTTTTCATTAATTCTAGGCCATAAACTTCTAGAGATAGCGCAATCGTTCCTGGTAATCCAGGATTTATTGATTTGCTCTTTCATTATTAGGTCCATTTTCGTTTTAATTACGCCGATCGGGATGTCTAGCCCCGTGTCTAATTGGCTACTACTGTTTCCATTTGACAATGACCCCTTCCTTGCCAGTTCATCTGCTATATCATTCCCTTCTATATTGCTATGTCCAGGAACCCAGCAGAGTTTGACTCGGTTAGTGTTGCAAATTTTGTTCAGTATGCCTCGACATTTTGCCACTGTTTTGGATCTTATGGTCTCACTGGCTATTGCTTTGATCGCAGCTTGGCTGTCCACGAAAAAAGTGATCTCCGACGAGATCAGTTTTTCTTGTGTACCAATTCTGCCGCTTTATGAATAGCATAAATTTCAGCCTGAAAGACACTACACTCATCTGGGAGTTTATATGATTCCCAAATATTAAGGGCCTCACAGAACACCCCCGCACCTGTTCCTTCTTCCATTTTTAACCCGTCAGTATAGAAGGGGATACCCTGTTCACTAATTAGTGAGTTGGGTTCCCATCCATGTCTTTCGGGTATTGAAATAGAGAAGTGTTTGTTAAAATCCATTAAGGGTGGAATATAATCAGTCTTCACATCAAGTCCAGCCACTGTGTCATACCTTCGTAGGATAGACCCATGACCATAGGTGCTGTGCTTCCAAGAGCCCATTTCTTTGAGTCGAAATGCGCTTTTGGCTGCTGTGCATCTAGTGTACTCGTCCAGGGCTGGAAGATTTAGAATAATTTCCAATCCTGCCTGTGGTGTAGACCTCTGTGCCCCCGTTATTCCTATACAGGCTAGTCTCTGTACCTTATTCAGGTTTTTGAGATAGCTTACCTTATCAACAGCCTTCCACCACACTATAGAACCATAGGTAAGTATGGGGCGAACTATCGCCATGTACATCCACTGGATAACTTGCGGTCGCATACCCCAACGTGTACCAAAGGTCTTTTTGCATGTGTAGAAAGCGCGTAGTGCTTTTTTCATTCTTTCCTCTGTGTTACGTTTCCATGTTAGCTTGGAATCAAGGATAACTCCAAGATATTTAGCTTCTTTGGAGAGTTTCAGAGGTATGTTATTTAGTCTGGGAGGAGTAAAATCCCCTAATTTCTTTTTATTCGTGAACAGAACTAGTTCGGTTTTTGTAGGGTTAACCCCGAGACCGTTTTGTGCTGCCCAAGAAGATAGTTCTTTAAGTGCGGATTCCATAATATCTTTGATGGTGGTAAGATACTTACCCGATATCAAAATTACTATGTCGTCTGCATAGGCCACAATTTTAATGCCCTTATTTCTAAATCTTGTAAGAATTTTATTAACAACTAGGATCCAAAGGAGAGGCGAAATTACCCCTCCTTGTGGCGTGCCTCTTGTAACTGTTTTCTCAACAATAGTATCCCCAAGTCGCGAGTTTATGATTCTGCCATTGAGCATGGTATAAATCCAGTCTACAATGGCAGGCTCAACTCCAACCTCTTCCAGAGCAGATTTAATGGACTCCGTTTTTACGTTGTTAAACGCTCCCTCAATGTCCAAAAATGCTGCCAGGGTATGCTCTTTGTGCTCGAGACTTTTCTCAATTTGTGAAACGACTTCATGCAACGCGGTCTCCACTGACTTACCTTTAAGGTAAGCGTGTTGGTAGTTGCACAAAATGTTTGGGTTGAGAAGGTCTCTAACATGCAGATCAATAATTCTCTCCAGTGTCTTGAGGAGGAACGAAGAGAGACTTATTGGTCTGTAATCTTTTGCAGTCGAGTGTGTCGGTTTCCCAGCTTTTGGAATAAAGACAACTTTAACCTTTCTCCAGCTGGTAGGGACGTATCTAAGTTTAACACAACTTTTGAAGATTACCCTAAGCCATGGGGTGATTATCTGTAGAGCATGTTGAAGAAATGCCGGAATTATCTCGTCTGGTCCAGCTGGTTTAAAGGGTTTGAACGAGTTTATTGCCCACATAATCTTCTGCTCTGTGATAATCTGATCCAATTCTGGTGCTGGTTGTAGAGCTTCTAAGGGGTCTGGTTGTTTATTACCTGAGTCCTCAGGGCTCTTACAGTCAGGAAAATGCGTTTCCATAAAGAGTTCAAGTGTTTCTTGGCTCGAGTTCGACCACGATCCATCGGGATGTTTAATATATCCCGGAATCGCGGGATTATGGGCAAGGACCTTACGAAGTCTCGCTGCCTCACTTGTACTCTCAATGGATTCACAGTGTCTAGCCCATGAATCCTTTTTGGCTCTTCTTAACTCCTTGGTGTATGAGTTAAGTTCAGCTCTATAAGAATTCCAGTCTATATCTAATTTACTCAGTTTGGCTTTATTGAAAAGTTTTCTGACCCCTGTTCTTCGTTTCTTAAGTTCACTGTTCCACCATGGTGGGCTAGTGGGTTTAATGTTACGAGATATAGGGCAGTGTCTTTCGAAAGCCGTTCTCATTTCACTAGTAAGGTTTTGAACAACAGTATCTATGGTTGAGGTTGCCGATAGCGTTTCTTCCTCTGGTGGGTCGATACGATCGTTCAACCATTTTGAGTACTCTGTCCAATTTGTTCTAGTTGGGTTTCTAAAGGGCTTAATCTCATTTTTGTTTCTGTCTAGAGTAAAGAGTATCCTAAAGTGATCTGAGAAAGATTCTTCAGGCGAGACTCTCCAATTCCCTACAGAAATTTTATCATTATTGCTCATAAGAGTGAGATCTAGAATCTCTTCCCTGTTTTTGTTCCTAAATGTTGGGTGATTACCCTTATTACATAACATAAGGTTTGAACAGAGAATGTATTCAAAAATTGACTCACCTCTTTTATTGACATCCTTACCTCCCCATTGAGTGTGGTGGGCGTTGGCATCGCATCCCAACACCAAAGGTGTCCCTCTTGCTGTGGTGTGTCCCACAAGATCGCGGACTGTCTTTGATGGTGGGTTTTCCTCTTCGTACGGCATGTACGTTGATGCCAAGACGAAGTTACCTTCCTTGGACTCAACGCTGATTGCCACGTTGTCCTTGTTGCTGTACCTAGATAAAAAGAAAGCATTAATTGACTTTTTCGCTAGAATACAACTTCTTATTTCACCTTCTGACGTGGAGTGGAACAGGTTATAGTTTTTTGACCTCAATCCTTGTACCTGATTCTTACGAATCCATGGTTCTTGGATTAAGACCACATCCACGGCCTCCTGAGACATGTAGAGCATTAGGTCGTGCGTCGCTGCTTTGGCGTGATGCAAATTAATTTGCACCACCAGCAGCTTTTGACTCCCCTTTGCTAACATGCCTCCTTACCTTTACGGTTCCGAGACCATATCTCAACACGTCTTCGTTCCCTTTAAGAAGAAGGTCAGATTTCTTGTCAATCATGAACAAGAGGTCCTTCCCTTCCCCTCTGAGACTCTTCTTGGAATGAAGAAGTTTCCATTCTAGAATGGGCAGCTCCTTGTTCTGTTTCGCCAGCAGTTTAATCACGGATGCATCCTCATGCATGGCAGGAGGAGGAATCCATATATTAACCTGCTGGCGAAGTGGCAGAGCTGTGACGGGAAGAACCCCAAGAGATGCCCCCTCCCACAGTTCGCCAATATTGGTGATTGTGTGAGTGAGGAACTCCAGGGATTTCTGGTCCCCACAGCAAACCACTTTTACTCCCTTTCGCCAACCAGCTCCATCAAAGGTGTAGTCCTCAGAACTATCATCCTCGGATGTCACCATCATGGCTTTGATGATTTCGTTTTCCACGAGTAACCAATTTTTTGCCGTGATTTTCCCATCCGGGTCGTCTCGACTTATTATGGCCACCTGCAGATCGATCGGGGTGGTGTCAAAACTGTTGGTTTTAAGCTTTTTATAACCTTCAGTCTTGGTTGCCTCCTCCGATCTTGCTCTCTTAGATGAACCTGGATTCGCCCCAGAAGAGTTGCCTACCTGTGCTTTCTCGTTCCTTTTCAGGTTCGATGAAGCGTTGGCCTGCTGTTTCTTGCTGGAGGTCTCCAGTTTCGTCTTTGAGCCAGTACTAGCGGTAGAGTTATTGTCCGCCTGTTCACGGTTTATCTTTTTAGGGATAGACCTAGATGCGGCGGCAATTACTTTCCCGCTGTCTGGCTTTTTTGCGTTCAATAGTAGTTGGGAGGAAACAATGGGTGCAGTGGCGGTCGTTGCCGACTGACGTTCATAGTTCCTCACCAATTTCCTATGTTTTTTTCAAAAGGGCCTTGTCTCTTGAACTGAGAGTATTTGGGTCCTTTTTCTCAGTATATTAAAATAATGTTCTGAAAAGTTAAAACTTTATAGAAAGAAAAACACGGAGCCGATTTCAATTTAAGTATAAGTAGTTTAATTCAAGAGTGTAATTTATAAACAGCATGAATATAAAAATGTAGTTAGGGTATTTATAGAAAATGTAATGCATGTATGTTAAAGTAGTATTAGTTGTATGTAAGCATGTAAGTTAAGTATATAAACATTATGTATTAAATGTATTTGTTAAAGCATGTTGATTATATAATAATTCATTTTTAACACGCTCCTTATCAACTTGATTTACAAATTTCTCAAATATTATTAAATTTCAAAATATTTATACAATTTTCATGTTTTACTTTAGATAAACCTTTCGTTAAAAAGTCTGCAGCCATATTGTTGGTGGACACGTATTTGATTTCAATTCTTCCTTCTTTCTGCATGTCTCGAGTATAATGGTACCTTATATCTACGTGCTTTGATCTCTCATGATGAACTGTGTCCTTAGATAGCTTGATTGCACTCTGATTATCACAATGAATAGTTGTAGGACCATTAATGAGATGATAAACTTCTAATTCTTTCAGCATCAGCCTTCTGTGCACAATTTCCTTCGTAACCTCTGAAAGCGCCATGTATTCCGCTTCCATTGTAGAAAGGGCGACGGATTTCTGCTTTCTGGATTTCCAACTAATTGGACCGTTGGCTAGAATGGTGACATATCCGGTACAAGACTTCCGATCATCGCGGTCGCTACCCCAGTCTGAATCCACATATCCATAAAGCGGTTGATCTGACTTTTCATATATGATTTTGTAGTCCAGAGTGCCTTTTAAGTAGCGCACCACACGCTTCGCTGCAGTCCAATGATCTTTTCCTGGATTCGCACAAAACTTGCTCAGGGTACTAGCGGCAAAAGCAATATCTGGCCTGGTTGCGTTTGCCAAATATATGAGACTTCCTACAAGCTCTCTATATGGATATTTTGCCATTTCAACTTCATCTGAAAAACATTTTGGAGATAATTCTTTAGTTAGTAAGTGATTAGAGTCTATTGGTGTAGGTGATGATTTCGCTTCCTTCATTCCAAACTTGTCAATAAGCTTTTCAATATGATACCTCTGGTGAATGTAAACACTTCCTGTTGGATTTTTTCTTATTACTTGGATGCCCAAAATATTATTAATTTCACCTAAATCCTTCATTTCGAACTTTTTCGCAAGCAAAATTTTAGTTTCAGTTAATAGTGGTAAATTATCAGATGCAACCATCAAATCATCTACATACACAACGACAACAACTTTGGTATTACTTTCAATTTTGGTATATAAACAGGCGTCTGCAGTTGATTGCGTAAGTCCAATTTCCTTTAAATATGCATCTAACTTGAGGTGCCACTCACGGCCCGACTGTTTAAGTCCATATAAAGGTTTATTAAGTTTGCATACCTTATTCTGTCCATGCTCAATTCCAGGTTGTTTCGGCTGTTCCATATAAACTTCATCGCATGTAATTCTCCTTGGACATAAGCAGTTGTAACATCCATCTGATGCAAGTGCATTTTGTCCTCAGCACATATTGCAAATAGTGTTCTGATAGTTTCATAACGTGCGACCGGTGCAAAAATCTCACCGTAGTCAACACCTGCGGTCTGTTCACACCCTCTAGCAACGACTCTAGCTTTGTACCGCTCGTTAATGCCATCATCCGTCTTCTTTACGCAAAAAACCCATCGGTTGGACAAAATTTTCTTATTTTTCGGACGATCAATCAAAGTCCATGTGTTGTTCTTTTGAAGTGCTGCTAGCTCAACTTCCATTGCATCCATCCACTTTTTTCTATCTGGACTCTTCATAGCCTCTTCAAAAGATAAAGGATCGTTAGATATGGAATTCATTGATAAATTTACCTCATTTGTATTGGGCTTGCAAGTTCTTGGAATTTTTGGCCTTTGGAACGTTGTTTTGGTTTTCTTTTGGCTTGATTTCTCATTGGCATCACTGTCTATATCATTTGAGGCTATATCGGATCTCTCATCTTCATAACTTGTCTTTAATGGCTCTTTAACAATTTCAGTCGTCCCCTTTGTGTCTCCTATTCCACCACAAGTCCAATCGCAGTCAACGTCAATTTCCAATTCATCATCATCCTTGTACTTCATATCAGCAATCGCATCAGCACTTGTATCCGCAGCATCTTCAACAGCGTCCATATTTAACTGCATGATGTTATTCGAACCTAGCTTGCAAGTATAGTTGTCTGGATTAATATTCTCAAAAAATCTTACATCACGTCGTTTTACTACACCTTTGGTCTTTGAGTCCCAAAGCCGATATGCTTTGGACTCCTGAGAATAACCTACAAGAATATACTCTTTACCTTTAGGATCTAGTTTCGTTTTTCCTGGTCCCTTTTCCAACGCGACAGCCTTGCATCCAAATGATCTCATGAAGTTCACGTTCGGCTTCCTACCCATCCACACTTCAAACGGAGTTTTATTTCCTAAAACACTGGTGGGGCATCGATTTCGAATAAAAACTGCGGTGTTGATTGCTTCTGCCCATAAACTTCTTGGCAAATTTGGGTTCATAAGCATGCAACGAACCATTTCGACCAGCGTTCGATTTGCCCTTTCGGCGACACCATTTTGTTGAGGTGTGTAGGCCGTGGTCAGTTGCCGTTTAATTCCATGTGAATCTAGAAATTCAGAAAACTCTTTTGACATATATTCTGTCCCATTGTCCGACCTAAGTCGTTTTATTTTACTACCACTTTCATTTTCCATGCGCATTTTGTATTTTTTAAACTTTTCAAAGACTTCACTTTTGGATTTCATAAAATCAACTTCAATAAAACGTGATTTTCCGTCAATGAACGTGACAAAATATTTGGCACCGCTGAACGACTGTACACTAAAAGGACCACAAACGTCAGAATGCACAGTTCCTAGAATTTCGTTTTCAGTTGTCTCAGATTTCTGGAAGGGGGACTGCGAAATTTTTCCCTTGCTACACACAATGCACTGAAAATCACTATTACCCAAATTGTCGTTTAATCCGATAACCAAATTGTTGCTCTTAAGTCTCTTTAAATCACTGAAATTAAGATGGCCAAATCTCTGATGCCATTTAACGAGAGCACTTTCGGGTTTTGTTTGAATTTCGCACACATTAGTTTCTTCTTTCATTTTATATGTGGTTAATACATACAGCTTATTTTTCTTATATGCTTTAAAAATGCATTGTTGCTTACTGTTCATAACAATAGCTGTATTTTGAACAAAACTTACTGTAAACTCATTATCGGTAACTTTTGGGACAGATATCAAATTATGTCGAAGATCTGGTATATACAATACATCCATCAATTTTACTGTTGAATCTCTGTTTATGTGTAGCATCACTGTTCCAGACCCATGTGCAATGATTGTTTCGTTCCCTGCTGTCTTGATTATCTGTTTATCTCTGTTACACCACTGCACAAACTTGTTTGGGTCACTGCACATATGTGCACTTGCCCCACTATCCAAACACCACTCATAGTTATATAGCGTTTCTTCTTTTGTGGATTTACATGTCAACATTGCGGCCTCAGATGCTGTTTCACTCTTGGACCAGTTATTTCCATACCTTTTTGTTCTACAATCGTTTGCTCTGTGTCCATATTTACCACATTTGTAACAACTTCCATCAAATCTTGGTACTGTTCTTGTCCTTCGCCTAAAATTTTTACTGTTTCCTCCGTTATATGTCTTTTTCTTTCCTCTGTTTTTCTCATCTATTAGAAGAGCATTTTCTGAAGATGCTTCCTCCGTTACTTGGTGTCCTCTTCGCTCTTCTTCTTCAAGCAATTTTGTTTTCAGGGCTTCTAATTCTGGAAGTTGGTCACGAGTCTCGATTGCTATACAAAAATTTTCAAAATCTTCGGGTAATGAATTTAGCAACATTATACTTATCAATTCTTTAGGCAATGAAATGCCTGCTTCTTCCAACGCATCGCTAGCACTTTGGAAGTTTCTCAAGTGTTGAGTCATGGATTCTTCTTTTTTCTTTTTCATCTGAAATAGACGACGATACAGAACAACTTTTCTAGCCGGACCTTTCGAAATATGTTTTTCTTCCAAGAGTGTCCATGCTTCTGCAGCTGACGTGCACTTCTTTATATACACCAATTGATTTTCTTTTACACCCAAGAAAATAATCGCCAATGCTTTGGAGTTCTTCACCTCCCACGAATTAAGTTTCTTAACTTCACTTTCTTCAGGCCTTATCTCGGTGCCATCAACATGTCCCCATAGGTCGTTGCATACAAGAACACTCCGCATGTGGAGCTTCCAGAATTCATAATTCCGCTCGTCAAGCTTCTCGATAAAATTATTATTCGCGAGATTCATTTTTCGATTAAGCGGTACGGAAAATTAAAATAAATTTAATTTAATAATGCAGACAATTTTAAACTAACTTATGTATTTGCATTTGAGCACCCTGGGCCCATAACCTATTAAAATTATGTTCTGAAAAGTTAAAACTTTATAGAAAGAAAAACACGGAGCCGATTTCAATTTAAGTATAAGTAGTTTAATTCAAGAGTGTAATTTATAAACAGCATGAATATAAAAATGTAGTTAGGGTATTTATAGAAAATGTAATGCATGTATGTTAAAGTAGTATTAGTTGTATGTAAGCATGTAAGTTAAGTATATAAACATTATGTATTAAATGTATTTGTTAAAGCATGTTGATTATATAATAATTCATTTTTAACACAGTAGCACTCACGAATCTTTTGGAGGATCTGTAGTTACTGCGTTGTCTCGAAGCTTTGAGGGGTGCAGTAGGCTTCAGCGTGGTCTCTTCTTGACTCGAGTCTTGCAACAGCTCGTCCTCGGTTTGACTTCCTATAGAGGAAGGTCTGTTCGAGGCAGGCGCGGATCCAGGATTTCGTTCAGGGGGGGGCAATTTTCGTGAGTTTCCAAAATCTTGATGAGATCTACAGCAAATTTGAAAACACTACCGCTCTGCAAGCCTGATTAAACAAAGCAATGCGAGTTGATGAGTTTGAAATTTTATAACTGCCACAATGTAGCTACAGCATGGTGTCCTTAAAGCGTTTTTGAGTTACCTCTGGATCTACGTAACTCCACAATTATGTTCGGAAAACATAATGGCACAGTGGTATGTTCCTATTCAGACACTTGACGTTCGAGTTTGAGTGAAATTCGCAGCGTCTTCTTTAGCTGGGACAGCCTAACCTAACCTTGCCAGTAAAAGGCCATTTTCAAGAACATCAGCATCAAAAATGCATTTTGCGGAATGTCCTCAAACGCAAACTGCAAAAGTCAAATGCATGTTTTACGGCATAAGCATTGTGTTCGATAATGCAGTTTGCTAAAGTCAAATGTTCGAAAACATCATGTGTGGTGCAATTCTGCAGTAAAAAATCGAGTTGGCAACAAAAATATTATATCTGTTTGGTAACTTGCTACTTCGTACGAGTTCGTACGACGTCGCACAAATTGCTGTCAAATCCCATAGGATTTTTTGACAGTTTGTGAAATGTAGCAAGTTGTAGCAGTTACCAAACACACTGATTGAGAAACCGGAGGACGTGTTCATAAACGTCAAATGCGTTTGCAACTAAATTGAAGAATCAAAACCGAGATGAGAGCTCAGATGTCTTCGTCCATCGATACAAAACCAAACTTTCCGACATTGAATTAAGACACAATGATTATAGTGGAAAATACAAAGAATAAACAACAACTCTAAATTAAACTTTTCTGTCAGAGACCTTCTCGATTCATCCTTCGATTTTGAATGACTTTCGTTATACATTTCATTTCCAATATACTTAGACTTCGTTAAGTTTTAATAAAAATGTTTCAAATAATCTCAAACCACCGTTTGCAGAGTTGCCAGGCTCATGCAGTTCGGTACAAAGCAATATTCGCGTCGAATAATGACCGTCATTTGACAATCGAATTGACGTTGACTTGACGTTTTCAAAAACGGCCAAAAACACCTATCATGAGGTGTAAATTTCCATACAACTTCTCTTCGGCAGTGACTGCTGTAGTCGTTCCTGGTTTCTCTTCAATCTTCTTCCTAGGATTCGTACTCTTCTAATAATATGAAAAACAGAAGTTCCTAAAACGCCGAGCTCGAAACACAGGTGCATTTGCATACTCTTAAGGTGCATATCCATTTTAGAGTAAAAATACGGTGAGCAGCTCTGAAGAGGTTCTCGAGAGTAAAACACGAAAGTAGACACAGACACAGTCATGAAATAAGCTCACCAGAGGGGATGACTGATGTCCGAGAGTTTTTTTTTTATAGTGAAAATATTCCCTCAATGGAAATGCACATTTAAATATTTATCATAAAAAGAACTCTATCACCCTTTGTATTAAATTTGTTGGTATTTCTCAATAATGTGTACACACAAATTTTAGCTTGAATTAGATATCTTAATCCTGTAGATCCGAGCATTTGAAGCAAAGTTAGAAATTTTTGAGGCTAATTAATTCGACGTAATTTAAAGATTTAATTTCTTTTGTAAACTAAAATCAACTTAAAGCTTTGATAATTTAGATAAGTGCCCCTGTCACCTCTCCCGTTACATTTAACTATAAAAACCACTAACAAATTTGTAGAGGAGGGTTGGAGGTGGGGCAATTACTTTTTAAATCATTATATTTCAAATTGTAAAATTTTTCATTCACAGCATTTTGAAAAGTGAAAATCAAATCGATTTGGGATTCAATCTGCTCTCTAGTATGAAATAAATTGACTTTTCTCATAAAATATTATAGGTACATTAAATGAAGCCGGACTTCTATCTTTTAATTAAAGATCTTAACTTTGAAGATTGGACACCTAAAATCGAAGTTATAAGCTTTCCCCTCAGTTGATTTGCAATTTGCGATAGCGGAACTGGACCTGGTCAGCCAGCCGGCAACGCACAACCACTCATTGCTGCAACGCTGCACTACCAAGAAACCAAATTTAAAACGTATTACAAAATAACCATTTTCTTACTACATTTTATTAAATTCATATTTTATGCTTCGTTCGTTCTTGCCCAGGGGGGGGGCAATTGCACCCATTGCCCTCCCCCTGTATCCGCGCCTGGTTCGAGGTCTCCATACCTTCAATAGCTAAGCTATCTAGAGCAGGAAGAAGAGATGCTGCAAGGTTGAGCACATTCGCTTGTCTAGTTAAGACGGGTTTGGTCGGGTTTTCTACTTTATTTGTCACTGGCGACTTAGCTTCTTGCGAAGCCAAGCCCTCGCCGACAGCCGTGACTTCTGTCGACACTTGAGCGTATATCCCCGCTCGGATTTCATCATTTAGCTTTCCATGACCATTATTTATTTGCTTTTGGATAAACATCCCTGTTTTTGTTTGGTTTTTCTTAGTTGTATGCCCCTGCAGCTGGATTGCTGGAGTGTCATATCGTAAGCCCCCTCGCCAACGTCAAGGCGAAAACCACGAGGGGGAATATGAATGTTACACAGGGTGTAATATGAATGTTACACCCTGTACTTTTTGTACTTTCATTATCTTATAGTTTATTTACTTAATTAACTTATCTTATGTAAGAATGATAACTTCATTATTAAGTTTATAATCCACCGATCGTATGATAATACAGCTTTCTAACATTAAATTATGTAAATGCATTGTCGCATGTTTGCTTTATGTACCAAAGAATATTATACCTACCTAATTGTAAATTATAAATCTTATGAGCTAGTTAGTTGCAATAAAGCCTTTAATATTAAAACATCGTCGTCTTTTTACTTTTACTTGGTTGCCTTCCACTCCGTGCCCCTTACATGTAATAATAAAACCCTTGAACGTAATATGTTCCTTTATTCCTGTCATTTTGCGGTATACAACTAAATAGCCTATATAAACATCACTTTAAAAAAACTTAAGAAATAAAAGAATTGACCTACGGTAAGGCCCACAATAGGTACCTACGTCCTACATCTACCTTTATATGTATTATACTATAGTACAAAATTTATTTCGATATTATCAGACGACATTTGTATTCTCTTCGTCTATTTTAAATTGACAGGAACTCATCGTTCATTGATGTAAAATACACAAGTGGTAGATGTTACACGACACGACAACCCATATCACAAACAAAACATTAAAGATAGGCATCAAGAATCAAACAATTTCCATCTAAAAGCAAAACTATTTTGTTTTAGATTGAACAAATTCATTCGGATTGTGTCGGATTGGCATAGTAACTTGGCTATAAGGACTTTTGTTTTTAAATGACGGATAAGAAAAAGATCGATTGCTTTTAATTTTTGATCATATTCAATCTCAGGAGCATGTTTCTGTAAGACTTATTCAAACACTTATACAGTCTGTAACATTTGGATAGCCTCACATATATTTTTTGTTAAAATCAACAGTTTTTGACGCATATTTACTTGCGGTATAGGTTTTGGATTCGGACATTACGATGATAGATAACACGAAAGAAGTGGGTGTGGCACAATTCCGTCTGTCTGTCTGTCTGTATACCTCAAGCTACAGCCTAAACCACTGAAGCGATTTTCTTCAAATTTTAACTAAAGGTTTTTTTGTAACTCTCCAGGGGAGAAATTGAAATTTTTGTTTTAGCTCCAAAAATAACGGTACTTGCCTTACAGCCGTTAAGAAAACAAAATTTTGAAAAACGTTAATATTTTTTTTTTAAATTCGATATTTTGAAAACGGGTTGATGAAATTTTTTGAAAATTATTTTTACTTGCGATATATGTAGGTACTATAAGGAAATTTTTGTATTCGTGAAAAAAAATTTGAGATAATAATCAAACATGATATAACGATGAACACCAAACACCAAAAAAGTGGGTGGCACAAGTCTGTCTGTTCGTCTACAGCCTTAACGGTCGATCGATTTTCTTCACACTTGCTACATAGTGGTTTTTGGTGATTATGCCCACACTTTTTTTTCATTTTATTTTAGAACCAAAAATAACAATTTTTTTAGCAATTTTACATAATCGTATTTTTCTCAAAAACGGCTCGACAACTTTTCTTAAAAAAAAATTCAATACATCTATTTTAGTAAAGGGTTCTTTTGAGTTGAAAACCATTTTTCAAAAATGGTTATTAATGGTACCCCCAAAGAACCGTTGTTTTAATTATTGATTTTCTTCAAAACAATTCGACCGATTTCAATTCTTTTTTTTATGCAGAAGCTTCCAAAAAATACAAATAGTTTTGTGTACCAAAATTTTTGAAAAAATATTTTTTGGGTTTTTAAAAAATGTTTCAATTTTTTTTTTTGGAAAATCAAATATTTCGAAAACGACATGATCGATTTTTTTGAAACTCGATATTTAAGAGTTTTTTAGTACCTTTTCACTAAAATATTTTTAGAAAAAATTTTACATGTATGAAAAAATAACGGTACCTTCCATACAAAAGTTAAAAAACCACAAAGGAAAACATTTTTTTGCTTAAAAATGACTTCTACGATTTTGATTAAACTTTTTCACTATACTAAAATTAGTACGATCTACTACCAAAAATTATAAAATCTTACACTTAGCAACTATTAACAGTACCTGTCATGGAACGTATTTTTTTATTTTGAATTTTCTCGTTATCGGCTGAACGGATTTATATCAATTTTTTTATATACAAATTTCAGATAAGATTAAATAATATTGCGTATCAAAATTTTCAAAAAAAAAGTTTTTGGATTTTTAAAAAAAGTTTCAAATTTTTTTTTTTTTTTTGAAAATTCGGTATCTCAAAAACGAGTTGACAATTTTTTTCAAAAGAGCTGTTTTAGCCAATTTAAATGTCGTATTTCATGCTTCTCTACATTTTTCTCTCATAATTTCCATGTTTGTATACAATTTTCTTAAATCCACAGTGTCTTGAACATAAGAGCAAGTACGTGCAACCCAGTCGTGCGTTTTATTTTGTTTGTTTTCAAATCTTCAGATAGCGGTTTAGTTTTGATAAAACTTTGTCACTTTTTGTTTCAATGCTTATCAAATCATTCAAACATTTTTTTGACAGGATGTGGTCAAAACTTTTTGAAAATGGCCCCGATAGGTCCTCATTATTTTTTCATCGTGGCAACGCTGCACAGTGCGTCGAATCTATGAACATGGTGGACAAAAATCTGTTTTACAAAAAATATGGCTTTTGTGTGTAAAATAGGTCTTGAAAACACAAAAGAAAGTGTAATTCAATCAACACAGAGAATTTAAGTGCCATATGATAATTCCAAAATGACTATTAAGCTTAAACAGAAGAAAGAAGGTTGATTTAAAAAAAATGTAAAATAGATTGTTTTACTTAAATTTGAATTCTTTTCCAGATTAATTTTTATGTAAGATACTTGAATGTTTTTGTCATTAACATCATGTGTTTTGTACTTTTATTAAATGATTTAAGTTAATGCAATGTCAATTTTTGTCCAAGCTTGAAGCTTTTAAACTGACCCATAAGATCGTTCATGTTGGACTTCTCAACTTGAACAAGTTGTTAACATTATTTCATATACACAAATTTTAATGGTCTTCAACCGAAGAACAACGGGGACTTTTCCATAGCCAGTATTATCTTCCAACAATATCAAAGGGGATAACGCTATCAGAAAAAGGAATTTGTCTATGTTTTCAGAATCAGTAAAGAGTTGTTTATACTGCCTATGCGCCCAGATTTTCCGTTAAAGCTCCACTTGCAGATTAAAGTAGCAGTCGTGGCATGTTGTATTTCAGAAATGTCTGCAATACTTTCTCCAGTCTTATTTAGGAGTTCTTGGAGGTCAACAGATGCAGTTGTTTCTGTTGCCTCCCTCTGCCTAGGAAGCATTTGTTTTGCATTTTTTTTTTTTCAGCAATATCAACTCTTTCGCCAGAATAACGTCCAGATAGTTCTGCTGCAAACTTAAGATCTTCACTGCAGTTTGAGAGCTAACGATCCTCAAGCCTCAACTCTACGTTTTTTGGTCTTGTGGGAAGCAACTTCAAATGATTTTTGAGGTCTTCCGCGACTAGATCCCGGTGTATTATTCAAAGCATTATTGATCATAATATCTAAAATACTGGCAGGAAGTATAAAATAACTTTTTGACCACACTTCATGCCGTTTGAAAAGTAGAGCGCGGTTTCGTGAGCAGTGTTTCCACCGATTATCAAGATTTTAGTCAAAAAACTTGACTTTTTGGCTAAAATCACTTTTTATTGAACTAGAGCAATTGGTTATTTCAATTCATTTAATATCAAACTGGTAACTTCTTCAATTCTAGAGCTTTTAGTAAAAGAAACTTATTTTTCAAATTTATTTTGGTTTTTAATCGGTTGACTTTGTTGTACAAAAAGTTAAATATTTTGCAGGTTAGCAAAAATTAGCAATGAAAGTTTTTATTTTTGGAAAGTACAATAATGAACAAATACAATGACATAAAAAATGTTGATATACTTTGATATACTTTTTTTAAAACTCAACTTAAAAGAATTGTTCATGCTTCAAAATAGGACTCTTTTTGATAAATTAATAAAAAAACTAATTCCACCAAAAAATAAACTAAAAAAACTCATACCAGCTCCAAAGGTATCCATAATTATTATTCATAAGAAAAAATATTGATAACAGCAGTAATTTTTTACACGAGATCAATTATCGCACAACAAAATCTAATTCTCAACTAAAACTGAAGCTAAAATTACCTCCACTGCTGATAACAATGCCGCTAATCGACCAACAAGAAGAGAGCAAATCAATAAAAGTTACATATTTGAGTTATTTAAGATGTTCTTGTTGGGCTCCACAGCATTTTAGCTTTAAATCACACATTCACTTTTCTTATTTTTGTTCACTGGTCAACGCACTGTGCGCTGTTTACACATCAACCAAAATTTGTATTTCCCCTCTAAGGATTTACCAAAAAACCTTCAGTTAAAAGTTTGAGGAAAATCGCTACAGTTTTTTATATTGTTGAAAGAGTCTTATACTAGCAATATAGTCTTCAAATTTTAAGGAATACAAAATAAGTTGTTTACTTCTTTTTTATAAATTCATCTTATTGAACTTCTTATCGATTATCACAAACAATAGAAATAGCAGCCCACATCAAAGACAAAACAGTGCATCATTTATTCAGTCAATTCAAACCTACAGAGTCAATCAGATAAAAAAAAATTATTTTAAATATGTCATCAATAGTTTTTTTTTTTAAGATTGACGTATCGATACGTCTAAGAACCTTTTTTTATATAGAATTAAAAATAGAAAGAAGATTGATAGCTTTTCATTTCGATCAAATACATTTTAAACATTCAATCTTTAACTATTCAATTGTTGTAAAAATTTTCAACTCAGAATAAAAAAAACAACAACAAAATAAAAGGATATTCAGGACATTGGAGAACAAAAGATAAATATTAAAATCAGTACGTACGGAACAACGGAACATATACAGCCCTACTAAAATTTAGAAGAACAGAAAAAGAAAACAGTTCCGTACTTTAAATTAATAATTTATAATTGGTGAACAGGTTTTCTAAAAATGATGATCTTCGATCGAACAATTGTTTCAGGTAGGCATTGTTTCTATTAGATGGTTTTTGTAATACATTTTAACATTTCATAAATCTCTTATAACGAAAGTTTTAAACCTTAAAAATTCAGAGCGACTTGAATTTTTAGACTTAGTTCTCGTGGAATTCTCCCGCTTTTTCAACGTTTTATTTTGAAATTCGGAAATTCTTGCAACAAGTGGAAAATAATTCTTTTCTCTCTTTTGAGTAGACCTACCTATAACAAGGATATCTTCCACCTGAGCTTGGGCCACAAATAGTTTTCTATTTTATCTTCCAACTTAGTTTTCATAAAATACGGGTCATAACATTCTTAGTTCAACAGGTGAATATACCTACTCTTGAGAACACACATATTAAATAAGAAATCGTTGAAGCGCACCCACGGAATTTCAAATTCATCCTTCGTAGACACACACATCGTGGGAACAAAAGATGAAAAGTAATTAATTTTCCTTCATAAATAGTCCGTCCACTCGTCAGCATTCAAAGACATGAGGGTCATTAATTCCCAGCCCATTTGCTGTCCAAATAAATATCAGCAATAGCCACTGCGCGAATATCCAAAGAACAACAAAAATTTACAAAAACGACTCATTGTCTTCCGTTACTAATTGGTGAATAGCGAGTACGATGAGTGCATCTTGCCTTTGGCGAGTTCCGCAAACAAATCTTCGCAATAAGGGATATCTTTTAGAACTTAGAGAGATGCATTGTTATCATGTTTGCCATGGACATCGATTTAAGGGTATTTATGTTCGAAGTATAGCATTGTTATCGTTCTAACGACTGGACTTAACGTCATAAAGTGTCCTTTAAAAAAGGACGAGATGACACTAAATACCAACTGGTGGCTATTTAAAGTGTCATGCGGCTGGGCCATGAATTGCTTCATCATCACTTATGATTTCACAGAACATTTTTTCCGGATTGGTTTATGCTGGTGGTGTGCAGACAGCTTGATACCTCACTGTCTGTGATCTGAAAAACTGACAGATGCAAGGATTTCTATAATTTTGTGTGGTCATAAAATTAATGTTCTATAGGTATTCAATAAATATTAGATTTTGTATTGGCTGTTTTTTCTAGACTTTTATTAAATGATTAGGTAAATGAAAATGTGTTGTCATTGAAAGAAGAATAACAGAACACAGAAGCGATTTTCCATGCTGCATTTGTTAAGTCTTTTTATTTTTGTAGTTGTTTTATGATTTAAAATGTGCAAAACTGAAAAAATGAGGGCCAATACTGGGGATTTAAAATCAAATTTAAAAAAAATTAAGATATGCCTATGTCGATTTTATAGTACTATATATAAAGTGAAATTGGCAGATTTATAGCAGTTTTATTTAAATTTATGGCTTTCTATAGCTCGTTGATGAGCAGAAATACTTCATTTTGATAGTAAAAAAAGATTTTTTGCTAAATAGAGGGAAACTAAGAGTTGAATATTGAGGTTTAAGGTTTATGTATTTTCGTGATTTTTTGAAATAAGATTAAGGTATGTAATAATTCGAGCAACGCTGCATCCATATAAAGATACATATAACGATAGGTATATGACGATCAAATTACTAACATAAAAATTTTAAACTTTTTATAGACATTTCTATTTTGATACGCAATATTTTTTCAACTTATTTGAAATTTATACATAAACAAATAATTTAATTCCGTTCAACCGATAATGAGAAAATCCAAAATAAAAAAAAAAGACTGTTTTATGGGAGGTATTAGATGGCACTAATTTTAGAATATTGAAAAAAAATTGATCAAAATCGTAGGAGCCGCTTATGAGAAAAAAATTGTTAAACGGTCTTAAACATTTGTGTCGTTATTTTTTCATAAAAGTAAAATATTTTCTTAAAACATTCTAAGAATTCTAAGAAACAAACCATCATGTAATCTTGGAAATAATTATAAAGTTTCAAATAAATGAAATTGTAATATTTTTTTGAAAATGTTGGCGATACCTACTATATTATATTTTGAGAAGCTTCTGCAATTTATATATATTTTCTTTAATTATGAAGTCATTTTTGAAAAAAAAACCGTTTACGTAACATTGCTTCAATAAAATAAATAAATTGGGTGGCGCAACAGCTCGTGGAGAACCAGGGCCTAGTGACTTACAACTCACAACCATTCCTGTGTGCGTGTTTGTTGGCAGGAATGGAGGGGACCTACAGTTTTTTGCCGAGTCCGAACGGCTAAATGAGAAGCACTTTTTCATGACAAGTGTACTCTTGGAGGATTTGTCAGTTCCTCGCAAGAGGCAGTACCTCGAATAAAACATTTCTGTTTTTAGGTGGCACGGCTGGGAATCGAACCCACACCTTCGGCATGACAGTCCTACGCACTAACCATCATGCCACGAGGTACTACATTGCTTAAAACAAATTGTAAATATTGTTCAATTTATTGAAAACAGTTTTTTTTGTATACTCCTTATGATACTTAATATATGTACCAATTTTCAAGATTTTCCAACTACGTTCACACTTTTTCCAAAATTTTGAGGAAAAGACTGAAAAATCTCCATGTATTTTGTATGGGAAATTTCAAGTGCTTGTCGGCAAGTGTTAACGTTAACCGCGATTTCAAAAAAAATTGCACAGACATTTTTTTTAATTACGCTGATCACTTTTGGGGGGGGAGGGGCGAAAGAAATTCAAGAATTTTAAAAATAAGTGCCACCCTAATATATATGGATACAAAAAATGGAAGAAAAAACACGTGTGTGCTTAGGCTGTATAGCTCAATGGGCAGGCACAATTGGGAGATCTACTTTTTTCATCTTCCCTATCTTCGTAATAACAAGTTTGATCAAAATCTCCAATACGATTTTTTAAGGAATGCATAACTTGCCATGTAGCATCTATGTACATATGTATACATCGCAAGTAAAAATAGGATTGATCTATTTTGATGGCAAAGATTGGATTGAAAGGGTACAAAATACGAAATGCAAAAGTTCGAATTGTTAAAATGAGAATCCCGAATGCCATATTCCCGAATGCCCAAAATGGACAGACAAAATCCCGTATGCCTAAGCTCCGAATTGACAAAATCCCGAATATGAAAAAATCCCGAATTTTAATCAAAATATTAAAATTTTAGTACTATTTCAGTAGTTTCAAGGAAACCAAACTGTTTTGTATTGGTTTGACTTCTGTTCATTTTGGGATCCTGAATTTTTTTGGAATGACAATAATCTCATTAAAAAAAATTCTAATTTGAAAAACGTATAATGAATAGGAGTTTAGCTCAGTCTAAAAATTACTGAAGAAAAAAAATTCACGGAGAATATTCAATGAAGCCAATTATACATGTGGGGTTTTAAATTTTTTTATTTAGTTTTTGCTGATTTTCAAAGTCCTGTTTTTTTTTCATTTTGCTTTTAAAAAATTCAGTCTTACAAAACTCTGTTTAATATAAAAACTGTTAGACCAGGAAAAATAGCACAAATCGTATGGGGAACCTTGAAAAAATTAATTCATGAAATATTAAAATTGGAATCAACGCAGAATTGCAGCCTCTATAACATATCCAAAGTCCCCCAAAATCCCTGCATTGGCTTTTTGTGTAAATGCATTTGAAGAGGTGCAGACGGGGAGAATTTGGAGGTCTATCAAACTTAAATATTTGTTTGGGTAAAACCTGATCATATGATACATGTCTTAAGGGTAGTTTTTAACGCTGAATCTAATGAAACCAAATTCAAAATGATACAACCACCCAAAAAGAAGTTATAGTCCTTTTTATGTAATGAAGACTTTTTTTTCAGGTACAACAGGTAAAATATTACCGAAAACCCTTTGAAAATAACGGTATGTTAATGAAACTTGGAATGAATGTTTCATTTGTCATAGTAACTAAGAATCAAGAGAGTCCCTAAAAATATCCATGGTGAAAGGGTGTTTTTTTTGAGGGGGTGGGGCAACAAAGAATGTTAACCCTTACACCCACGTAAAAACTCTTACACTCATGAAACTCGCCAAAAATATTAAACTCTTCATGGCAACCAAGAATCAAAATAGTCCATACAAATATCTTTGTTCTAATAGTGTTTTTGGTGACTGTTAACTTTTGACTTGATCTACGGAAAATACGATTTAAAAAATTAATTTTTGCTTGAAAAGGCCCATAACTTTGTTAAGGGTGCTTGTATCATTTTAGTTTTACTTTTATTAGATTCAGCGTTAAAAAATACCCTTAAATCATATACCATACTTTGTGTATATACCTCAATTACACCAAATCGGAATTTTGGCTCAAATCTTCCAACTTCTTCCCAGATTTTCCCTCTCTTTAATAAAAAAACCCCAGAACAAATATATTAATGAGGAATATTTTGATTCTTGGTTGCCATGACAAATTATATATTTTTGGCAAATTTCATGAGTGTAAGAGTTTTTTCGTGGGTGCTATGGTTAACATTCTACACTTGCCCCTCCCCCTTAAAAAAAACACCCTTTCACCATGGATATTTTTATGGACTCTCTTGATTCTTAGTTACTATGACAAATGAAACATTCATTCCAAGTTTCATTAACATACCGTTATTTTCAAAGGGTTTTCGGTAATATTTTACCTGTTGTACCTGAAAAAAAGTCATCATTACATAAAAAGGACTATAACTTCTTTTTGGGTGATTGTATCATTTTGAATTTGGTTTCATTAGATTCAACGTTAAAAACTACCCTTAAAACATGTATCATATGATCAGGTTTCACCCAAACAAATATTTTAGTTTGATAGACCTCCAAATTCTCCCCGTCTGCACCTCTTCAAATGCATCTACACAAAAAGCCAATGCGGGGATTTTGGGGGACTTTGGATATGTTATAGAGGTTGCAATTCTACGTCGATTCCAATTTTAATATTTCATGAATTAATTTTTTCAACCTCGGAACCCATTTTTCCTGGCCTATGTGTGCAACTTTTATGAAACTTTTCTTTTGTTATTTGTAGAATTTTGTTCTTTATCACCCATCACTTTTTTTTTTAATTTTTTTTTAGAACCATAAATAAAGGTAGCTACCTGCCATACATTTTCTTAGCATTTTAACAAAATCTTATTTTTTTAAAAAATGGCTCTGAAGATATTTCGAAAAAGAATTCATTAAACTACTTCCAAAAAGGAAAAATAGTGTCAAGTAGTTAAATTAAAGAAAAAAAACAATTTTTTAGATTTCTTTAATGTACTTCCATTTTGAAAACTCGGTGTTTCGAAAACTACATGGTCGTTATTTTTCAAATTATGCTCCTTAGGATATTAAAAAAAATACTTTTATCCAAAAATAACGGTACCTACAAGGCACAAATAGTAAAAATCCATTAAACTAATTTGTATTGTTCTGAAAATGGCTTCTACGGTTTTGATTAAATTTTTGCTGAAATTAATACGGTCTAAGTATGAAAAAATTTTTCGCTAGGCAACAGTAGGTATAGGCTGATATATGTATGTATATTAGGGTGGTCCTTATATTGGTTTTTTTTTTAAATTCCAACTTGGATAGGCATCAATTGACTCTAAATGGAGAAAAAAAATGTTCCTAATTTTTTCAGATTTTTATTCCACCCCCCTGGTCTCCCTTTTTTCACTTCAAGGTACACATAATGGAGTTAGGGTGATTCTTATAACACGCAAAAAAAAAGTCAGAACTTATAGATTAGCTTCAGACGAAAAAAAAAATCGTACGGGAGGGGGGGTCTATTTCCCCCCGTTCAGGCGGGAGGGGTAATTTTCTAAAAATTTGACCCAAAAAAGAAAAAAAAATATTAAAAAACAACGGGACCATTAACAATGGCATGCTATAGCTTTTTTCTAAGCCATGAATCCAGTCTCTAATATATTTTTTAAATCAAGTTTTTATTGTAAATAGTTTCTGAAAAAAAATAGTTTTCAAACGTAGAAAACTATTATTTTTGTTTTTATTTTTATGTTTTGAAAATTATTTGTTCAAAAACAATTTACAATAAAAACTTGATTTAAAAATTATGTTAGAGACTGGATTCATGGCTCTTAAAAAAAGCTATAGCATGCCATTGTAAGTGGACCCGTTGTTTTTTAATAATTTTGTTTCTATTTTGGGTCAAATTTTTAGAAAATTACCCCTCCCGCCTGAACGGGGGGAAATAGGCCCCCCTCCCGTACGATTTTATTTTCGTCTGAAGCTAATCTATAAGTTCTGACTTTTTTTTGCGTGTTATAAGAATCACCCTAACTCCATTATGTGTACCTTGAAGTGAAAAAGGGAGACCAGGGGGGTGAAATAAAAATCTGAAAAAATTAGGGAAATATATTGTTTTTCAATGTTTTGAATCGAATGAGGGCTATCCAAGACAATGTCCAATTTAAGGACCACCCCAATGTATATGTACCTCCAATACAAAAATATTTTGGATTTTTAATTTTCTCATTATCGGATTTAAAGAAAATATTTATCTCAAAATGTTCAAATATATACCAGTCAACGAAGACTAAAAATTATAAAATAAATGCAATAAATCATGCTCTCTGGGTTATTATTTAATGCGATAGGGGTGATCCCCAGCTATGATTTACTAAAAGTCCCCAGCCCAGGGCTGCGAGCTATAGCCAGGAAGGGGGGTTAGAGGTCCCCTTTAGTCATTTTTCAGGAATATTTTGAAAACTAAGCGTTTGAGCGGAAAAGTGTACGCTACAAAATGAAACAATAATAAATTTCCTACAGAAAAGGTCTTATTCATATTTTTGGTAGGAGCAAGGTTAAGAAAGATACGGGGAGTAGAAAATTCAAAAAATTGAAAAACAAATGTTATTGTCTTACAACATCAATGGTTTTTGATCGATTAACCCAGAAATAACCGGAAAAATACGTATATATAGATTCATGGCCATTTCAGTGATGTCATGAGCAAGTTGAAGTGTACAGAAGCTGGTTGTGTTTAAAATGTCCTTATTCATTTTTTTTTTTTGATACAGTGTTTATTTTTATATGAGAAACACTGTTTCTTCAAAGGTAAGAAGTACACCGAATATTTCCAAGTTACAGGCCAATACTTTATGAAAGCATTTTCGGACACATCCTAAGAAATACATTCCTTAGAAGGGGAGGTGTATTTCCCCCTCCTTTCTATAAGGGGGGACAAATTCCGTAAACATTGACTGAAAAAGAAAAATAGCTATTTAAAAACAACGGAAAAATACTTACAATATTGTGCTACATCTTTTTTAAAAGCTTAAAACCCATTCTTTTATTATATAGTCAAATCAAGTTAACAATTTTTGAAAAATTCGTTTGAAAACTCAAAATAAATAAAAAAAAATTGAAAAATGTTTTTAAATGATTTTTCATTTTTTATTTTGCACTATAAAGAAGTCTTTTTATCATTCAATCCTGCTATTAGCCTTGAGTCGAATGCTGAAAACTAGACGGTTGTAGGGTTTCTAGTTTTTGAGAAAATTGAAAATAATTAAAACTTCTTTTTTTAAATAATTTTTGTTGAGTAATTGTTACTAAGTGTTTCCGAAAAAAAAGTAGTTTTCATAATTTTCAATTTTCTCAAAAACTAGATAAGTTTGGAAATTTGACAGGAGTATACAACAAACATGGTGACAAAAATTCTTGTTAGAGGGAAATTCGACTTAGGGGGAGTTCGACTTAGAGAACGTCGACTGTAGTTACATAAAATTGGTAGCCAATTAAATTATCTACAAGATTGATTATGACATATGACAAATTTTGTCCTAAGCTTGACGGTTAAGGAGTTATTGTGCTGTAAAGAGGGAATAAGCTGAAAATCTTACAAGATACGAAATTTAATCCTTTTTTGGGAGCTCCATAGCGCCGATTGAAGTGGGTGTACAAAAAAACTTTCTAGATCATGTTTGTAGGAAATTTTATTGCCTACAAAGTTTCTTCATACTTTTTTCCGTAACAATGTACCGGAAAGAAGTTATAAGCAAAAAACTGAGAAAAGTGCCGATTTTTTGTAGTTTTTCCAGGATTTTGAAGGGGGTGTGGTTGTGGAATTTTGGAATTTTCATCTACTAACCATACCATATAACATATCAAAAATTTAGAACTACCCGACCTTTTGTAGGGTACCCCCCTATTTTTACCTCTATTTACTGGACTACAACAAATTTCAAGAAAAACGTGCACAAACGCCTTCTGTTCTGATGAAAGATTTCATTGCAGAAAAAACTCTTACTACAACGTTTGTGCAAGTTTTTCTCAAAATCTGTTGCTTTTACAAAAAAAAAAGTGTCATAATTTATAATTTGTTGTGATGTGCATCCCGAATTGCACTGCACTAGTTTGAAGGAATGGGAGGATAGGAAAACATTTTTTTTTACTATAGACTTCGTAAAAGTCGCAAGTCCATTTCTCCAAGTAGTCACCAAAATTACTGATTTTATTGGTAAAACTTATTTAATTCCATTATCCTAGTTCCATTAATGAGTACGAGTACGTGAAATTCACCAAGACATAACTTAATTTTCAAAATGTTAGAAGGGCACTATTATCGATATAACCTAGCAACTCTATAATTATACATTTTTAATTTTTTTAAAAACAAAGCATTTAACCCTTTGGCATTCTATGGCTTTTTTTTTAATAATAAGTCAATCAAATAATAATTGTCTTATGAACTAAAGCTATTGTAAAACTGTCACCATATGTCACAAAACACCCAGACGCCACACAAAGCCACAACCCACGTCATGTTAATTAAATACTATAACACCTTCAGGAGGGTAAAATATTTTATCTCTGTGCACTTTTGCAATCATTTCAACACCTGGTAGTGACCAGGGTCAGTTTCATGCTACCACAGGCTATACAACGTCAGCAAAAGAATAAAAATAACCTGTTGTATAGGTATGGGAAGTCAAAAAAACTGGTCAGGTGCTTCCAGCAAAAACAAGATGATATCTTCAATGCACTTTGGCTGAAATCGTGTTCGTATGATATCATCGTAGGGGTTCAAAAAAAAAAAAAAATTAAAACAGGAAAACCATCTTTTCGCACATTATCCAGAAGCAATTCGAGATAAAATAACAAATACTTGTTAAGATTTTATGGGCTTTCTTAGATGTGATTAGAATCAGGATTTACTTACTTTTTTCCATCCAGAATCCTTGATCCATGAACCACAAACATGAGTAGGGACATACCTTACCTATAATGTAGATGGTAATTAATTTTTCTTTGAGTTAGCTTGGTAAGCAATTTACCGTGAATCGTTTAGAGACTATCTGATCGGTGAGTGAAAAAGAAATCCCATAAGATCCTGGTTCAGTGTGGTCAATTTTAAATGAATATAGGTACTCCAGTTAAGAATTGTGCGTTTCTTTTTGCTTTCTTTGATGTTCTTTTAGGAATGGTGTAGCTGCTACTGTTGATCTTTTATTTAAGTGTCGTTTTATGAGTTTTGGGAAAGTCGTTAAAAATTTAATTTATCTAAGAATCGAATGCGCTATGGTATTTAAAAAGATTTGAAAATAACCGACTTAATAAATAATTTTTTTAAGGATAATTTTTAAACATAAAAAGGTTTAAGAGTTAATTAAAAAGGATATTTTGTATAAAATTTTCTTTCTTTTTATAGCTTACTTAGTATCATTTTATTTTTAATTATTTTCGAGAACATACTATAAATGCGGGTGGCAGTGATATACATATAAAAATACAACTACATTGTGTATAAAGGAAGCATTACCAGTTATGACAAGAACTTTTAAACATTTTACATGCAGTGTTTTATTTTTAGAAAAACGGCAGGGGTCTATTTCTCCCCGTTAAGGCGGGAGGTGGGGGCAATTTTCTTAAAAAAAATGACTGAAAAAAAACTAAATTTTGTAAAGCCAACAATCCATTATTTAATTTCTATCGAAATGGATGGTTTGAAAATTTGTATAAACAAAATTTAATTTCTCAAAAACTTTTCACAAAAACAACTTGATTTAAAATAAAAATGCACGACTGGGTCGTATAATTGTATGGGAACAAAAAATTTAAAATCGTTGGAGCGGTTTTTAAAAAAATATTTTTTATATATAAAATTCTTAAAACAAATTTTGGTATGCAAATATAAAGTATATATATTTATGTGCATATACAAACAAAATTTGAAAAAATATTGTCAACACGTTTTTGAGATACCGAATTTTCAAAAAAAAACATTTCAAACTTTTTTTAAAAATCCAAAAACTTTTTTTTTGAAAATTTTGATATGCAATATTATTTAATCTTATCTGAAATCTGTATATAAAAAATGTATCTAAGAAAATTTCCAATAAAAAAAAATGTTCTTTGGCAGGTACCTACTATAAATAGGTGCTAAGTGTAAAATTTTATAATTTTTGGTAGTAGATCGTACTAATTTAAGTATATGAAAAAAGTTTAATCAAAATCGTAGGAGTCGTTTTTAAGCAAAAAAAAATATTTTTCTTTGCGGTTTTTTAACTTTTTATGGAAGGTACCGTTATTTTTTCATGAATGTAAATTTTTTTCTAATAATATTTTAGAGAGTACTAAAAAACTCTTAAATATCGAGTTTCAAAAAAATCGATCATGTCATTTTCGAAATATTTTGATTTTACACAAACAAATTTGAAAATTTTTTTAAAAATCTAAAAAATATTTTACCATAAATGTTGGTACGCAAAACTGTTTATATGTTTTGGGAGCTTCTGTATAAAAAAAAATAATTGAAATCGATCGTACCGTTTTGAATAAAATCGAAAATTAAAGAAATGGTTCTTTGTGAGGTACCATTAATAGCCACTTTTGAAAAATGGTTTGCCACCCAAAGGAAGCCTTTACTTAAATAAATTTATCGATTTTATTTTAAGTTGTCGAGTCGTTTTTGGTAAAAATACGATTATGTAAAATTGGTGAAAAAAAATGTATGGCAGGTATCGTTATTTTGGGCTCTAAAATAAAATGAAAAAAACGTGTGGGCAAAATCACCAAAAATCACTATTTACCAAGTTTGAAGAAAACCGATGGAGCTGATTAGGCTATAGACGAACAGACAGAATTGTGCCCCACACTTTTTTGGTGTTCTCTTACATCGTAATATCATGTTTGATTGTTATCTCAATTTTTGTTCACGAATCCAAAAATTGCCTTATAGTACCTTTATCGCAAGTAAAAATAAATAAAAGCTTGGTATTTAGCTTTCACGTAAATCTTCTATTTTTGTCGTACGATGCACAGGTCACAAGATATTTGATAAAACGCGTTTTCCAAGATTGCGGCTGACGATCGCGATCCCCTGTCCCACCAACTTGGATTTACATTCAGGGGACACCCATGGACATATTCAACTAAGAAAATCAGTTCATATTTCAGTAATAAATTAGATTATGATCCTACTATTTTGCTCTGGCTCTTAGACTATATGGGCCAAACAAATATATTCAATATTAAAAATTCTTGCACGTAATTGTTCTTTTTTAAAAGGTTTATTCAAAAGCCTTGTTTTCTCATTTAAACCAAATTTTATTAAAATAAAATGCACGACTGGATCGCACGTACTTGCTCTCATGTTCAAGTTGTGTGGGACTTAAGAACTTTAAAAAATATTCAAGAAATTATAGAAAAAGTATAAAAAAGCATTTAAATCGTTGTTTTAATTATATTAACAGCCTGATAAATAACTTAGAGCTCAAAAAAAAGTATGCCATTTGATTACTTAAAAAATATGAATATATGTAAAAAAAAAATTAAATCGTTGGAGCCGTTTTCTTAAAAATTAATTTTGTATATATAAAATTTTTATAACATTTTTCAAAAAAAAAATTTGGTATGCCAATTTTGATTATACATTAATATACATTTAAAACTGAAATTTCAAAACAATTCATCAACCCGTTTTTGAAATATTGAATTTTCAAAAAAAAATTTGAATTTTTTTTTAAAAATCCAAAATTTATTTTTTCAAAAATTTTGGTATGCAGTATTATTTATATTCTAACAAAACTTTTGTGCAAAAAAATTCATTGAAATCGGATGAGCGGTTAATGAGAAAACCAAAAATCAAAAAAATCGTTATATGGCAGTGGCAGGTACCGTTAGTAAATGTTTTTGGTGATTATTTTTCTTACTGAAAGGTACATCAAAGCTACAATAATATACTGTTTTTTTTTATCAAAATCGTTGGAGCCGTTTTTGAGATAAATAAGTTTTTCCTTAACGGTTGTATGGCAAGTACCGTTATTTGTTGAGCTAAAAAAAAATTTCAATTTCCCCTCTGGAGAGTTACAAAAAAACCTTAAGTTCAAAACTTAAAGAAAATCGCTTCAGTGGTTTAGGCTGTAGGTTGAGGTACGGACAGACAGACAGACAGACAGAATTTTGCCACCCACTTTGTTCGTGTTCTCAATCATCGTAATGTCATGTTTGATTGTTATCTCGAAATTTTTTTTTTGCACGAATCCAAAACTTGCCCTATAGTACCTACCTACATATATATCGCAAGTAAAAATCAATTGAAAATGTATGTATTTTCATAAGGAATAATTTCTTGTTGCTCATTTTTATTCAACGTCTTTAATTTAGGTCTATTTTCGGCTCCAAGGTTTTTCGAATTAGGGTTTTCTTCTCCTCGAAAAATTTAGAAAGATTGGCGGAACCAAACGATGGAAGGTTGTCTTTGTTAATCATTATCTTTTGTCTAATCTAAATATGAGGCATTGAGAGCCATAGTGACCTAACTGCAATTTTATCGAAATTGAGTTTATTACAAAAATTGAATCTTTATGTATTAAACAATATCTCTGCATTTAAATTTTTTGAATTGATAGCTCCATGCCCTACTTATAGGACTTTTTGCATTTAGAGGGCACCAACAAGAAAATTCAAAGCTCGAGTGCTATATAGTGGCCTATCTGATTAGTTATAACGGTATTTTGAAAAATCGTTAATACAAAATCAAAAACCTTTTATTTATTTATCATATTGCAAATTAAAATCAAAGTTATGTTAATTTATTTAAAAACTACAATGTTTTGAATTTTTAAAACCACAAGTGTTTAAAAATAATCTACTCCTTATTTTTGCTCTTCTGAAAATAATGAAAAGTGCAGTGAGGCCACTATGGCTCTCACTGCCTCATATAAAGTCGAAAGTTGCTGGATAAGTAATATAAATTCATTTCATGTTCAAAGGGTAGACATGGTGCATTCAAGGGGACACAAGTGTCCACAAGCTTTTTTTCAAAGCGGTGGACGGTTTTAGGGGGCAGCAAACGAGAGAGGGGGAGAGGTGTTCCCACTAATGCACTTCTCCTTTATCCTGGCGGCAGCGGAAGAATTCTCCATATAGAATCAACGGTGGTGTCTACAGTTCCAGCTAGGTTGAACTACTTAGTGAACACCTTATACGGGCTACTACGACATGTTCAGAGCTCAGGCCTATAAGGAGCGATTAATCCGGCTCCCCACCCGTGGAGTTAGATTGTAGGGGTCTGGTCCTCTGGTCGTGCCGTCGGGGTGACTTACCGGCCACGTAAAGCTATTTAGTTGCGAAGCAAAAAACAAGCCTCGGATACGGACGGATTTACTGTTGACGAACCTAGCAAACGAAATAAGGACAACGAACTTCGGATTTGCACGTGGAATGTTCTGTCTCTCAATAGACCACGTGCAGCCGAACATTTAGCGGAAGCCCTAGACTGCTACAAAGCAGACATCACCACCATCCAATAAGTGCGATGGGATGGGCCGGGCAAAAGAAAACTGAAAAACTGCGATATCTACTACGGTGACTGTTACCGACCACAAGGGCAGCGTCTCTTTGGATGTGGATTCGTCGCTAGAGGCAGACTTCGGTAAGATGTCTTGAGTTTCAACTATGTGAACGAGCGCCTCCAGACAATTCGCATCAAGACTAAATTCGCCAACATTTGCATCATATGCGCGCATGCCCCCCCAGAGGAGAAAGATGACGACACCAAGGATGAGTTCTACGAGCTCCTCGACAAAACATATGAGCAATGTCCTAGCTATGACATTGAAATTGTCTTGGGTGATTTTAATGCCAAGCTAGGAAAAGAAGACGTCTTTGGTGGCACAATCGGGAGATAATGCCTGCACGACACCACCTCCGATAGCGGACTCAGGCTAATCGACTTTGCTTCGGGGCCAAACGTTGTGGTAGCTAGTACGCACACCCAAAAAAATTTGTTGTACAAATGTTAATAACCGCTGTAGATTCGACTGCATTAATTGTCATAATCGACCCGACATCCAATGTTTTCAATTTTACAGAGACATGGTTGTTGATTTCAAAACCTAATGGTGAAAATCACAATATCTGTTGTAGATCCTACAACTAGAAGAGTTGTGGATACAAAAGCATTGATTGTTGAATGTACAGCACAATTTGCAAAAGGCACAATACTAACGTGTTGATACTACATGTTTTTGTTGTACTATTCACAACATTTCGTTGTCAAAATGCTATTTGTATCGTTAAACCCACAGCTTCGACTTGCAGAAACTACAGGCTTTTGTTGTATTATTTACAACATTTCGCTGTCAAAATGCAACTTGTATCGTCGAACTTACAGCTCCGATTCGTAGAAACTACAGGCTTTTGTTGTATTATTTACAACATTTTATTGTAAAAATGCATTTTTTATCATTTTTTATTATTTTATACGGGCTTTTGTTGTATTATTCACAACATTTCGCTGTCAAAATGCAATTTTTATCGTCGAACCTATAGCTCCGATATGTAGAAACTACAGGCTTTTGTTGTACTATTTACAACATTTTACTGCCAAAATGCTACTTGTGTCGTCGAACCTACAGCTCCGATTTGTAGAAACAGCAGGTTTTTTTGTATTATTCACAATTTGTTGTCATTTAGCTGAAAAAATAATTAGTAGATATTTCCATTTTTTTTTTATTTGTGAGTTTACCAAACTTTCATCAACTAACCAAATTGTTTTACCACAGTTCTTCTTGGTTGTAGCTGTTTTTTTTAGGGTACACAACTTTTTTCTTAAACCTCCAAAATAAAAGTCCAAATTTTTATTTTTTTATTTATTTACTTTTATATTATACAAAACAATTAAATAGACTTATTCCTAAAAACTTTCGTTTCATCAATTAATAAATTTAAATTAATTAGTGGACTTGTAAGCTTATTAATGTTTAAAATTATATAATTTTTAAGTACTTGCAATTAATCTATCACATGGGAATTGTAATGAAAATTAAAATACAAAATTGTACATATAATATCTGTGGTGTTTGGTAGAAACATGATAACTCCATTTTAGAATTTGCGTCTTTGCGTCCACTTTACATCGACCTACAACCTAAACGGGTGAACCGATTTTCTTCAAATTTGAAACATAATTTTTCAAAGGTTATGTTCATAAGTATTCCAAATTTGAAGAAAATCTGTGGCCTCGTTTACACTCTAGCTTGATTTAAAGTGGGTGTAAAGACGCTAATTTTAAAATGGAGTTATCAGGTTTCTACCAAACACCACAGATATAGTTTTGATTCTTATATTTAGTTCCCTTGAATGTAATCAATTTTGTACCTATGTATGTAATAGTACTTACGATAAATGGTAATTTTCATTAACAATCGCCAAATAAAATGCTAAAACCTTGATCACTTTTTGGAGGTGTGGGGGGTGATGAAAGAAATTCCAACTTTTCCAAATTTAGCGCCTGTGTATGTATGTAAATGAATTTATTAAATTTGTTTTGTCTTGTAAATTACATTTTAAGAAATTTGAAATGAAAAGAATAAAGGAATATATCTTTGGCGTTTGTAGAAATAGAAACATGATAACTATATTTGAAGAAAATCGGTCAACTCGATCAGGCTCTAGCTCAATGTAAAGTGGACGTAAGGACGTAATGATTATGAAATTATTTTATGGAGTTATCATCTTTCTAACAAACACCACAGATAAATGATTATAAAGTGTGGTGCAAGTAATAAGAAACGGTTGGTTGGCAACTCTGTTGTAAAAGTAGTTGGTTCAATTTTATATCACTCCTGAGCTTTTTTTCAATTTATAAATAGTTTAATTCACTAAAATTAATAATTTATACGAAAAAGTACAAGTCTTTTGAATAATATTGCTATAAAGTGCAAACATAACAGGTAAACCTAGTTATTTAAGAGTAAAACTAGTTTTAAAGCAACTGCTATATCTCATGAGTGAGAACAAAAGAAAAATAAACCTAACCTCACCAGAAGAAAACCCTCATCCGAAAACGCCAAATCTGAAAGGACCACCAATTGCCTTTAATAGCGAAGCAAATATGTCAATCACAAATGCTGATCTTAAAAAGATAAAGTCGATCATAGATGAATCGCTTAAAACTGAACTTGCAAAAGCAACCGCACAACTCGCTTCAAAAGAAGATTTAATTAAGCTAAATTCTGAAATAAATATCCTGCGAAAACAAAATGAAGACCTAGCTATCAAAGTCCAGCGGTTCGAGACTAGATGTTATGCTCTAGAGGAGGAATTGGAGTCTCAATGCAGAGAAATAAAGGGAAAAAACATCATTCTCACGATGCCAAATGTAAAAGCTGATCCGAAAATTAAGATTGACTCAATCGCGAATCTTCTGCTCGGTGAACCACATCAGATGACAGAAACAACAAAGCTTATTGAAAACGAAAACACCATCAAATTTAAGATAAATGTTGGGTCCAACGAGAAAGCAAACAAAATGTTGCAAAATTCGTTTAAGCTTAAAGGTTCAGGTGTATTCATACAACGCGACCTAACGAAACATACACAACTCAAGCGCCGAATCCTGCTCAGTTATAGAAAAATAATCAAAACAAAATATCCAAAGGAACAAGTACTCGTTAAAAACAACTCTTTATTAATTGCTGATAAAACATTTTATTTAAACGAAAACAATACACTTAAATATAAAAATGATGATGGAGAACAGCACCTGTTGAATATGTTTGGCCAACTTAATTTCGAAGCTGTCAAAACAAATACGATGTCAAGTATACGTCATCATGAATGGTCTAATCCAGTTGATGCTGCTTCACCAGGGATGCCACTTCATCAAAATTTGCCAAGCGGTAGTACTTTTGTACAAAATTGAGAATGTGATGCCGTCAGCTCTATATCTATTAATACTTTTAAAATCTTATCTTATAATGTGTCAGGTCTTAATAACAAACTTTTATTTGTAGATTTTTTTGAGTATATAAATGACTTTGATATTTTCTTTTTATATGAAACACATGTTATATCTGAAAATCTGAGTAAATTCACAAAATATTTCAAAAGTTATAAATTATCATCTAGTTCAGCAGTCAAAACATTTACTAAAGGACGTGCAAGTGGAGGAATCTTGTATGGGATAAAAACATCTCTAATGAAAACTTTTAAGTATGAAGAAATCGAAGGTGCAACTGTCATAAAACTTCTACAAAAAAACGATATGTTCATTGTACCGTCTTACATTAACTGCAACAAGTGGACTGAAGACTATGAAAATCTTAATAAAATTATGATGCGTTTAGCAAACAAAAGCGTCCTTTTAGTGGGTGATCTTAATGCAAGAATTAGTAATTTACAAGTAACTACACTTCAAAGAACGATAAATAATGCCATAAACCTCAATAACCGAAATTCAAAAGACACTATTTGCAATCAAAATGGCATCAATCTCCTTGATATGTTACAAATGTATGATTGTACAGTTCTCAATGGATGTACTAGTGGAGATCCGGAAGGTCATTATACTTTTATAGGAGGACAAGGCAAATCGGTCATTGACTACTGTGCAATAAATAATGACTGGCACAACCTTATAGGAAATTTCGAAGTGCAATCTAAAAACTACTCAGACCACATGCCTATTGTCGTTAAATGGTCTGACAATGCAGTCCCAACCGAAAAGGCCCTTCAACTCATCCCCAGGCTTAAATGGAAACAACATGAGCTTAACTTATACCAAAGCAAACTAGACAACAACCTTTCTCTGCTAAACGATACTTTTGATTCAACCGAATCACTATCAAACCAACTTATTGCATGCATAAAAAACTCTACAAATAGCACTATCACGAGCGGAAAAAAGAAGTATAATCATGAATGGTTTGACAACGAATGCATGAAAGCACGAAAGAAGTCCTTTTTCCTTCTCAATGCAGTCCGAAATTCCAACTGCCAAAACTTAAAAAAGTGGTACATCGAAGAAAATACCAGATATAAGAACTTATGTCTTCAGAAGAAAACGGATTATGAAAACCAGCAAGCCTATTCACTTGGTCAAACGAAGGACGCAAAAGAGTTTTGGAAAGTCACGAAAAAGATAAATGGTTCAAATTTTACTATAGGTCTAGAAGTAACTGCTGAGGATCTATCAATTCACTTCAAAGATATATTATGTGCCAGATCAGACGTTAAATTTTCGTATGCTGAGCCTTTTCTGTCTGACGAAATACTCGATTCCGAAATCACATTTGCCGAAATATATGGTGTTATTCTTAAAGCGAAAAATGAAAAAGCTCCTGGAGAAGATGGCGTTACGTATGAATTTTTCAAGAACGGTACAGGAGGACTTACTTCCCGACTCAAATCTCTCTTCAATGATGTTCTACATAGGCAAGATGTCCCAACATCCTTCAAAAAGGCAGTAATTTTCCCGATCCATAAAAAAGGTGATACAAATAATGTTGAAAATTATCGAGGCATCTCGTTTATGAACGTTATTGCTAAATTATTTTGTGGTGTGCTTGCCAGCAGACTTGAAAAGTGGACTGAAACTAATAACATAATTTCAAAATTTCAAGCGGGTTTCAGAAAAAACTTCTCAACTGTAGACCACATTTTTACGTTAACATCCATAGTTAAAGCATCACAAGCCAGGAACAAGAAGACCTATGCATTCTTTGTTGACTTTAAATCGGCTTTTGATCTTGTTAACCGAAATGCTCTTTTTTATAAGCTTTCCCGGTTAGGTATGTCAACGAAGTTCATCCATGTGATAAAAGAAATGTACGACCAATCAAAAGCAACTGTATGGGATGGGTCAGCACTCTCAAGCTGGTTTGAAACGGAAACCGGAGTTAAACAAGGGTGCCTTCTGAGTGCTCTTCTTTTCGCACTATTCATTAATGATGTTGAAACTTGTTTGCCTGGAGGTATTCGAATCGCTGATCTGACCATAAATGTACTTTTGTATGCCGATGATTTGGTTATTCTCTCTGAAACCCCAGAGAATTTACAACTGATGATAAATCGACTTTATGACTATTGTGTTAAATGGGGACTTACAATTAACACTAACAAGTCGAAAATAATGGTGTTCTCTAGATCTACCCGAAATAATGGTTACACATGGACTTTCAATGGAAATACTCTGGAAATAGTAAGCAAGTACAAATACTTAGGAGTTAATATCAACAAAACCATGGACTATAACGAACATGTAACAATGAAGTCTACTTCATCGCAAAGCCTGCTTAACATGTCATGGAAAAATATTTTTTCGAATCAGCGTATTGTACTGTCAGCAAAATACAAGATATTTAATGCAGTTGTAAAGTCTTCACTATGTTATGCTGCCCAAGTTTGGGGAATTAATGAGTTCGAAGCAATAGAAAAATTTCAAAGATGCTTTCTAAAGAAACTGTTCAATCTGCCAATAAAAACTCCAACCTATGCCCTACATCTCGAGACGGGTCTACCTAAAATTTACACATACACTCTCAAGCTGCATGCGGACTACATCTCAAGGGTGCTGGCTCATGAAGACAATCGGCTGACCAAAAAAATGGCATTGTACGAACTGAGAAACGCGGATTGGTGGGTGTTAAAGTGGAAAGAACTAGGAAATTCCTGCGGAGAAACGTTGGAACTGGATCACAGTAATTTGATGCACATTAAAGAACGACTGTACGAAATAATCCAATCACACGAAGACGCCGTAAGGGTTGCATTCATCAAAGAAGCGCAGAAATCGCAAAGCAGAATTCTTTATTCGCAATTGAAGCTGAACTTAATGGAAGCAAGTTACTTTAACGATGCACACTCGTACAAGGAAATATCTCTAATTTTCAAGACAAGATGTGAAGTCCTTGGACTTAATGGAACACCATATAACAACAGCTTTTATCAGTTTTGTTCATTGTGTAATCTGAAAGCTAAAGAAGACTGCTTCCATCTCATCAGTGTATGCCCTATATTTGCACAACATCGAATTTCATACTTTGGAAAGAAAACGCTTACGTTTGAAGAAACAATTATATTGTTAAACTATTGTGTTTGGAAAAAACTCTATCTCTTTTTGAAAGATATATTAAAATACAGAATGTTGCTTTTAACTGAATATGAATAGATAACTTTATTTGTTAATTACTCTTAATATTGTAAATATAAATTTATTTTCTAAATTTGCCAACCGAGCTGACGGCAAAGCCAAGGCTTTAAATTCATTATAAACCTTTGTAAATGATGTATTAAGATACCAATAAATGAATACTTACTTACTTACTTACTTACTACTAATAAGAAACGATTTCAAAGCAACTATTCTTCCTTCCGTATTTTCTGTGTTTCTGCAGTTAACCTCTTCATTTTTGCTTGTCCTGACTCCTGACTTAGTGTTCTACCAACTAACCAAAATAAATTAACGTAGAGTTCCGTTATTTTTATTGTTGCTCAGTCAGTAAAGGGCTTCGTCTTTACTATGCGTCCAAAGATGCTAGCCTTATGCAAATCTTTTTTTAACATAATCTGGAGATGGTCCACTCTCCGAAATTTAGTTTGCTTTCCCGACTGACTTTTGTGCATTTAGACAATTTATGGGTTTAATGGAAAATAACGGAACTCTATCCCAATTTATTTTGTTAGGTGCAGTATTAAGTAAAGACAAAAAAATGGATAGGTTTTTTGGAGAAACAGAAGATACGGAAGGAAGAAAAGTAGCTTAGAAATCGTTTCTAATTACGTGCACGCCACTGTAGGTAGGTATTTGTATATTAAAAATCTGTAACATCTTACCTGCTAAAAATGGCACATTAACGTCCAGCCGCTCTTGACTTGTCCTGCACTAAAATTCCTCGTTTGTATAATTTGCGGCCAGCGAATCTTTAGAATATGGCGTAGACAGCGGTTCACAAAAGCCTGCAATTTCTTCGAGAAATTGATTACAATTTCGAATACGTCCAGGTCCAACAAGTAAGTACTTTCGATAATAGGTATTTCGCCGCTGATTTTGTTTAAAGCAGATTGAGATTCAGCGTCTTTAATTTTATCACTTAAACCACTTTTGTTATTCTTTTGGAAAATAAAAAAAACACCGTACACGCTTTGACGCTTTGCTATCGAATGAATGGAAACAAGGAAAACAACATGAAACCCATGAAAATATCCCAGCTATGTACATATGTGTGTGAATCCTACGGTAAATTATCTGTCTTATTCACGATTCAACGTAGTTTCAACATAATGGTTGTAGAATTGAATGCATGTGTTGTGCATTTTACAAGTTTTGACGTAGGTTCTAAAGTTGTTTGTATTTTTAACATTTTGGTTGTAGATTTCACAATTTTATTTACGTAGATACCTATTTGGAGATTATTTATCCATGAAATATACATATGTCTTTATACCTATTCTAATATAGATGTTCTGGCTGGGTGAGTGGAAAAAATGAAATAAACTGTCATATTCACAACTCAACGTAGTTTCAACATAAAATGGTTGTAGATTTGAATGCGTGTGTTGTACATTTTACAAGTTTTGACGTCAATTCTGCAGCTTTTTGAAGGTTTTTATGCATTTAGGTTGAGCATTTTAAAATTTGTTTATTGCACATATTTCGAAATTGTTCATATTTATCTACTGCATATCGTTGCACCTTGTCCTCACAAAAAGTTTAATATACCTTCTAAAGAAATAGTTTAAGAAATTTTTATAATATAAAACAGAAATTTATCTTTTTAATTCCATATTATATTATATAGCCGTTGGTATGTTAAACTTTTCTTTTTAGGGCTATAGAACTTATAGTAGTTTTTTTACAGTTTATTGTAATAACTACAAAAAGTGGATGTTGATTTCACATCTTTTCGATGTTGATTTTGCAATTTTAAATGTGTTAATTTAACAAATTGAATTGACAACGCGCTGTTAATTTTACAACAAGAATTTGTGATCATTTTGACGATTTGATTGCAAAAATGAAAGCAAATGCTGTTTAACTTGCAATTAATTGTGAATGTGAACGCATTTGCTGTTAAATACACAAATTTGTACTTAATTGTAAATTTGACTGCCACATTTTGTAAAATTAACAGCTAGGATTTCTTTGGGTGCAGTTCCCGCATTTCGATATTCCTGGTCAATCAACCGCTAACCAGATTGACCGCATTGCGATCGACGCAAGGCACTCCTCCAGTATCAAGGATGTCCGAACGTTCCGAGGAGCCAACGTTGACTCGGACCACTACCTCGTTGAAGGCAAGGTAATGCTACTGATATCCAGACCAAAGCCAAGGCAGGGAAATACTGTAAGGAAGTTTAACGTCGGACAGCTACAGTCGCAAGAAATTGCCAGGTCCTTTTCCGATCGAGTCTCTCGCTCCCTCTTAAATCGTCATATGCCACCAATTGCAAGTATCGTAGGTAAAGAGAACCTTCCAGGGTCACGCGGCCCGGACCGAAGCCTGCAGGGATGATCAGGGGAACATCGTCGTAGAATCGCAGTCGGTGCTGAGGATATGGAAAAATCATTACTGCAAATTGTATAACGGCGATGACGAACCGAATTCCGCAACCATGCAGATCGCACCATTCAACCTGGACGACGTAGGCCAACAATTCCGTCCACCCGATCTCGACGAATTAAAGATACTAAGATAGCTATATCTAAACTTCAGTCCAATAAAGCTGCTGGAGCTGATGGTCTTGCGGCTTAGCTATTCAAAGCGGCTGGCGATGAATTGGTTAGGAGTATGCACCAGCTCATCTGTAAAATATGGTTGGAGGAAATCATGCCCGATGAATGGAACCTCAGCATTGTTTGCCCGATCCTCGAGAAAGGCGATCCTCTGGACTGCACCAACTACAGAGGCATCAGTCTTCTTAATATCGCCTACAAGATCTTCTCTGCCGTAATTTGTGAACGCCTGAAGCCATTCGTATTCAACCTGATAGGTCCATATCAGTGTGGTTTTAGGCAGGGAAGTCCACCACCGACCAAATATTCGCACTACGGCAGATCTTGGAGAAAACCCAGGAGTTTCAAATCGATACCCACCACCTTTACATCAATTTCAAGGCCACGTATGACAGCATCTATAGAGCTATATAGAGCAATGGCTAGTTTTGGCATCCCTGCCAAACTCGTCTGTTTATGCAGGATGACGATGGAGAATGCACGCTGCTCCACTAAGGTCGGCAAAGACCTCACCGACACCTTTGATGTCAAAAAAGATTTAAGGCAAGGCGACGCGCTGTCATGCGACTTCTTCAACATCGTTCTTGAAAGAATAGTGCAAAACTCTCACTCAACACTGTAAAAACACCATGCTACAGCCAGAAACTGCATACCTAACATCATTTCACAAAGTTCCAAAGCACCCGCTGTTCGAGACAGTGTGGCAGTTATGAAAGAGATAATTACTTTCTTCAAATGTCAAACTCATCTACTCACATTGCTTTGTGTGACCAGGTGTGTAGAGCGATATGAAGTGTATCCCACTTTTCTGTAGAACTCATTTGGATTGTGGAAACTGAATAAATTACCCCTCCTGAACGAAATCCTGGATCCGCGCCTGGTCTGGTGCAGCTAGATTCCATTTATATTTTTTTTTTAAGTATCGTGAAATATAATTCAAAGTTAAAAGCTCAAGTGAGCTCAACTCCATGATTGCGTTTCGCCCAGGTACGATAGTTGGGCTCATCAGTTAGATGACTATCGTTCCCTTCTAAGACGCAATTTTGTATCGATGTTTACCGACTAATATAAAAATCACAGCATTAAGATATTATGAATTTTATTATTCATGGAGTTGAGCTCACTTGAACTTTTAACTTTGAATTATATATTCGGTCACTCCACTTAAACAGAAGAATTTCTTTTCAAATTTTCTTCATATTCAATTATTATCGTGAAATAGTACCCTATGGTTAATATGTCGAACTATCACGGTAGAAGTTTCGATCCGCAAGTGCTGGAAATTTTACCAAAAATATTTTTGTCAGAGATACTACCTCTTGCGAGTAACTGCCTTGCCTGAACAGAATGCAAAACGGAGCTGGAATAGATGTCAAAAATGCTGCAGCCAGAGCTGCAAAAGTTGAACAATTTTTAACTTTTACTGCAGCATTTTTGACATCTACTGCATCATTTATGACTTCTATTCCAGCTGCGTCTTGCATTATGTTGAGGCAGTAAAGTAAGTGACAAATGTCTAGAAGGATCATCTGTCGTGAGGAAGTGCCTCTCATCTAAGGCATATGGATTCGGCAAAAATTTTAGTTCTCCTATTAATTAGTTGTGACTAATGTGATATAACAAGTTAGAGAAGCAGAAAAAACATCGAACAAAGAGATTGCAAATGTCACAACTAATTATTGACTGATAAAACGCAGATTATACACCTATTTACTTTAAGATCGGTGAATGTTCATTTATGCTACATTTCATAAGCAAATTCATGCGATTCAGCTTTTAACTTTGTTTAGTTTTTAAAAATAAAATCAACCTTTAACCATGTAGTCCCGAAGAGTGAAATTTCTCGATAGCATTTTTATTCATTTTATGTTCTCCACGTTTTTATTTATCACAACCAATGCAATATGATTTTTCCTCACTGGCGCTGGCAACAACATTCCCCATACCCACAATATGATCTTCTTCCACAAAATGTCATCTTTCGAGTCTTCGACAAAGAAATTGTCTGATTGATTGAGGTCAACAATTTTAAGAAAATCAATTAGAGTGGGTTTCTTCTTCATTTTCAATATTCCAATAGATTTTTTCCCCCTGCATGTCATCCGTAATAATCAATGATATTTAATATCCTTTCTCGATCACACAAAAGAAAGTGAAAAACTCTCACTTGAACTGATCTTATGAAAATTGCAACCCTATGCTCCTAATGCATTATGTTATTGATGTCTGATATGAGACTACTATTGCGCAACATCTGACATAAACAATTTCATTGTATCAATTTTTCTGTGCGTACATTATTGACATATTGTTGACAGTCGGATGTTTTGTCTGAGGAGGTAATAAAAACGTTACTTTATTGATTATCCTTTGAAACTCGAAAGGGATGCTCTTTTTCTCAAGGAGTTGTAAGTAGTTGCGTAAGCCTGATGATAATTATTTAAAAAAAAGGAGTGCAATTTACAGTTATATCGAGATCGTAAAGTTTAATATTTTATGGCTTTGATGATCGTAAATATTTTGACGTATTTTGTTTAAAAAAAAAATCGTTGGTTACGGTGACACTTTCTCAGCAAAAATGTTCATGTCTCAGATTTTTTTTTATGTTATCAAAGGAATATTTTGAAAACTAATAAAAGGAGTGGTGAACTCCTGTGGTGTTTCCGTATCTCTAACTAAAACCTTCTCCCTTTTTTTAATATTCTATTCGCCATTGTGTCTGATTTGATTGATTAAATTTCTTTTAACAAAATTATGAAAATATCAATTTTCAGATTGAAGCGAAAGTGAAGATTACCAATCACTTTTGACTTCGAATATCGTGTGAAAATTTGCTTCTTGAATGATTTGTGGTTTGATAATGGTTGGTGGTTTTCCCATTTATGTGTGGCAAGAAGAGGGGAATATAATAGTGATAAATTGTGGTTATATGACATGATAATCTATAATAATCGAATGCCACAAGCAATTCATGATGTCAGCAAATTTCAAGTCAAATAATAGCATTTGGATTCTCTTCTAGTTCGAATACCAGAACGAATAAATAGATTTTTTTTAAGAGGTAGTTAATAGGCATGTATGTTCTAAAATTCTTGGAAACACAATATACATCGGGTTCATACATATATCAAACTTTAAAAGTGCAGCTCCGAATTTGATGATTGTTTCTTTTTTGAAAAATTAGTATTTTTATATTATTTTTATTCGGTAACGTTAACGGTAACGATAGACAGCGATTTACAAAAGCCTACAATTTCCTCGAAATGGTAGACGTGACTTTCGAGGTTTCACAGCACAGATTTGACATTGGATTCGAAGAATCTCAACTTAGTGCGTAAGGAGTTTTGACTGGATATTTAAATTGAGGACTGAGTACCGAAAGCAGCACGAACCTAATTAATTCTACTCTTAACGTCCAGATCCGTACCGACGTTTGCAGAAACAATACTGCCAAGGTAGTTAAACTGTGCGACTTCTTCCACTGGCGTCTCCTGTAGAATAATACGCTGCTGTGTGATGGAGCGGCAAGTGAGCATTATTTTTGTCTTTTTACTGTTTATTCTTAGACCACTCGGCTGTCTTTTCACTTGCAGTGTTATGACTGAGCCTTTCAAACGGTCTCCATTGAATAGCCTGTCGCTCAGCTGTACCAACACTGGCCGTCAATCACGTATATTGTCGTCCATCGCCAGCAGAAAGAGAATAATTAGCGATAGAACATCCCCTTGTCTCACACCCTGTTGCACTACGAAGGATAGCTGCCCATTGTGTTAAACAAAACACCTTGCGTTGTTGTAGGACTCTTTAATAATGGCAACAATTTTTGGGGAAATTCCTTTATACCAAGCAACGATCTGCATAATACATTCTCGGTCAGGTCGATCGAAGGCCTTCTCAAAATCCATGAACATGAGGTAAAGTTGTGATTGAAATTTCATCGACTGCTCGAGGAGGATAGGCAGGGTGTTGATATGGTCGACACGATTGACCACTGCGGAAGCCAGCTTGATGTCTCTTGAGTTTAGACTCGATTCTATCCTTTAACCGCTCGAGAATAATGTTTGTCATTAGTTTTGGGAAAACGAACAAAACGGTGATACCACGCCAATTGTTGCAATTCTTAGGGTGACCTTTCTTTGGCAGCCTAACAATCACACTACCCTTCCAGTCCTTGGGATAGCTTTCATTTTCCCAAATGATTTGTATCAACGGATGTAGAATACTAGCCGCTGTAACGGGATCGGCTTTCAGGAATTTAGCTGGTATTCCGTCAAGTCCCCCTGCCTTGTTGTTTTTGAGTAGATTTATTGATGTTTGGACTTCCGATTCTGACGGGGGTTCGATGTCAATACCCCTATAGGACCTGCCCATCTCGTTAAGTTTGGATATCCCAGGTGTCTTGGGATATCCAAGAGTCTCTAACTCTCGTTCGCTAGGGTACAGTTTCGGAACCAGCCTCCATAAAAACACCTTTTACTTCACCCCACACCTTATCAATTGTTGTGTGTTGAATTCCGTTAAGTGAATTTTGAATTTTGGACTCCTTGCTGCATCCTGCACTTGTCTTTATAAGGCAGCGGTGCGTAGTTTGAGACTCATCAGAACCAAATGGTGGTCGCTTTCCACATTTCTTATACTTTAAATGTCCCACATTGACTTCCTCCATCGCTGCTAAATCATGATATGGTCAATTTTGTTTTCAGTTTGACCGTCGGGATGTACCCAGGTGATTTTGTTGCATACGTCTTATGCTTAAATACAGTCCCACCTAGTAAAAGACGATTTGCATTACAAAAGTCAACAGGCAAATCCTTCGACCATGGTGTTTTCTGAGATACGATTATTAACATAAATAAGCTTTTATTTGACAGGCACACCCACCCTATGTATGGTCAAACACATAACTGATCGAGGCCGCCCACTATGGGAAAACAGACCTTTCTAGCAATATGGGTTTACAGACGCTACTTGCTGTTGCCCTTCACCTTTCAAGATAGGCTCCTCCGCTACCAAACTACACTGTTAAAAATTCTGGGGTATTTTTGAATACAGCCTTTGTATTACAGCCGTATTCAATACAGAAAATATTACTTTTTAATATTCCGTAAATATTTAAGAAATTTTCTGATAACTTTGTATAAAATTCTTATAGATAAGTATTAAAATTGTTATTTGTAATACCAAAAAGATTACAGATTTCGTATTCCTTTGTAATATCTGATATTATTAAGCCTTATTATATTTTAAATTTACTTCAAAGTATTATATTTCAATATATGTTTGGTGTTGTTATATATGTAACCCAGAAAATATTAAAAAATACCCCAAAGTTTTTAACCGTGTATCATGCCGTTGACCGCCACCTGCAGTTTTTCCGCCTTCTGGGGCTTTCATCCATTCTAAGGTTAAGTTTGTGCCCAGATCAGCATCGCTGGGTTATCTGCTTATCTCGGTATCCATTCGGTCCCCCTGCACGTAAGCGTAACCTTCTTTCTACCACCATAGTACGGTCAAGTTAGACTTTCACTGGGAACTAAATCCGATGTCAGGATTGACTTCACTATTCGATAAGGTATTGGTTCACGAGTCTAAAACCACATTTCTCACAACTGTACCTAGAGTCATTTGGCCGCCATTTTGTTTTTTATGTTCATTTTGATTTTTGCTTATAACTCGCGCATTTTTGATCTTAGGAAAAAAATTGTAGCTCAATTTTGTTGGGAAGCCTCAGCTTCAGATTCAGCACCCCCGAAAACATAAAGGAGCGAACAAATCAAAAGGAGGAGTAATGTGCGAGTAAGAACAACAGAGGATCTTTTTTAACGATGAAAATGATGATGATGGTCACCATAGGACATTCCAAAAAGAGAAGAAGAATATCGAAGTATTACAATATCCAGAATATTTTGAATGACTTATCTCCTGAAGAAACCACACAAAAAAATAACGCACTAAGGTTAAAAAACGAATGTCATGCACGTGTCACAGCACTCGTTTTTGTGATTGCGGTAAGAAAACCTTAAACACCATTTCGAAACTCGAAGCATAAATTAGACTCGGTGTCCCGAGCATTGTATTAAAATCAAAAAAAAATTAATAAATAAAAAAACTTATTCCGTGCGGATTGCTCGAGCGTATATTCGCTCCGAAGCGAGAACCGTTATTCCAATTAAGAAACTGTAAAGACAAGCAATGTAGATAATTAAAAGATCTATAACTTTTATTATAATGTTTTTTTTATTTGATTTACAAAAAAAAATATGGCAATTGGAAACAAACATTTTAATTTTTCTTTTGTTAATGGACTGTAACTTTTGAACAAGAGTGTTAAGCGAAAAAAAGTTATTTAACATATTTTGTAGAAAATTTAATTTTCTACAAGTTTAAACTACAATTTTTTTCCTGAGATCAAAAATGCGCGAGTTATAAGCAAAAATCAAAATGAACATAAAAAACAAAATGGCGGCCAAATGACTCTAGGTACAGTTGTGAGAAATGTGGTTTTAGACTCGTGAACCAATACCTTATCGAATAGTGAAGTCAAACCTGACCTCGGATTTAGTTCCCAGCGCTTCATATAATGAAATCTAACTTGACCGTACTACCAGGTGTGCATATGGATTTTCCTTTTATTGAGCCTATGGCAGTAGTGGCGTCCTAGCACTCTCCAGTACTTTAGAGAGCGGATAATAAAAGAGTTATATTATTAAAATAACCGTTATTTGATTTTTTGTATTGATATGTGAAGAAACCAATAATAGTCCGGGATCCAGTGACCGTTGTGAGTGACTGATTCCAGAAAGGCTGGAATTTTCCCATATGCTTCATTTGATATCAAAGTAAAATAAACTGAAAATCAGAGCGCTGACTAGCGGTGGGTGTGGCCACAGCAGGTGCCCAAACATGTAAAAAAATTGTAAAAAAAAAAACTGATTTCAGAAAAGGTCAGCTTTTGTACACAAGCAGCTGAACTTTGAGTGGGGGATATACCCCCGCTCATGTAAACATTGCAAAAAATTCGAAAAAAACTGTTTTCAGAAAAGATGAGCTTTGGTGTAGTGATAGCAATCACCAACCGTTACAGTTACACAAAAATAACAAGCAGCTGAACTTTCAGCGGGGGGAAACCCAGCAGCTTTTGGGTTAAGGATACAGTGTTCCACCATGCACCCGCGTACGTTGCATTTTTTTTTATAGAAAACTTTTACCAGGAAAGCTGAAATTAAGTATAGTGGTAGCTTATGTAAACCACTGTACGAAAAATCATATTTTTTTTTAATTTTTGCAGCAGCAAATGCTAAGTTTTAAAATTAAGGGTGCAGTGCATCAGATTGAACGTGCATGTGCGTTGCATCTTTTTTTGTATAGAAAATTAATATCAGGAAAACTGAGTATTCGCACAGTGATAGCTTACATAACCAGCTAGAAAAAAAAATAGTCAACTGAACTTAAAAAGATGCAGAAGCCAGCAGCTTTTCAGTTGAAAATGCACTGCATCGCATTTCGATCGATTTTAGCACATAATCGCGCTTATTTCTTTTTGTATACAATACAAATATTATTATTCATTTACAACTGAAATTTCAAAACAATTCATCAATCCTTTTTTGAAATATAAATTAAATAAATTGGGTGGCGCAACAGCTCGTGGAGGTGCGTGTTGTTGGCAGGAATGGAGGGGACCTACAGTTTTTGGCCGAGTCCGAACGGCTAAGTGAGCAGCACTTATTCATGACAAGTATACTCTTGGAGGATTTGTCAGTTCCTCGCAAGAGGCAGTACCTCGGATAAAACATTTCTGTTTTTAGGTGGCACGGCTGGGAATCGAACCCACACCTTCGGCATGACAGTCCTACGCACTAACCATCATGCCACGAGGTACTACATATGCATATATAATTTTCAAAAAAAAGCTTTGAATCTTTTTTTTTTATCCAAAATTTTATTTTTCAAAAATTTTGGTATGCAGTATTATTTATATTCAAACAAAGCTTTTGTGCAAAAAATTTTATTGAAATCGGATGAGCGGTTAATGAGAAAACCAAAAATCAAAAAAAACCGTTATATGGCAGGTACCGTTAATAAATGTTTTTGGTGATTTTTTTCTTACTAAAAGGTATATCATATCTACAATAATACACTGATTTTTTTTCATCAAAATCGTTGGAGCCTTGAGATAAATAAGCTTTTCCTTAACGGTTGTATGGCAAGTACTGTTATTTTGTTAGCTAAAAAAAAAAATTCAATTTCCCCTCTGGAGAGTTAAAAAAAAACCCTAAGTTCAAAATTTGAAGAAAATCACTTTAGTGGTTGAGGCTGTAGGTTGAGATACGGACAGACAGACAGACAGACAGACAGAATTGTGCCACCCACTTTTTTCGTGTTCTCTATCATCGTAATGTCATGTTTGATTGTTATCTCGAATTTTTTTTTTCCACGAATCCAAAACTTGCCCTATAGTACCGATATCGCAAGTAAAAATGCAACGTACGCGGGTGCATGGTGGAACACTGTATCCTTTACCCAAAAGCTGCTGGGTTTCCCCCGCTGAAAGTTCAGCTGCTTGTTTTTTTTGTGTAACTGTTGGTGCTAGCTATCACTACACCAAAGCTCATCTTTTCTGAAATCAGTTTTTTTTTCGCATTTTTTGCAATGTTTACATGAGGAGCGGGGGTATATCCCCCCACTCAAAGTTCAGCTGCTTGTGTTTTTTCGTTTACCTACGACCTCATTAACATGTGCACAAAAGCTCACATTTTCTGAAATCAGTTTTTTTAAACAATTTTTTCACATGTTTGGGCGGCTGCCACGGACACACCCACCGCTAGTGCGGGATGAGATCGCCGATTTTCTATTCCGTGATACCAAATGAACCAAATATACAAATATTGGCTTTTCTGCTATTGGTCATTGAAAACGGTCGCTGGCTCCCAGACTATAAGTAATCCATGCATGCACTGAAGAGTAATGAGTTCATAGAATTAAAGTGACGAAGTGTTTCATTAAAAATAAAAAGATTTCTTGACTTTTAAACTATAGCACTAACATAAAACCATGTTTTAGTGTCAATAACTTGGACACAAAACGATGCAAAACTAATTTGGTAAACCTTTTTTCCAATTTACTTTGAAATCTATAGCCATCTATAACCATCATAATACCTGCATACCTACATACACGAAATACACATAAGAAAATAATAAAAAAAAAAATTTTACGAAGTAAATTCTTAATTTGGAAAAAGTGCAATCCCTTTTAAACTAAACAACCTGTACCTGACCCACATCTAATTTTTAGCACTCCAAAGTGAATCGAAGCGTAACTCCAATTAGTGTTGACTTTTTCTCACAATTAAATTGAAAAAAAAAATAATAAAATGTTTACCCATCACTCAGTACCAACCATCATCAGAACATAACCAACTCACCCCCTATTTCTTTTTTTTTTTTTTTCATTTTAAATTGTGCAACAGTCAGTTAATGTGCACTCACCTGTGGCATGAAAAACAAATCAAATCGCCACTAGAACAGACTAAATTGTCCTCCATCACTGCAATTCTCACGATGTGCACGGACCTTAAAAACGAGACGACGTATAAAAGAACTTCGTAACTGTTGCCTTAGCGACAACTAAACGGGGGGAATCCTTAGCGATGAGTTTCCCTCAAATTACTATAAAAAAAATAAACCTTGATAAAAATCTTTTCTCAAGTTATTATTTCTTGATGTCCTTGCTTTAAATGGGGTCCTCAGTCATTATCCTACATATTTTTTATGAATTTTTTTAAATTAAAAAGTTCGTTACAAAAATCCGCGTTTCCCAACGGTCGGTTGTCGACAGAAAAAAAATCCCACATTTTCTTCGTTTAATTTAGGAACAAGGCTAGTTTTTATTATTCCAGTGATATCAAGTTCAAGAACTTAAGGGAATGAAGAATATGGCATTTAAAACGGCGCACGATGGGCAAAAATAGTCGATTTGGTGGCCAAAAATCAAATTTTTCATGTCTTCAAAATACTCAAGTTTCATTATAAGTCAGTAGAAAAATACTCATACGTGAAATATGTAAAAAAAAAAATCCTAAATATGTCCAGGCTAAGAGAAAAAGCACCTCAGACTTAGAAAAAAATTGTATTCATGTAAAAGACATTTTCTAGCATGGTTAAAACCCACGATTATTTAAGAAAACGCTTTTAGAAAACGATCGGTTTTATTATAGCAAGTTTTTCTAGATATTTGTCTATTATAACGTGGAAAAAAAAAATAAAAAACGGTAAGCTGGATAGTATCATTCGATTTGGTAAAACCAATCTTACTTAAAATCAATTTTTCAGGTTCATTAAAGTGGTACAAAAATTCACAACTTTTCACAACCTTTATTTATTTATGTATTGAAAGTGAAATATGTTCTCTATCGAAATTTCAAAAAACCATACCCGCATGAATCCGACTTTAGGAGTTAGAGCGAACAAAAGTCTGTATAGTGACTTTTTTTCGCAAAATTTTACTTAAGGTTAGCTTATTGTTTTTATATAGTCCAGTAAAACATTAAAAGTTAGCTTTTACTAGTTTTCTCTGACCCTACCAAAACTGTGTTCCTGCTCTCATCAACTCATTATTTTATTCCGTTACTCTTGCCTAGTAATAGATTGTTGCAAGACTGATTTATAGTTATTTGCAACTAAACTTTTGATAAGCAAAGTGGTGGCTTAAAAGCATTGTAATTATTATAATGTGGACCTCTACAAACTTCTTTTTGATTGTCGTTGTGAAGACCCGAAGGTAAATGCCGAAGACTTAAGAAAAATGACCAGTAAGTTTGACCTTATAGTAAGTAAGTACTTTAAATATAAGCTTAGATAGAATATTCAACTAAATAAAGAAAAAATACCAACTGTGCTCATCTTAAAAAAAAAATTGAGTAACTATTCAAATTGGCCTCAAAAGTAAAAAGTAAAAAGCGAATTGGAGTCAGAAGAACAAAAATATCCACAAGAGGAAGACCAAAAACACTATACTGATAGATCAAAAATACGAAAAAGAAATGAAATTGTATATGCTGTAGAAAGAGCAAATAAAGAAGATATGGATAGAATGCGTAGCGATATATTTTCACTAGAAGCTGAAACCACAAGGTTTTGAGCAGAGGAAGCTTTAGCAAAATTTTGCACTTAGTACTTTCGATAAGTCAGACAAAAAAAACTGCGTTCCGTCAAACCGGAATGTTTCAGAAACTTCGCGCGAATAAAGTCTGCAAGAATGTATTCTTTTTTATCAAAATGTTGAGTTTGAAAATATTTTTTTTCAAAAGCTGTTTATTTAATTAACGTTATTTTTCATAAAATAGAACAATAAGCTTTGGCATTACATCCCAGTATTGTAAGTGTTATTGCAGTTTTCTTTTTTTAATAATATTCGACAAAGTCAATTTTTTTTGAAAATAACCGGTCACTAATAAACGGGGGGATAAAGACCTCCTCTCCAAAACAATTTTTTTCTTAAAATATGTTCAAAAATAATTTTTCAAAGTATTGTAATTTAACTTTTTTTATTTTGAAAAAAAACAAACTCATTTTGCTATTAATTTTAAAATAAAATTGAGAAATATTTTTAAAATAAGGCAATGTAAATCAATTGTTATTTAAATGAAATTATTAATACAAAAAAAAATCATAAAAAAATATCAACTGGTTCAAAAGTTATAGATTTTTGGCCACTCAATTAACGATTTCTGCCCACTGTGCGGCGGATCATATTCTCAAAGTACCTACCTAATCCGGAACGAATTTTGAGAAGAAGATACTGTCAGAATACCTGACATAATTAAATCACTTTCATCATTATTATGCAACGCGATTGAGCCTTCTGTGTAATATGACCGATGAGACATAAACTATCCACCGGTAAATGATTGATGGAATTATGCTACTAGGCCATTCCATTCCTTTTTTTATACATTTTTTTTTTAAGATGTACATAATACCTTCACCAGCCCAGAATTTGCATTGCAATGCAGCTTTGCTGTAATCTGAATTTGTGACATAATTTCTGGCAAGCGTAACTGATTTTGATTGATATCCGATTCGGTGTTATACGCAAGGAAGACAGGCGGAACGGGAAATGCACTAACGTGTGTATATCCTGAATATGCCAGGATATAGAGATTGATCATTGCTTGATGTAAATAAATGCACAAACGTGTAAGATGAGTTATCCTTTTGTGAAATTTCACTTGATAATATTCAATTATGGGCTCTTTGAGGGCAGCACTAATGTTTAAACTCGTTTTCAATTTTTTAAAGATGTTTAAAAATTCTCCAGTGGTATGATTATGGCTGGGAAAATTCACTGATATTTTTTTTTCTCCTTTTTTTCAAAATGACAGAACATTGTCAGATGTTATTTTTTTTAACAATTAAATGCAATTATTTTGGAATTTTTCTTTAATGAAAGAAAATTTGATGGATAGTGTGACATAAATAGTTTTGCATTTTGTTTGATTCCTTTTCACGAAACTTAATTTATGCAAATTTTTCAATATGTACAAATGTTTAACTGACATTGGAGAGATGCATATATTCACAAGTCTTTTAATTTACAGCCATAGAGTTAGAAGTGTTTTTACATAAATTGAAGAGAATTGAATTCACTACAAATTTGTACCAACGCCAACGTTTTGTTTTCTAAGACTTTTTAGAATTCCCTTTCCAATATTTAGGCCAAATGGTGGGGCTTTCAACACCTAGAATCGAGTTTTATACTTGCACTGAACCCCAAATTGAAAGGTTATTTTAACATTTTAGTAGACTTTCTGCGAAAATTTAAGGAGCATGCCAATAAGTACCTTAATTTCTGACATTGAAGAAAAAAGGTATCCTAGAAAAAAACATTTTTTCGAATTTTTCTTAATAGTCAAATAAGTATTGTATATGTACATCAAACCTTGCATCAGATCTGTAAGTTTTGATATTTGTAAAGTTGTTTTTTGCTTATGAACTTGACCTTATTCAAAGTTTTTGACCTTTAAGGCCAACGCAACATTGGTAAAAATCGAAAAAAAAACGCAAAATTTTTAAAATTTGAATTTTTAAACTCAGTTTTTAAAAACTATGGACTTAAATCACTATATTTAAAAAGAAATTTCAAGAATGAACTTCTGACTTTATGATAAGCTATAAGATTCCAATTCAGATGGTACTTAATTTTAAATATTTACAGAGGTTTACAAGGTTTTCGACACGACTAAGTAAGAGTTGATCTAAGGGTAATTTTTCGTGTTGAACTCAAATCCGTTATCCGTTTTCCGCTATCAGCTCTGGTTTTCGAGATAGTTACCGTTAGAAAGTGCCAAAAAAACCCTTTTTTCGCCATTTTTGGGGCTATGTAACTATCCGAATTGATTTTTATTATTTTAATTGTACAGATTTCTGAAAGTACTAATCTAAATCTTCAAAATTCAGCTTTAATCCTCAAAATATCTTTTTTACTTTTTGAGAAACCACCAGTTTCATTTTTCAATATATTGTGATGAGCAAGGGGGCGACTTCTCCAAGATTTAGAAAGAATAGAAAAAAGGTTCAAAGGTTTCTGGAATGATGGTATATTAAGTGACTATTGTTGGTCTCTTGTACGTGAAACATTACACTTTGTTTTAATTTGTAAGAATTATTTCAATACTATGGTCAAAAACTGGTGATTTTAAATTTTTTTCCAAAAGTTGAGCTGATGGCAAAAAATCGATTTCAGATTTGAAATCTACACTAAAAACTCTTTTTAGAACCTTACCTGCTCCTGTCGAAAACGACGTTAGCCAAAAAGAAAGCATTTGTTTAATTTATATGTAGTCAGATGAGGATTAATTACTAATTTAATATCTGTCAAAAAGTAAAAGAGATATTGGAACGATTAAAGCTGAATTTTGAAGATTAAGTTTAGTACTTTCAGAAATCTGTCCACTTAAAAAAAAAGAAAATGAATTCCCATAGTTACATAACCCCAAAAATGGCGAAAAAAGGATTTTTTGGCACTTTCTAACGGTAATATCTCGACAACCCAGAGCTGATAGCGAAAAACGAATAACGGATTTGAGTTCAGCGTAAAAAACTACCCTTACTTTCACGCGTCGAAAAGTTAACCGATATTTGTAAACCTGTGTTATTTTTCTATGTTTATCATCATCATCATGAAGTCCTGTAACCCCGGTTGGGGCATAGGGCGCCAACAAATCGTTTCCATCCTTCACGGTCTGCAGATAGATATTTTAACTGTGGCCACGTCTTTCTCTGGGAGTCTGCTTCTGCTAGAACTGTTGATTTCCATGTTGTTCTTGGTTTTCCAACCCGCCGTGCACCCTGAGGATTCCATTCAAATGACTGCTTTGCAATTTCATCGTTTGGTTTCCTCAGTGTGTGACCAATCCATTGCCATTTACGCTTTCTTATGTCAACGTCCAGCCGCTCTTGACTTGTCCTGCGCCACAATTCCTCGTTTGATATAATTTGTGGCCAGCGAATTTTTAGAATATGGCGTAGACAACGGTTCACAAAAGCCTGCAATTTCTTTGAGTTGGTAGTCCAGGTTTCGCAAGCATATACCAGCACGGATTTGACATTGGATTCGAAGAATCTCAACTTTGTGCGCAAGGAGATTTGACATGATTTTCAAATTTGGGACAGAGAACCGAAGGCTGCGCGAGCTTTATTTATTCTACTTTGAACGTCCAGATCAGTACCACCATTTGCTGAAACAATACTTCCAAGGTAGTTAAATTGTTCAACCTCTTCAACTGGCGTCTCCTGTATTAAAATTCGCTGATGTGTGGAGCGGCCTGTGAGCATTATTTTTGTCTTTTTGCTATTTATTTTAAGATCGCTCGCCTCTCCTTTTACCTTCAGAGCTTGACACATCCCGTTCAGCCCGCTGATGTTATTTGCCAAGAGACATATATCATCGGCATAGTCTAAGTATGGCTAAGCCTTTCAAACGGTCTCCATTGAATGCCCTGCCTCTCTGCTGTTCCAACGCTGGCCGTCAAAACATCGTCAATCACCAGTAGAAAGAGAATTGGCGATAGAGCATCTCCCTGTCTCACACACTGCCGCACTTCGAAAGAGTCGGATAGCTGCCCATTGTGTAAAACAAAGCATCTTGCGTTGTTATAGGACTCTCTTATAATGGCAACAATTTTTGGGGGAATTCCTCTACCAAGAAGTGATCTCCATATACATTCACGGTTGACTCGGTCAAAGGCCTTCTCAAAATCCACGAACATGAGGTAAAGCGGTGATTGAAACTCCGCAGACTGCTCAAGAACGATACGCAGAGTGTTGATATGGTCGACACAAGACCGCCCACTGCGGAAACCAGCTTGATGCCTCTTGAGTGTAGACTCGATTCTAACCTTTATCCGCTCCAGAATGATGGTTGCCATTAATTTTGGAAAAACGGACAAAACTGTAATACCTCGCCAATTGTTGCAATTCTTAAGATCACCTTTCTTTGGCAACTTAACAATTACACCATCCTTCCAGTCACTGGGATAGATTTCGTTTTCCCACACAGCTTGTATCAACGGGTGTAGAATACTAGCCGCACTGACAGGGTCAGCTTTCAGGAACTCGGCTGGTATACCGTCAAGTCCAGCTGCCTTGTTGTTTTTGAGAAGATTTATCGAAGATTGAATTTCCAGTATTGTAGGGGGTTAGATATCAATACCCCTATATGATCTACGCATCTCGTTAAGCTGGGGCAATTCAGCACTCTGCTCGACAGAATCCTCATTAAGCAAGGCACAAAAGTGATCCTTCCACCTGCGCAGCTGATCCTCGATTGATACCAAAAGTGTACCATCCACATCCATTACAGGATGATTGGTGTTGCTTTTCTTCCCGACAACTTCCTTGGATATTTGGTACGATTCCCTCATATCTCCTCTTCTTGCAGCGTTTTCCGCATTTTCTGCGAGACCGTCTAACCTCACCCTCTTGTCACGTCTCACACAGCGATAGACCATCTTATGTGCCAAGCGATACTCTCTTCGCTATTCAGCCTTTCGTTGAGCATCCGCTTCGGCATTTATTTGCATCTTCAACGATTTGCGAAGCTCGATTTTATCCCAGGTGTCTTGGGATATCCAAGAGTCTCTAACTCTCGACTGCTTGGGTACAGTTTCGGATCCAGCATCCATAAAAACACTTTTTATATCACCCCACATCTCATCAATTGTTGAATTCTGGATTCCGTTTAATGACGAAGCTCTGTCGTTAAGGTTGGTGACATAGTTACGACATATGTTGGGATCACTTAAAACATTTGTATTGAACTTCGAATTCCTTGCTGCACCCTGTGATTGACGTTGTACAGCTGCAGTTCGTAGCTTGAGACTCATGAGTACCAAATGGTGGTCGCTTCCCATGTCAGCATTTCTTATACTCCGGACATCACACATAGACTTCCTCCATCGCTGCTGAATCATGATGTGGTCAATTTGGTTTTCAGTTTGACCATCCGGATGTACTCAGGTGATTTTGTTGCAAGTCTTATGTTTAAAAAATACAAAAATCGACCAGCAAATCGCCATTTTCATTTCGTGACCCCAAGCCATTTTTCCCCATGACGCGTTCCAGACCGTAGTTGTCTGATCCGACTTGGGCATTGAGATCACCCATGACAATTATGATGTCGGCTCTTGGAACACCACTGTAAAATGAGTTAAGATGAGTGTAGAAAGCGGTTTTGTCTTCCTCGGTCGCTTCATTTGTGGGGGCGTAGCACTGAATTATTGTGACGTTGCGAATTTTTGAACGGAACCTTGCTGTCATTATTCTTGCAAAAATGGGCGCCCAGGATATAAGACTACGCCTCGCTTCTTCGTTCAACATAATTCCGACACCATGCAGCCTTTGGCCACCCTCTCTTTCATCCTCCCCGGAATACAGCATTCTCGTTAGCCCAGAGTCAGCTCTGTATTCGGCTCTTCCTCTTCACCTAGTTTCGCTGATGCCCAGGATACTGATATTAAGGTGAAGCATTTCACGCTCAACCTGCTCGTATCTACCTTCGCCGTACAAGGATCGAACGTTCCATGCTCCGATTTTCGTACGTATGCGGTAGCCAAAAGTATCATTTGCTCTTCTTAAAAGACTTCTTCTATTTGTTAACGATTCATTTATTGTTATGGCGTCTTGATTGACGCTGGTACACGAAAGATGCCGCATCCCCAAATCCGATGTGCGGTTTACAGCAGCCGAAGCTGCAGAAGGATTCTCCATAGAATGGTTACCTCTTGGGGACTCATTTCCATTTGTTGTCATATTTCATGTGTTAGCATATATCCTTCCACCATGGTGTTTTCCGAGATACGATTAATAACATACATAAGCTCAGATTTGACAGGCACACCCGCCCTTTGTATGGTCAAACACATAACTGCTCGAGGCCGCCCACTATGGGAAAACAGACGCCTTTTGTAGCCGCCCAATATGGGTTACAGACGCTACCTGCTGCTGCCGTTGGCCTTTTAACAAAAAAACGCTCCTCCGCCACCAGACTATCATGCCGTTGACCGCCACCTGCAGTTCATCCGTCTTAAGGGGGCTTTTAACCATCCCAAGGACAAGTTTGTGCCCTGACCAGCATAGATGGGTTGTCTGCTTATCTCGGCATCCATTCGGTCCCCCTGCACGTTAGCGTTACCCGCCCTCTACCACGCGGAGGTGTGCATAGGGATTTACCTATCATTGAGCCTAGGGCCATATGGCGTCCTAGCACTCTCAAGTACTTTCTATGCTAAGTCAATTTTTATTGAATTGACTCTCGAGCCTAAATGGGGGAATATAAACCCCCCTATCATATGTTTTTTTCTTCATTCGACTCAACGTACATCACGCTCTAGTATTTTGGGACATACTATGCTAAGCAGAAGCACCCTGTATTCAAAACTATTTACTATACTACTTGCTGCTATTAGTCTTATTATTACCAAGTTTTGAAGAATTGTCTCATGGAAACTCTCAAGTCTAAAGAGGGTTTTGGTATTTCATTGAAGCTTATGCAATCAACTTGAAATGGTAGAACAAAGTTTGAGTTAAAAAAATAATCTTTTAGGGTTCAAATCGATAATAACTGAAAATTTGGCAGGATTCCTACGTTTTCTTAACTAAAATTCAAAATTTTGAATCCTGAGATCATTTCCAAAAAATCTGCATCATTACTTTGGGGTTTCATTTTATTAAAACTTGCCGCGTCTTGAAGATCACGGTGTTGGAAAAATATTTGTTTTATACTTTTTTTCTGGGAAGGTCATTAGGCCTGCTACAACCATTGCAAGGTTATCCATTATTTACAGGACACCCTCTGTATAATATATGATTTCAATTGTATTTGTATTTTCATTTTTGCTTTATTTGCCAGTTTTTGATATGAAATATGATTTTTCTTTTTATAGCTTTAAAAGATCCAAGAAAGTGAAGGGGTTTTGTTGGCAGGCTAGTCAAAGTAAAAAAAAGTCGTCATTTAGTCTGTAATTATACGAGAACTTTTTTGATGTTTTTTTAATTAATTGAGCGGGAAGGTGAAATCAGATTTTCAACTGGGTTGCAGTTAGAGAATGCAATCCAGGGATCCCGAATCTTGGGACTCCGAGCCATTTTTGGATCCCCAAAATCCCGGGATCATAATCCTTGAATTCCGAGATTTCCGGGATTGGTGGCTTAAATATTCGCATACAATTTTTGTGCTTGCATTTAGACTTTCGTATAGGAACAATTTGTATGCAAGTCAAAACTGGTCATCCCCCTTAGTCCTATACCTAATAAGTCAGTGATTCTATCGATGTCGGTTTCAGTTGAATTCAAAAAGTATGAAGAATATTCATTTTATTTTGGAAAAAACAGAATAAATTATTTTTGTTAAGTAAATAAAAAAAAATATTCCACAAGAAATAATATTTTTTCCTCAAACAAATGTCAATAAATCTATTATATTTGAATGCCCAATTGAGTTGTAAACCAAAACCTGCAAAATTCATATCAGAAAAACTTTTCATAATCAAATTTAATTTTTAATAAGTTTTAAATGATTTTGTTATGGTTTCAAGGAAAATCACATTTTAAGTTCCATTTAAAAGCTATTTAGGTAATAATTAAATTTAATTATGGCGAGTTTTTCTGGGTATGGTGAATTTTGTGTCTCACCAACTCATTTGTATTTTCGTTAAAATTCGCTTTAAAAATTTTATTAGAGGAAAATGGAACTTTAATTGATTGACCCTAAAATTTAAAGTGCGGCCAAGGCACCGTTAAATGTCAGCTTCCTGCAACTAGCCTTAAAATTAGATACCTATTTATGAAATAACTATAGATATTTAGTTTCTTTATTTCTAAGGAACTTTTCTGTTTTGTGAGAAAACATGGAGAATATCGATTTTTTTCTTCTAAATAAAAACATTTCAACCATAAAACTTATTTTTTTTGCCAGGCGGAGGCCAAAGTAGAAGCATTTACTCTCTGCATACTCAGAAAAGCGTTTTTAATTTGGAAAACGAACAAATTCAAACAAAATATTTTCTGAATAACTTTTTTAAAAAATATTTTTGAAATCCCGGGATTATCCCGGGATCGCGGGATTGAAGTTTTTGAATCCCAAAATCCCGGGATTGCATTCTCTAGTTGCAGTAATTTATTTTGAAAAAAAGTGAAGACTCAAAGTCGTCGTATAGTAGCAGACTTATTACACATGGAGTATATTTCGTTATAGTGATAATTTTATATTTATTTTATATTTACATGGCCAATATACATATGTACATATTGCAAAATTAATCTAAACAGATATATCTATCTAAGATATACAAAGTAGTTTTATTATTATTATTCTTATTTTAACTCGCCAATTTAAGCGGATTAACTGAGTTTCAACGATGGTTTAAAATTCAAGGATGTGATAGTAGCCAAACATGCTTGAAACATCCTTGAAACATCCTTGAACTTTAGTTAATTCTCCGAAATCAGTGAGTTAAAATTGCTGAACCACGGAACATTATGTGAACCACGTTTTGAATAAGCTGGCCCTAAATCGAAAAGTTTAAAAATTTAAAAAAGTTCTATTAGTTCTCTCTAACTCTTTAAATTCACGTGTGGGCCATCTGGCAGGAAATATTGCATTTTCCACCATTTTGAAAAGGGTGATGAAAAGTGTTAACGCAATTTTCTCGGCTCCTATTAAATGTTTGCTTACCTACAAACACTTCTGACATCTCTTTTCAATCAAAAGCTATCTACTGTCGCAAAACTGTTGAGATTTTGGAAAAAATGTTCTTCAGCTTATAGTAATGGAGATTAGAGATTCTTCTTTATTCAATTATATTGTAAATTTGTATCTATTTTTTTAATTACTATCATCAATGATTGGGGTTTTCACAGTCTTTTACTCAAAATATTAGTAAAATTGTTAAAGTTGATGGAAAATCTTTAAGCTTGGCACATAAATTGAGTACCATAAGGAGAAAAGAAATTATTTTCAATGTTTTTAATGATTAACGCACTTAAAAGAACATTGAAAACCGTAGCTTGTATACTCTATACGGTGCTAAGTATGTGTGCCAAGTTTAAAGATTTTTTATAAACTTTTACCAACATTTTCAGTAAAAGACTGTGAAAACCCAAAAATGCGCATTTATGGAAGATGACGCATGAGATTTTTGAACAAAAAAAAAACGAAAAAAATTCATAAATATCTTATCAGGGGTATTCACGATCTAGTACTACAAGACTAGTTAAATTTAATTTTTTTACAATAGATATTGAATGCACTTTTCTTATCCGTATTATACAAAATTTCCCAAACAAAGATCAGCTGACAATAAGAATGCCATTTTGCGAGCTATCAAATACACAAGCGTCTAATAAAAATAGAAAAAAACAACTTCAACACGTACAATGTCACCCTATAGCTTATTTTAAGCACAAATCCATTCTCTATCTAAAGAGCTTGTTAAATAGAAATTTTACTATAAATAATTTTGAAAAAATATTTTTTAAATCTAAAAGTTTGAGGAAAGGAAATTTTTCAAACATTTTTTTTTCAAAATTTTACATTTTTTTGGCATTTTAATCAAACACTTAAAAATTAAAATCGTGTGCTGATAAGCTTTGTTGTTTTTGACAAAAATCAAAATAGCTACTAGCTAATTTATTAGATACTTTTAGGGTGGAAATGGTTTTATTGTTTTTAATCGGGAAATCAAAATCGATCGAGTTTAGTTATGACAATTTTCTACATGGCTCAAGGCGAACATATATGTCAGTTTTGCTACAAACTTTTTTTCGGTCATACTAAGAGGGTTTGGCAGAGAAATAGAGAAACCGTAGTTTGGGAACTTGTTGTTTTCAAAAGTTCTTTTTTTTTTCTTATACCCACATATTTTCGTGAAAGAGTTATTTGTACTTGGTGAAACCGAATGGCCTCTTACAAATTTGTATTTGTGAACAATAAAACACAAAATTGTGCTTGTAATCTGTTGTTGGTGAAATATGCCTATGGGATAAAGCGACACATCGCGACAAACTAAGCAAAGTCCAAAGAACAGCATGTCTATGTACTACTGGAGCACTTCGGTCGACTCCTTCCGCTGCATTAGACACTCTTCTCCATCTGACACCTCTCGATATTTTCAGCAAACAAACGGCCGCGAGCACAGCCATTCGCCTCAAAGCCTCTTCACAGTGGATCAATAATGAGATTGGTCACTCCGCTATTCTGAATTCATTCGGAACACTTCCTAGTAACACTGACTACACAATCCCACTATTGAATTTCGATAAAAATTTTGAAGTGACCATACCCTCCAGATCCACCTGGGAGGATGTGGAATTCTTAGAAGATCAATCAATTCACTTCTACACTGACGGATCGAAGACCAAAGATGGGGTTGGTGGGGGAGTGTACTCTGAAAGACTAAATTTAAGTCTCTCATTCCGTCTTCCTAATCACTGTAGCGTATTCCAGGCGGAACTTCTAGCGATAAAAGAAGTACTGTCTTGGCTCAAAGAAAACGTGATATCATGCTCGGATATCCGCATCTTCTCTGATAGTCAAGCCGCCATTAAATCCCTGGACTCTGTCCGTACAAACTCTAGAACAGGCCTCAACTGTCGATCATCTCTGTTGGAGATGGCGCAACAGTTTAATATTCACCTTTGTTGGGTACCGGGTCATAGTGACATTCCAGGTAATTGTAAAGCTGATGAACTCGCTAGAAGTGGAATATTACTACCCATTTTACCTGAAAAGGTAAACATTGGTATACCCATCGCTACGTGTAAACTTTTACTGAAGCAAGATGCGTTGAAGAGAACAAACACAAGGTGGGAAAACATCACTACTTGTTTGGCGACAAAACAAGTATGGCCAAACCTTGACCTGAAACGCTCCAAGTGTTTAATATCACTAAATAGAATGCACATTAGCTCCACTGTAGGTGTCATAACAGGACACTGTTTAATAGGCAGGCACGCAGCGCGGCTTGGCGTACCTTCAAACGATTTCTGCAGAAGCTGCATGGACGAGGAGGAAGAGGAAACGATTCCTCACCTTCTCTGCACATGCCCTGCTCTTTCCCTCAGACGTAGGCTCCATTTGGGAGTTTACTTCTTTAACGATCCTAGTGATCTGGCAAACACAGACATTTATAGTCTCGCACGCTTCGTCAGGAGCTCAAAGTGGTTTTAGCGAGTAAGGAAGGAGTTTTTAAGATTCATGTGGTATCACAACGGACCAATTTTGGTCTAAGTGTGTCAGTACTTAGTATTGACAGCCACTTCTACCTACCTACCTACCATGCCTATGGGTGTCAAAATACAGGAGAAATAGTTTTTGTAAATTTTTAAAGTATAAAATGTTTGAATGGCGTTCGCACCTGCATATAGGTAAGCGACTATATTTCGTATCAATTTTTTAATTTTTTCATCAATTATTTCCAATGTTATAAAAATCCATAGTTGTATTGCACAAACATGTGCTTTCCCTTTTAAAACTTCTTTCACCTTAGGGACCAGCTAAACGGTAAAATAACGAGCTAACATTTTACAGAATTTGTTTGTATTCATTTGGAACAAATTAGGGTAGGCATCATTTAAAATAAAGCAATAACCTTTTTAAGGACTTTTAACTTGAACTTTTTAAGGACCTCCATAGTTTAGAAACATTTTTCAGTAAAATTTCTTTTTCCTTTAAAAATAATGGAAGAAGGCCAAACATTTATTTGTCCGACCGCGTTCACCGCCGCCACCGCCGCGCTGGCAAAGAACTTAATTTTTGTGGGCGTTAATTCCACGTTTATAGCGAATTTTTATTTTGGTCCATTTTCCAAAATGCTTATTTCATTTTTTTTTAACCCTTGTTGAGAAAAACTTCCTATGGCGTCATTTCAGGGCGCCATAGGAGATCCAGCTGTGGAAAAGTGGAAATAATTGTATCGTTATGTTTAGCTCTAGGTTTCACTGACGTAGTAGTCATTGTAACCCTTGACCTATCTGGCTCAATAGCTGGTTCGACCTTTGAGTACTTACCTATATTTGCGAATTCGTTTCAGCTGTACGTATAGGACGCATAGATTCTAATTGACATTTTCGACTCCTTCAAATGGAGTGTATGGTTTCACTAAAACTTCTTTCTCTCTCTGACTTTCCCAATGAGCATTATGCCCGTGGTTTGGCTAGTATACGAAGAAGAAGAATAAAAACACAAACAATAAGAGAATTATTATTTTTGTTTTTGTGGACTGTATTGAAATAAATTCATGTTCAATGTCATGTTCTTTTCTAGGTGCATGAATTTAATCAAAGTCCCCTAGAATATAATTTGCAGTGTTTTTGTGCTGCAAATATAATTAGTGTCGATAATCATCGACCAAAATATTGCGTCTTAGAAGGGTAACGACAGCATCTAACTGATGAGCCCAACTGTCTTGCCTGGGTGAAACGCAATTGGACTAAAGGTCATAAAAACCTTATAAGCATGAATTTATTTCAATACAGTCCACAAAAACAAAAATAATAATTCTCTTATTGTTTGTGTTTTTATATTATTCTTCTTCGTATAGTTAGTTCAGTTTCAGTTATATTATCTTTATCGCGTATCTGTGGACTATTATCAATTAATTTGGTTTTGTGTTTAGTTAAGCTTAACTCTACCTACGAGTATAAATTCAAAGCAAAACAGATTACCTGCAAGGAATATTCAGAAAAGTGTAAGCAAAGATATTTTTCTGAAAAATGTCTCGCGATAGTGGTGCATGTTCAAATTAAAAAAAAAAAAACTCAACAAAAGATAGAAAAAAATTAAATAACTTACCTTTATCTTCCATTTAACTATATATATAATAAAATTCCCACCACAATGTCATTCATTGTAGCATAAAATCTTATCTTAATGACGCTTTGTCCATGAAAACAATGCTACCGCATGAGAGAACACACAATAAAAGGATTTCCCTCTAAATCCTTGCCGATGTGTATATTCATTCATATTCCACGATTTGAGATTCTCCAAAATGAGGTCAAATTACAATGAATAACCAAATGCGCATCAATCTTTTTATAGGAGCAAAGAAAGGATGCGATGTAGCACTAAATGTCAAACCAAATTACAAGGACTTCTGCATCCAGTAATCTTTTTGAAAAAAAAAACAAGAACTGTTATCATTGGAACCTTAGTCGAAAGGATTAAACACAAGGAGTTACATCCATGGGTTTCCGCTTCCTTGGAAATGTTGATGATCAAACGAATCGCTTTCGTTGAAACATCATTTATGATTGGCGTCGAGAGGAAACATCTGGTTTTTTCAACATTTACTGATGGAGATATAGTAACAGGAATGTCTGATGCCAACACAATGTAACTTGATATTCTTATTAAAAAAAACAACAAATCCTCACGTCAAATGATGAATTTCTTTTTTTTGTATTTTGGATCATAAAAAGTTTGGCAATAAAAAAAAAACTACCCAGGTTTTCCGTTAGTCATAAAAACAAGGAAATTAATTACATTGGCAGTAGCAGGATCCTAGGTAAATTCGATACACTGCAGAAAATCCAATTTGAGTGCAATAAAATCGATGTTCGATAAAAAGGACTTTATTTTACATTCATCTTTTATGCAAAGAGGACGACCCAGAAGAGAAGCGACATGGTAAGTCTATTAAAGCGATACAATTGGATTTATCAAATTCCTTAAACGGATACTGTGAGAGAATATTGCTAAGTGACTGATGTTAACAATTTTCCTAAATAAGGACGTTTTGGGATTGCATAACAGGATTAGGTATGGGCAATAAAAGGTATGTCATGATGGAAAATCCTGGCGCTTGACGAATAGGGATTATATCGTTTATTGTACGTACAATGGTTAACAAGAGGAAATGCAAATCTTTTGCAACTCAAAAGAAGGGTTGGAGTTGGAAGTTGGCAAAATGTTCTCACCTTTCTTTTTGTTAGAAGGGTTGCGAGTTGTACTTTTTTGACAAAGAGATGCAATATATCTTTATCGTAAAAGATGCATGCCAAATTTAAAAATGCATTTACTGCTATTTATAAAATGTTTATTTTTTGAAAAATCTTTTAAACGACGACACCAAAAACAGTATCAACATTGTGCAGCAAATTTTTGTCAGCTCAAAAAGTAGCAACGGCACAGCTATTTAAGTGCTTACAGTTGAGAGAAAAGCAAAATCAAATTTGTTTCTAAGTCTCGTGTATATTAGTGAACTGTGTATTAGAGTTGGTCAAAAATTTGAACTTGTTTTTCTTCTTGATTAACAACTATGTAAAGTTGGATGCTTGTGGCTTAAAGAGAAACATCAAATATGGGCTTTTAATATAATCATTTATAAAGGTCTCTCATTAATAACTCAATGCTTGGAATTTTCTTGGGGTTAACCTCCCAAATTTTGGAGAGTCTACTCTGGAGTGACTAAAGACATATGACATAATGATGAGATTGCAATTCAAAGATAAATTTTGTAACATTATATGTAATAATAATAATAATTATTATTGTATGTAACATAACAAAATAGTATAAGTTTGTACACGTGACGTAGTGTAAAGCCACAAGCAAAATGAGTCACATTATATAAATTCTTCTCTTTTTATAACATTTAAAAATTTTCTTTCTTATCCTTTGTATGCTATATATTTTGTGCAGTTGGAATAATACACAATACAAAAGAGCTGAACTACGAACTTTGAGATTTCAATTCAATCATCAGTATTCAGATGTTTTGGTTCAATTGATGTTTTCTTTTATAATTTTAGGACGAGGTTACACATGTAAGTCTAACTTTTGTAACATTCTTACGGAAGCGACTTTTGATAAAATTTCATGTTTAAACACCCCTGTAGGATACTTGCAGTAAATTTATCAACTTATGCTATGTTTCCACCAAAGGTTTATCTCAGTCTAGATTAAATAAATCTTTTTATCTAGCACTAATCTGAGATTAAATAAGATTTACCTGAAATCTCCTTCAAATCTTTAAGATTTACTCAACAAAATTATTTTGTAAATCTTGAAAATTAGAAATTAATCTTCTAAAATCTTCCTAGGACAAATAGTCTTATAGAAATTGAACTAACCTATTTTTATATGGTGCTGAACGATTCATTCGAGACTCGATTTAGTTTTTCATTGCTTGACACGAATAAAACATTCTGTCATTCTGTGTCCATCGCCATCGCACTTCATAAGAAAAATTGAAACACCATTTGCATATTTGAAGGTGCTGTCAAGCTTAATATTTTTTAAATCTTTTTGTGCGGTGGAGTCACTCTTTCGTGATTTATTAGATCTGAAGTGAGATAAGCCTTTGGTGCATTATGCTATGTTCCCACCAAAACGAAATCCAAGATTTCAGCTAAAAGATTTCGAGATTTAAAATTGGTGGAGCAGAATTTCATTTCGTTGAAATCCAGAGTTTTTATTGAGATTTCGTTGAAATTTCTATGAAACCTTGAAAAGATTTCAACCAAAATCTCGGATTTTATTTTGGTGGGAACATAGCATAAGACTTCAAAAAAGGGTAAGTAAAACTTACATAAGATTTTATCTTGGCCTTAGTTGAAAAATTATTGTAATAGGTTTATAATATTACCTACTTAATATTATAAATGTGAAAGCTTGTAAGTATGTTTGTTAGACGTTCAATAGTATAAGAGCCAGAGCAAAAAAAATTCAAGACTTTGTCGCACGTACTGCTCTTATGTTCAAGACGCTGAGAGTGTAAAAGAAATTTTTTAGACAGACTTGGAAATAATGAGAGAAAAATGTTAAAAATCATGAAATACGATATTTATGTAAATTATTTTAATGTTTGAGGTGAAAAAAGAGAGCACCATCTGAAGACTTGATCTTTGATTATATAAAAAAAAAATAAATCGTTCGAGTGGTTTAAAAAAAAAATTTTTTATATATCAAAGATAAGTGTTGATATGCAAATCTTAATTATTTATTTCTGTGCATATAAAATAAATTTAAACATTTGTCAACCCGTTTTTGAGATAATGAATTTTCAAAAAAAAAAAATTGAAACTTTTTCAAAATCAAAAAAAAATTCAATATTTTGATATGCAATATCAGGTATTAAATCTTATTTGAAACAAAAAATAATTTAAATCCGTTCAGCCGATAGTGAGAAAATTTAAAGTAAAAAAACGTTCTATAAGAGGTCCTACAATTAATAGTTACTTAGATTATGATTTTGAAGAAAATTAAAAATAATATTCTTCTGTTAAAGTGGAGCGAATGAATTAAGTTCAAATAAAGAATTTTGAGTGAGCTCTACTCCATATATTGCGTTTCGCCCAGGTACAACAGTTGGGCTCATCAGTTAGATGCTGTTGTACCTTTCTGGTCGATGTTTACCGACTTATATAGAAATCACAGCATGAATACACTTAAACAGAAGAATATTATTTTTAATTTTCTTCAAAATCATAATTATAGAAAGCCTGAGCACTGGCATTTGTTTTCTATAGGTGTCTGAATTTAATCAAATTCCCCTGGATAAATAGAATTCACAGTATATTCATGCTGTGATTTCTATATGAGTCGGTAAACATCGACCAAAATTTGCGTCTTAGAAGGGTACAACAGCATCTAACTGATGAGCCCAACTGTTGTACCTGGGCGAAACGCAATATATGGAATAGAGCTCACTTAAAATTCTTTATTTGAAAAAAGTTACTAATTGTAATTTTTTTATAATTTTCAATAGCATATCGCAATAAATTAAGCATACATACAAAAAAAATTTTTTTTAAGAAAAAAATATTTTCCTTAACGGTTTTTTTTTCATTTATATGGAAGGTACCGTTATTTTTTCATAAATGTAAAATTTTTTCTAAAAATATTTTAGAGAGTACTAAAAAACTCTTAAATAACGAATTTCAAAAAATCGATAGTATCGTTTTCAAAATATTTGATTTTCCAAAAAAAAATTTTGAAACATTTTTTAAAAATCCAAAAAATGTTTTTTCAAACATTTTGGTGCACAAAACTATTTATATTTTTTGGAAGCCTCTTATAAAAAAAATAATTGAAATCGGTACAGTTTTGAAGAAAATCAAAAATTGAAAAAATGGTTCTTTGGGAGGTACCATAAATAACCATTTTTAAAAAATGGTTTTCTACACAAAGGAAGCCCCTACTAAAATAAATTTATTGAATTTTTTTTAAGAAAAGTTGTTGAGCCGTTTTTGAGATATTTTTCTGTAATGTTATGTAAAATTGCTCAAAAAAATTGTATGGCAGGTACCGTTATTTTTGGTTTAAAAAAAGAAAAAAAACGTGTGGGCATAATCACCAACAACCACTATGTACCAAGTTTGAAGAGAATCGATCGAGCCGTTTAGGCTGTAGACGAACAGACATACAGACAGACAGAATTATGCCACCCACTTTTTTGGTGTTCTATATCATCGTAATATCATGTTTGATATGTTATCGTCTTGTTGTAGTATCCATTTGCCAGTTTACACGTTTCTTGTACGTTTTGTTATAAACAAAATTATTTATTTTCGATCGGCCAAAAAAGTCAAAATTTGAGTTCTAGGGGAAGTACTGTTAATAGTTGCTAAATTTCCATTTTTTTTTTTTAACTTTATTGTAGACTGTTCTAATTTTATAACATAAAAAAAAAACTTTTTTCAAAATTGTAGGAGTCGTTTTTGAGAAAAATGTATAAAATACAAGTATCAAGTTTCAAAAAAAAAAATAATACTTAAACCTTTTTAAAAATACAAAATATATTTTTTGAAGATTTAGGTACAAAAAGATTTTGGTACGAAAAAAAAATTTTGAGAACTCTTTGCAAAGAAAACAAAAACAATTTTTTTTCCACAAAAGGTGAAGTTGGAAATTATTATTTTAAAGTAAGTGACAATGCAAGAATCATATTTAATATATTCATTATTTTTGTCGTTTATATGAAACTCATATCAAAAGTTTAAAATATCACTCCTTATGCTACATCAACATCTGCAGCGCATAGTAAATAAAATGCACGACTGGGTCGCACGTACTTGCTCTTATGTTCAAGACACTGCGAGTTTAAGAAAATTGTATATACAAACATGGAAATTATGAGAGAAAAATGTAGAGAAGCATGAAATACGACACTTAAATTAGCTAAAACAACTCTTTTGACAGTTTGAGGTGAAAAAAAAGTATGCCATCTTAATTCATGATGGAATATGATTGCATGGGAAAAAAATTTTAAAATCGTTGGAGCGGTTTTTCTTTAAATTAATTTTTTATATATACAATTCTTAAAACATTTTTAAGAACAAATTTTGGTATGCAGATTTAAACTATATATTTATGTGTATATAAAAACAAAATTTGAAAAAAAACTGTCAACCCGTTTTTGAGATATCGAATTTTCAAAAAAAAAATTTGAAACTTTTTTCAAAAATCCAAAAACTTTTTTTTTGAAAATTTTGATATGCAATATTATTTAATCTTAACTGAAATTTGTATATATAGAAAAATTCATTTAAATCCGTTAAGCTGATAACGAGAAAACTCAAAATAAAAAAATACGTTCTATGACAGGTACTACTAATAGTTGCTATGTATAAAATTTTATAATTTTTGATGGTAGATTGTACTAATTTTAGTATATGAAAAAAGTTTAATCAAAATCGTAGGAGTCGTTTTTAAGCAAAAAAATATTTTCCTTTGCGGTTTTTTCACTTTTGTATGGTAGGTACCGTTATTTTTTCATAAATGTAAAATTTTTTCTAAAAATATTTTAGAGAATACTAAGAAAGTCTTAAATATCGAGTTTCAAAAACATCTATGATGCCGTTTTCGAAATATTTGATTTTCCAAAAAAAAATTTGAAATATTTTTTAAAAATTCAAAAAAATGTTGGTACACAAAACTATTAACATTTTTTGGAAGCTTCTGTATAAAAAAAATAATTGAAATCGGTCATACTATTTTGAAGAAAATCAAAAATTTAAGAAATGGTTCCTTGGGAGGTACCATTACTTGGGAGGTACCATTAATAACCATTTTTGAAAAATGGTTTTCCACCCAAAGAAAGCCTTTACTAAAATAAATTTATTAAATTTTTTTTAAGAAAAGTTGTCGAGCCGTTTTTGAAAAAAATACGGTTATGTAAATTTGCCACAAAAAAAATGTATGGCAGGTACCGTTATTTTTGGTTCTAAAAAAAATGAAAAAAATGTGCCGGCAGAATCACCAAAAACCACTAAGTACCAAGTTTGAAGAAAATCGATCGAGCCGTTTAGGCTGTAGACGAACAGACAGACAGACAGAATTTTGCCACCCACTTTTTTGGTGTTCTCTATCATCGTAATATCATGTTTGATTGTTATCTCAAAAATTTTTTTTTGCACGAATCCAAAACTTGCCTTATAGTACCTATAATCGCAAGTAAAAATGTAAAAACAATTTGAAGTAATGTTTTTTTACACCTACTTAATGGCATTAATATTTAAAAATTTCATATAAATATTGAACATAGAAAAAAAAATTTAATCAAGTATTTAAATTTAGTATAAAGACTAAATATATGTAATTAATCACAAAGTTGTATATTCAACACCAGAGCAGGAATTAAATATTATTTGAATTTAATACATTTAAAACATGCTTTGTTGTACATTGTTCCGGCTTCACTAAAACGTTAATTACTTTTTCAATTACCAACGGATTTTAATGAATCAGATTTTTTTCGATTAACAATTAAAAATACTTTTATTTTAATGTATCATACATCATTGTAAACCACGGAAAAGCTTAGAAAAATGTACACAAAAAAAAATACCTTTAATTTTTGCATACGAAAATAATTGAAAGAATTCAGTATAAATGTAATTTATCAACATTGGTAATTTTTTTTAATATTCCAAAATGAGGTGTCAAATAATGGATTATAATAATTTAAATTATTTTCAGCCAAACAAAATTATAAAAAACTTCACAAGAAATTTTAGGGGGAAACAAACTTAGGGCATCTATATAAATATTTTCGAGCACATTTATCGGAAAAAATACATAACTTGAATATTAAGGAACTAAAATACACCTTATTTATTATTTAGTATTTGCCTTAAGAAATCAGAAATATCTTAATTATAAAGCTCAATTGGAAGAAAATATCAAAAATGTGTTTTTAAAAAAGTCTCGCATTAAAAACTACTAAATTAATCCCCCTTTTAGCAAACTATATGGCTTATATATAAGAAGGTTTTATAATACAAATTCTATATACTACTGAAATAAATCAGCCAAGTAGAAGACTTAGCATTAAGGCTGATTTATTTCAGTAGTATATAGAATTTGTATTATAAAACCTTCTTATATAGAAACTATGCCTGGCCCCGGGCAAAAAAACTTCCAGCTTAATGATTAGGAATTCTAATCTTGTTGGATATAGTTTACAGTGGATTTTCGTTGGAAAATTCATGTAAGTTGAACTGAACTTAATACAAATTGCGTCTGACAAAGCCCTCACTATGTCACTGATGAGTTCAAGTGAGTAAGCCGAACGAAACGCCAATTTTTAGGACTAAAGGCCATAAAAAGCTATTTTGAATCTATATGGCTTATATTTATCAACCAAGTCCACAAAATGGATTTAATTTTTCAAAATTCTATTTCACCAATCCTAATAAAAAATTTGATATAGTGAAACATTGCTGTACGCTGCTCAAAAGCTTGAGTATTGATTTTTAATTTATTAATTAATTATAAGAAAATTCACATATTGATAATTTCCAAGGTAGCCGTAGAAACCAAATTAAATCAAAAATTGTCGATCCAACTGCATTAAATTTGCTATATTAGTCGAGAAATACTGCTTTGATTTTTAAAAATAAGGTGTGGCGTTACAGTTTACAGGTTACATTTTCATAAAATTGAGAGGCTTCGAAAGGCTTAAAAGCATGTTTTTTACTATATTTACAATAATGTCATCCTTTTTTCAAAGTGTTTAAATATATGTAATAATTTGAACTAATGTGTTAATAGAGAAAGAAATGTTGTCGAAGATAAGAAAAAGTGAAAATTTTTAGGAACCGGTTCTCGAAATTTTTTTGAAAATAGAGTGACGACTGGATTTTACATATGTAGGACGTAGGTATAGATAAATGAATTGAATTAAAACTCATTATAGAAGAAAAAAATTAAAAATTTTTGCTTTTATTACATTCAGCTTTGATCAAAGGATTATTCGTAGCCAACCCAGAACTCAAGACCAGAAATCGCCACTGAGAAGGGTACAACAGCATCTAACTGATGAGCCCAACTGTTGTACCTGGGCGAAACGCAATATATGGAATAGAGCTCACTTAAAATTCTTTATTTGAAAATAGTTACTAATTGTAATTTTTTTTATCATTTTCAGTAGCATACGCAATAATTTAAGCATACAACAAAAAAGTTTTTTTTTAAGAAAAAAATATTTTATACCTTTATTTTTTCTAAAAAGTAAAAATTTTTGCTAAAATATTTTAGAGAGGGTTAAAAACTCTTCAATATTGAGTTTCAAAAACTATCAACCATTTAGTTTTCAAAAGATTTGAATTTCAAAAAAAAAAAAAAAATCAAAAGAGAAGTTGTGAAGCCGTTATAGAGAAAAAAAAAGATATTGCAATAAATAAAATGCACGACTGGGTCGCACGTACTTGCTCTTATGTTCAAGACACTGTGGACTTAAGAAAATTGTATATACAAACATGAAAATTATGAGAGAAAAATGTAGAGAAGCATGAAATACGACATTTAAATTGGCTCAAACAACTCCTTTGACAGTTTGAGGTGAAAAAAAAGAATGCCATCTTAATTCTTGATTGAATATGATTCAATTACGTAATAAAAAAAAACATTAATTGTTTTCTTTTTCTTTTTTTTATTAATTGTTTTATTTTTTTGTATTTGTTTATTTATTCTTTTATTTATTTTACATTTACTTTTATTTATTAATAATATTATAAAGATTCTAACAGAAGGCCGCTGTCTTAAGCGAGGCTGCACCTTACAGTTAGATACATAGATTAAAACGAACTGACTTAATAATAATTTTTATTAATTCTCTAACTGTTAGCGCGAAGTGCTTCCCGTGTGAAAGGAATGCACTCGTTACTGAAATATTCATATTTCATTGGAATAGAATGAAATATGAGTATTTAATTTTCCTTTTGTTGGAGGCAGGAGAAAAGGGGTTGTATCCGTTTAGGATTGGTTTTGCCAGCTAAGCAATATGGCGTGGGAATCCGTTATTGCAAAAGAAATGTGCCGTTAGGCAAAAGGGGAATATGGGCGGTATTCGGGGTAAAGGTTTGGATGATCTCCATTGTTATAAAAATAAAGTGCCGTTAGGCAAGGGGAGTGTGGGAGGTGATCGGGGTAATGGTTTGGGTGATGTCTCAGGCGTAACTATTCTATGGGAAACAAAAATTAAAATCGTTGGAGCGGCTTTTTAAAAAAAATAGTTTTTATATATAAAATTCATAAAACATTTTTAAGAACAGATTTTTGTATGCAAATCTAAAGTATATATTTATTTGTATATAAAAACAAAATTTGAAAAAAAATTGTCAACCCGTTTTTGAGATATAGAATTTTCAAAAAAAAAATTGAAACTTTCTTAAAAATCCAAAAACTTTTTTTTTTAAAGTTTTGATAAGCAAAATTATTTAATCTTATCTGAAATTTGTATATAAAAAAATTCATCTAAATCCGTTAAGCCAATAACGAGAAAATTGAAAATAAAAAAATACGTTCTATGACAGGTACTATTAATAGATGATAATAGTGTAAAATTTTGTATTTTTTTGGTAATTTGAGTATTTGAAAAAAGTGTAATCAAAATCGTAGGAGTCGTTTTTAAGCAAACAAATGTTTTCCTTTGCGGTTTTTTAACATTTGTATGGAAGGTACCGTTATTTTTTCATAAATGTAAAATTTTTTCTAAAAATATTTTAGAGAGTACCTACTAAAAAACTCTTAAATAAAGAATTTCAAAAAAATCGATAATATCGTTTTCAAAATATTTGATTTTCCAAAAAAAAATTTTGAAACATTTTTTAAAAATCCAAAAAATGTTTTTTCAAACATTTTGGTGCACAAAACTATTTATATTTTTTGGAAGCCTCTTATAAAAAAAATAATTGAAATCGGTACAGTTTTGAAGAAAATCAAAAATTGAAAAAATGGTTCTTTGGGAGGTACCATAAATAACCATTTTTAAAAAATGGTTTTCTACCCAAAGGAAGCCCCTACTAAAATAAATTTATTGAATTTTTTTTAAGAAAAGTTGTCGAGCCGTTTTTAAGAAAAATATGGTTATGTAAAATTGCTCAAAAAAATTGTATGGCAGGTACCGTTATTTTTGGTTAAAAAAAAAAGAAAAAAAACGTGTGGGCATAATCACCAACAACCACTATGTACCAAGTTTGAAGAAAATCGATCGAGCCGTTTAGGCTGTAGACGAACAGACATACAGACAGACAGAATTATGCCACCCACTTTTTTGGTGTTCTATATCATCGTAATATCATGTTTGATATGTTATCGTCTTGTTGTAGTATCCCCTTGCCAGTTTACACGTTTTTTTACGTTTTGTTATAAACAAAATTATTTATTTTCGATCGGCCAAAAAAGTCAAAATTTGAGTTCTAGGGGAAGTACTGTTAATAGTTGCTAAATTTCCATTTTTTTTTTTTAACTTTATTGTAGACTGTTCTAATTTTATAACATAAAAAAACTTATTTCAAAATTGTAGGAGTCGTTTTTGAGAAAAATTTATAAAATACAAGTATGTATCAAGTTTCAAAAAAAAAAAATAATACTTAAACCTTTTTAAAAATACAAAATATATTTTTTGAAGATTTAGGTACAAAAAGATTTTGGTACGAAAAAAATAATTTTGAGAACTCTTTGCAAAGAAAACAAAAACAATTTTTTTTCCACAAAAGGTGAAGTTGGAAATTATTATTTTAAAGAAAGTGACAATGCAAGAATCATAGTTAATATATTTATTATTTTTGTCGTTTATATGAAACTCATATCACAAGTTTGAAATATCACTCCTTTCGCTACATCCACATCTGCAGCGCATAGTAAAAAAAATCCCACACTACGTCGCGTTACAAAGCCCGATTAAGATCTCATTAATCTTCAGGTTGAATGCAACGAAAAAAAATATGCTGACACTACAACAAAAGGATTCCTAGTGCATTTGCATGTTGATGCTGAAATATTTATCATCACCAGAAATGAGAAATGTGTGAGATGTCACACATTCGAAATCATTCAAATTTTTAAATATTTCCTGGCATATAAAAAAACACAAGATGAAATAAAGGATAACACATAGAAGAAAAAGGACTATAGTTGTTGGAAAATCATTAATAACTCACGCAATATTTACAAAACAAAACGCGTCCCGTTTTCCTCAACTATAACTGTGTGCATGAGAACAGTCAACGCGAAGGATAATTTACTCTCATACTCTCGAGTAGAGATAGAGACACAGTTGTCGGGAAGACAATAGAAACAAAAATAACTCTTTAAAATGTGTCCCATTTGTAGAAGGCAAATCCTTTGCATGAATGCACCCAAATGCACGCTGCTCACGCATTAACATAAGTGGGACAATTACAAATATTACAACTCTATTCTTTGACTTTCGAAGGACAATGCAGGAACAAATTTTCATTTTTCGGACATTAATCATTTGCAGCACTCAAAAGTCAAGAATAAGAAAATAGGTATTACAAAGAAGAAATAAAAGGACTTACTTTCCACAACCCCTTCATTTTTGACGAATAAATTAATATGTTTAGCACCTCTGCAATATATCCAGGTATTAATTCAGAATGCAGATTGCTCCTTTTGCACTTCTTCGAACAAAGATCCTTTGAAAAGATTTAAATTCAGATTTACATGTTTTAAATGGAGAAAGTCCTAGACTCATTGACGACGACACCCTTTAGGTTTATTCTGCATCCAAGAAGTTTGATATAAATCACAAAAATATTTTCAGAAGAGGGAAGAAAGTTATTCGGGAGTAGGATTACAAGATGTCCTTTCTCAAGAGGGTAAACAGAACGTTTACCCTTTTTATTATTTGTTGGCTAAAGTTGAACCAACAAACAGGACTGACCGCAATTTGAGAAGACTGCAACAGTAGCCTTCTTGAAGATGACCAGCTGCTGCCTGCAAAATGCATGTTGTTTATGTTTTAGGTCATAAAGAGCCTTTCAAGTGAAAGTTATTACTCAAAACAGTGCCTCATTGTTTTATACCGTAAATGATTCAATTACAAGAAACAAAGGAACCAAATGCCAAAGGAGAATATAAAACTGGTAAAATAAAATTTGCATAAATGAGTAATTGGAAACTTTTTGTTATTTTTTTTTTTTTTTTTTTTGTCTAGAGGATGTAACTGCATAGATTTTTTTTTAAAAAGAGGACATTCGATATTTTATAAATTCACTGGATCGAAGAATTTCTTCCTTTATGTAATTATGGCAGTTATGAGAAACTTTAAAAAAATTTTGGATTCGAGCTTAGGCTAAAACGCTACACGATATGAAAAAGAATTTTTTTTTTATCAAAATCCTAATTTGTAATCTATGAAAACTAACTTCTTCCTTTAGTTTTTCTGACAGAGGTTCCTGCTTCGAGGAAGAAGGAAAGCTGCCGTATATCAAATTATAACCCTTCACGGACAGAGAGCCTTTTATAAATAGTTAGTGTAAATTTTTTTAAAAACTTGAAGTCATAAAAATGTCTGATTTGGGCATTCAACTAAAAATTGTTAAGATAGATAGATAGATCATCATCATCATCAAGTCCTGTAACCCCGGTTGGGGCATAGGGCGTCAACAAATCGTTTCCATCCTTCACGGTCTGCAGACTGCAGATAGTAGGGCCGTGTCAATCAGGATCGATTCGATTTTTTTAATCCAATCATCGAAAAGTATTGATGATTGAAATCACAAATTTTCATTTCAATCGATCTCAATCACAATCATTTCGACGATTCTCGATTTTCCATCCCAATTTCAATCATTTCGATCATTCTCGATTTTCCATCCCAATCTCATTCTCAATAATTTCAATTATTCTCGATTTTCCATCCCAATCTCAATCATTTCGATGAGTCTCGATTTTCTCTTCAAAAACTTGTGATTTCTTAGATGTTTTTCAATCCATCGACACCGTAGCCATCCTTCAATTGAATTTGACGGTTGACTGCTTAAAATATAGAGGACGAACTATATTTTGATAGAAAAAGTATATTTTGATCCATATATCATACAATTGCCTTTTAGTCACCTTTTTATGGGGCACTTAAAATTCGTCAAAAGTTTCAGATTTCTTAGAGGTTTTCTTAATCCATCGACATCTTAGCCATCATCAGTGGAATTTGACGATTGATGGCTTGCAAGATAGAGGATGAACTGTATTATGAGAAAAAATGTGTATTTTGATCCAAATGTAACCCAATTGCACTAAAATCACCTTATTCAAAAATTTGAGATTTTTAAGAGGTTTTTTAATCCATTCACATCGTAGCCATCCGTCATTGGAACTTGACAGTTGATGTCTTGACGGATAGGGGCCGAACTAAATTATCACATAAAATGTATATTTCGATCCAAATTTCAACCAATTGGCATAAAATCACCTTTTTCCGGAGCAATAAAAATTGTGAAAATTCCCTATTTTTTGAGCTATTGAATCTATCAAAATGGTATTGTTTTAGATTCGATCAAAATCGGAAGAGTTTTGAATTGGATTCATCAAAATCGGAGAGATTTAATTCCATCGAAATTGAAATGAAAATTGAGCCGATAATAAATTCAGTGAAATGAAAATGATCGAAAGATTGATTGATTGAAATGATCGATTCATTTTGGTGATCGATTCTTGAACGATTCGATCATTTGAAATAAACGGTTTACACAGCTCTAGCAGATAGATATTTTAACTGTAGCCACGTCTTTCTCTGGGAGTCTTATTACGCTAAGACAGTTGATTTCCATGTTGTTCTTGGACTTCCAACCCGCCGTGCACCCTGAGGATTCCATTCAAAGGACTGCTTTGCAATTTCATCGTTTGGTTTCCTCAGTGTGTGACCAATCCATTGCCATTTACGCTTTCTTATGTCAACGTCCAGCCGCTCTTGACTTGTCCTGCGCCACAATTCCTCGTTTGATATAATTTGTGGCCAGCGAATTTTTAGAATATGGCGTAAACAACGGTTCACAAAAGCCTGCAATTTCTTTGAGATGGTAGTCGTGACTTTCCAGGTTTCGCAAGCATATACCAGCACGGATTTGACATTGGATTCGAAGAATCTCAACTTTGTGCGCAAGGAGATTTGACATGATTTCCAAAGTTGGGAGAGAGAACCGAAGGCTGTGCGAGCTTTATTTATTCTACTTTGAACGTCCAGATCAGTACCACCATTTGCTGAAACAATACTTCCAAGGTAGTTAAATTGTTCAACCTCTTCAACCGGCCGGCGTCTCCTGTATTAAAATACGCTGATGTGTGGAGCGGCCTGTGAGCATTATTTTTGTCTTTTTGCTATTTATTTTAAGACCACTCCCATCTCCTTTTACCTTCAGAGCTTGACACATCCCGTTCAGCCCGCTGATGTTATTTGCCAAGAGACATATATCATAGTCTAAGTGGCTAAGCCTTTCAAACGGTCTTCATTGAATGCCCTGCCTCTCTGCTGTTCCAACGCTGGCCGTCAAAACATCGTCAATCGCCAGTAGAAAGAGAATTGGCGATAGAACATCTCCCTGTCCCACACCCTGCCGCACTTCGAAAGAGTCGGATAGCTGCCCATTGTGTAAAACAAAGCATCTTGCGTTGTTATAGGACTCTCTTATAATGGCAACAATTTTTGGGGGAATTCCTCTACCAAAAAGTAATCTCCATATACATTCACGGCTGACTCGGTCAAAGGCCTTCTCAAAATCCACGAACATGAGGTAAAGCGGTGATTGAAACTCCGCAGACTGCTCAAGAACGATACGCAAAGTGTTGATATGGTCGACACAAGACCGCCCACTCCGGAAACCAGCTTGATGCCTCTTGAGTGTAGACTCGATTCTAACCTTTATCCGCTTCAAAATGATGGTTGCCATTAATTTTGGAAAAACGGACAAAACTGTAATACCTCGCCAATTGTTGCAATTCTTAAGATCACCTTTCTTTGGCAACTTAACAATTACACCATCCTTCCAGTCGCTGGGATAGATTTTGTTTTCCCACACAGCTTGTATCAACGGGTGTAGAATACTAGCCGTTCTGACAGGGTCAGCTTTTAGGAACTCGGCTGGTATACCGTCAAGTCCAGCTGCTTTGTTGTTTTTGAGAAGATTTATCGAAGATTGAATTTCCAGTACTGTAGGGGGTTCGATGTCAATACCCCTATATGATCTACGCATCTCGTTAAGCTGGGGCACTTCAGCACTCTGCTCGACAGAATCCTCATTGAGCTTGAGCAAGGCACAAAAGTGATCCTTCCACCTGCGCAGCTGCGCAGATAGATAGATATATAACGGGTGATTTTTTAAGAGGTTTAGAACTTTAAAAAAAAAAAAAACACAAAAAATTCGAAAAAATGAATGAAATATTTATTTGAATCGATAGTTTGCAATTTAATGTTTAAAGATAATTTCATGCAAATGTTGACCGCGGCTGCGTCTCAGGTAGCCCATCCGCTGAGTCCAATTTTGGCATACTCTTTCACACATATCGGCCGGTATCTCACGAATGAATGCATGGATGTTGGCTTCCAGTGCGTCAATCGAAGCGGGCTTGTCCCTATAGACATTAGCCTTGACATACCCCCACAAAAAATAATCTAATGGTGTCAAATCGCACGATCTAGGCGGCCAATTGACCGGCCCGAAACGTGAAATTAACTGTTCACCAAACTCGCCTCGCAATTGCGCCATTGTTTCGCGTGCTGTGTGGCATGTGGCACCGTCTTGTTGAAACCACATATCATGCAAGTCAAGAACTTCCATTTCGGGCAAAAAAAAGTTTGTTATCATCGCTCGGTAGCGTTCACCATTGACAGTAACTGCTGGGAACGGCGCCGAATCGACATTTCGCGGTCTTCTGTCACACTAGCTGATACGGCCGCAATATTTTCTTCACTACGCACAGTACGTAAACGTGTTGGTGGTTTAATGTCCAACAAAGTAAATTTGGTGCGAAATTTGGTCACAATCTTCCGAATAGACTGCTCAGAAGGTCGAGAATGCCGACCATAAAATGGAAGCAGCGCGCGATGAACATTTCGAACCGAGCACGAATTTTGATAGTAAAATTCAATAATTTGCAAGCGTTGTTCATTTGTAAGACGATCCATGGTTAAATTGCAAACCAAACTGAAGCTGTTTGACAGTGACACAAGGTACTAAACACACGTCAGCTGTCAAAACCAGTGTTGCCAAAACCAAACCAGCTAAAAAATCACCCGTTAGTTTTATTTATTTTTTAAAATAGTTTCTTTACATTTGTGGCTCCTTAATTAAATAAATAAATTAAGGCATGGCATTGCTGCCGTCTGCCCGAGTGGCTATACTTAAAGTTTTGTGTTTACATAGTATTTGTACGCTTATAATAATTGTAAATTTTATGAGTACGAACATGGTTTATGTCTTATTTTAAACATGATTTTGGTATGGACTTTTGAAATGGCAACTTTTAGTTTTAAAACAAATTAGATTTTTTAAATGGCTTTTAGCTTAGCTAAAACGGAATGTAGTAATACATTTTTTTTGTGCAACTTTTAGTTTAGTTAAAACGGAATATAAATAATTGTATTTTTAACTAAAAAGCTTTTAAAATTCAATAAATTAAATGCAAGTTTAAAAATGCTCCATAATTATTCTGCTTCTGTAGGACATCGCTTCTGAAGTGAATTCATATAGACGAAACCAGTCTTCTCCATTTAAAATTATTTTAATGTCTTTTTCCCGGAGTTGATTCTTCTCGTAGAAAACTTGCCTTAGCTCCGTTAACATCGGACATATCGCGATGAAATGGTAAATGTTCTCCATTTCCCTCATGTTGCACTTTGCACAGCGAGCAAATACCTTCCAAATCGTTCCTATGCGGCAGCTGTGTTCACTTGGCCCGCAAAAATCTCCAATTTTTTTTTTTTTTTCGTAAAAGATGACCATTTAAATGACCACTTTTGACCACTTTTGACCACCCTTTAATTTTTTTTGACCACCCACAGTTTTCGAGAAAATCGATTTTGAAAAATAGTGGGCCAAAAGAACGCTGCGCCTCAAAAATCGATTTTTTCAAATTTGATTAATGTTTTCGATAGATAATTTTTTGAACATAAATGACCACCCCTTAACTTTTTTTGACCACCCTTAGAAATATTTTTTTTTTGATTTTTGAAATTTTTTTTTTTCATTTTTTTTTTCTGTATATTCCCTTTCCATTTTTTTAAATTTTCGAATTATGAAAGATGAACATTGTGAAAAACTCAATTATCTAAAATGACCACCCTTCAAAATTACTCTAACTTATCAAAAAGTATTTTTTTCGAATTTTGAAAGATGACCATTGTGAAAAACTCAATTATCTAAAATGACCACCCTTCAAAATTACTCTAACTTATCAAAAAGTATTTTTTTTTCGAATTTTGAAAGATGACCATTGTGAAAAACTCAATTATCTAAAATGACCACCCTTCAAAATTACTCTAACTTATCAAATAGTATTTTTTTTCGAATTTTGAAAGATGACCATTGTGAAAAACTCAATTATCTAAAATGACCACTCTTCAAAAATACTCTAACTTATCAAATAGTATTTTTTTTCGAATTTTGAAAGATGACCATTGTGAAAAACTCAATTATCTAAAATGACCACCCTTCAAAATTACTCTAACTTATCAAAAAGTATTTTTTTTTTAATTTTGAAAGATGACCATTGTGAAAAACTCAATTATCTAAAATGACCACCCTTCAAAATTACTCTAACTTATCAAAAAGTATTTTTTTTCGAATTTTGAAAGATGACCACCCTTCAAAATTACTCTAACTTATCAAAAAGTATTTTTTTTCGAATTTTGAAAGATAACCATTGTGAAAAACTCAATTATCTAAAATGACCACCCTTCAAAATTACTCTAACTTATCAAATAGTATTTTTTTTCGAATTTTGAAAGATGACCACCCTTCAAAATTACTCTTACTTATCAAAAAGTATTTTTTTTTCGAATTTTGAAAGATGACCATTGTGAAAAACTCAATTATCTAAAATGACCACCCTTCAAAATTACTCTAACTTATCAAAAAGTATTTTTTTTCGAATTTTGAAAGATGACCATTGTGAAAAACTCAATTATCTAAAATGACCACCCTTCAAAATTACTCTAACTTATCAAAAAGTATTTTTTTTCGAATTTTGAAAGATGACCATTGTGAAAAACTCAATTATCTAAAATGACCACTCTTCAAAAATACTCTAACTTATCAAATAGTATTTTTTTTCGAATTTTGAAAGATGACCATTGTGAAAAACTCAATTATCTAAAATGACCACCCTTCAAAATTACTCTAACTTATCAAAAAGTATTTTTTTTTTAATTTTGAAAGATGACCATTGTGAAAAACTCAATTATCTAAAATGACCACTCTTCAAAAATACTCTAACTTATCAAAAAGTATTTTTTTTTCGAATTTTGAAAGATGACCATTGTGAAAAACTCAATTATCTAAAATGACCACCCTTCAAAATTACTCTAACTTATCAAATAGTATTTTTTTTCGAATTTTGAAAGATGACCATTGTGAAAAACTCAATTATCTAAAATGACCACCCTTCAAAATTACTCTAACTTATCAAAAAGTATTTTTTTTCGAATTTTGAAAGATGACCATTGTGAAAAACTCAATTATCTAAAATGACCACTCTTCAAAAATACTCTAACTTATCAAATAGTATTTTTTTTCGAATTTTGAAAGATGACCATTGTGAAAAACTCAATTATCTAAAATGACCACCCTTCAAAATTACTCTAACTTATCAAAAAGTATTTTTTTTTAATTTTGAAAGATGACCATTGTGAAAAACTCAATTATCTAAAATGACCACTCTTCAAAAATACTCTAACTTATCAAAAAGTATTTTTTTTTCGAATTTTGAAAGATGACCATTGTGAAAAACTCAATTATCTAAAATGACCACCCTTCAAAATTACTCTAACTTATCAAATAGTATTTTTTTTCGAATTTTGAAAGATGACCATTGTGAAAAACTCAATTATCTAAAATGACCACCCTTCAAAATTACTCTAACTTATCAAAAAGTATTTTTTTTCGAATTTTGAAAGATGACCATTGTGAAAAACTCAATTATCTAAAATGACCACTCTTCAAAAATACTCTAACTTATCAAATAGTATTTTTTTTCGAATTTTGAAAGATGACCATTGTGAAAAACTCAATTATCTAAAATGACCACCCTTCAAAATTACTCTAACTTATCAAAAAGTATTTTTTTTTTAATTTTGAAAGATGACCATTGTGAAAAACTCAATTATCTAAAATGACCACCCTTCAAAATTACTCTAACTTATCAAAAAGTATTTTTTTTCGAATTTTGAAAGATGACCATTGTGAAAAACTCAATTATCTAAAATGACCACTCTTCAAAAATACTCTAACTTATCAAATAGTATTTTTTTTCGAATTTTGAAAGATGACCATTGTGAAAAACTCAATTATCTAAAATGACCACCCTTCAAAATTACTCTAACTTATCAAAAAGTATTTTTTTCGAATTTTGAAAGATGACCATTGTGAAAAACTCAATTATCTAAAATGACCACCCTTCAAAATTACTCTAACTTATCAAAAAGTATTTTTTTTCGAATTTTGAAAGATGACCATTGTGAAAAACTCAATTATCTAAAATGACCACTCTTCAAAAATACTCTAACTTATCAAATAGTATTTTTTTTCGAATTTTGAAAGATGACCATTGTGAAAAACTCAATTATCTAAAATGACCACCCTTCAAAATTACTCTAACTTATCAAAAAGTATTTTTTTTTTAATTTTGAAAGATGACCATTGTGAAAAACTCAATTATCTAAAATGACCACTCTTCAAAAATACTCTAACTTATCAAAAAGTATTTTTTTTTCGAATTTTGAAAGATGACCATTGTGAAAAACTCAATTATCTAAAATGACCACCATTCAAAATTACTCTAACTTATCAAATAGTATTTTTTTTCGAATTTTGAAAGATGACCATTGTGAAAAACTCAATTATCTAAAATGACCACCCTTCAAAATTACTCTAACTTATCAAAAAGTATTTTTTTTCGAATTTTGAAAGATGACCATTGTGAAAAACTCAATTATCTAAAATGACCACTCTTCAAAAATACTCTAACTTATCAAATAGTATTTTTTTTCGAATTTTGAAAGATGACCATTGTGAAAAACTCAATTATCTAAAATGACCACCCTTCAAAATTACTCTAACTTATCAAAAAGTATTTTTTTTTTAATTTTGAAAGATGACCATTGTGAAAAACTCAATTATCTAAAATGACCACCCTTCAAAATTACTCTAACTTATCAAAAAGTATTTTTTTTCGAATTTTGAAAGATGACCATTGTGAAAAACTCAATTATCTAAAATGACCACTCTTCAAAAATACTCTTACTTATCAAATAGTATTTTTTTTCGAATTTTGAAAGATGACCATTGTGAAAAACTCAATTATCTAAAATGACCACCCTTCAAAATTACTCTAACTTATCAAAAAGTATTTTTTTTCGAATTTTGAAAGATGACCATTGTGAAAAACTCAATTATCTAAAATGAACACCCTTCAAAATTACTGTAACTTATCAAAAAGTTTTTTTTTTCGAATTTTGAAAGATGACCATTGTGAAAAACTCAAACTTGAGTCATTTTAGATAATTGAGTTTTTCACAATGGTCATCTTTCAAAATTCGAAAAAAAATACTTTTTGATAAGTTAGAGTAATTTTGAAGGGTGGTCATTTTAGATAATTGAGTTTTTCACAATGGTCATCTTTCAAAATTCGAAAAAAAATACTTTTTGATAAGTTAGAGTAATTTTGAAGGGTGGTCATTTTAGATAATTGAGTTTTTCACAATGGTCATCTTTCAAAATTCGAAAAAAAATACTTTTTGATAAGTTAGAGTAGTTTTGAAGGGTGGTCATTTTAGATAATTGAGTTTTTCACAATGGTCATCTTTCAAAATTCGAAAAAAAAATACTTTTTGATAAGTTAGAGTAATTTTGAAGGGTGGTCATTTTAGATAATTGAGTTTTTCACAATGGTCATCTTTCAAAATTCGAAAAAAAATACTTTTTGATAAGTTAGAGTAATTTTGAAGGGTGGTCATTTTAGATAATTGAGTTTTTCACAATGGTCATCTTTCAAGATTCGAAAAAAAATACTTTTTGAAAAGTTAGAGTAATTTTGAAGGGTGGTCATTTTAGATAATTGAGTTTTTCACAATGGTCATCTTTCAAAATTCGAAAAAAAATACTATTTGATAAGTTAGAGTATTTTTGAAGAGTGGTCATTTTAGATAATTGAGTTTTTCACAGTGGTCATCTTTCAAAATTCGAAAAAAATACTTTTTGATAAGTTAGAGTAATTTTGAAGGGTGGTCATTTTAGATAATTGAGTTTTTCACAATGGTCATCTTTCAAAATTCGAAAAAAAATACTTTTTGATAAGTTAAAGTAATTTTGAAGGGTGGTCATTTTAGATAATTGAGTTTTTCACAATGGTCATCTTTCAAAATTCGAAAAAAATACTTTTTGATAAGTTAGAGTAATTTTGAAGGGTGGTCATTTTAGATAATTGAGTTTTTCACAATGGTCATCTTTCAAAATTCGAAAAAAAATACTATTTGATAAGTTAGAGTATTTTTGAAGAGTGGTCATTTTAGATAATTGAGTTTTTCACAATGGTCATCTTTCAAAATTCGAAAAAAAATACTTTTTGATAAGTTAAAGTAATTTTGAAGGGTGGTCATTTTAGATAATTGAGTTTTTCACGATGGTCATCTTTCAAAATTCGAAAAAAATACTATTTGATAAGTTAGAGTAATTTTAAAGGGTTGTCATTTTAGATAATTGAGTTTTTCACAATGGTCATCTTTCAAAATTCGAAAAAAAAAACACTTTTTGTTAAGTTAGAGTATTTTTGAAGAGTGGTCATTTTAGATAATTGGGTTTTTCACAATGGTCATCTTTCAAAATTCGAAAAAAAATACTTTTTGATAAGTTAGAGTAATTTTGAAGGGTGGTCATTTTAGATAATTGAGTTTTTCACAATGGTCATCTTTCAAAATTCGAAAAAAAATGCTTTTTGATAAGTTAGAGTATTTTTGAAGAGTGGTCATTTTAGATAATTGAGTTTTTCACAATGGTCATCTTTCAAAATTCGAAAAAAATACTTTTTGATAAGTTAGAGTAATTTTGAAGGGTGGTCATTTTAGATAATTGAGTTTTTCACGATGGTCATCTTTCAAAATTCGAAAAAAATACTATTTGATAAGTTAGAGTAATTTTAAAGGGTTGTCATTTTAGATAATTGAGTTTTTCACAATGGTCATCTTTCAAAATTCGAAAAAAAATACTTTTTGATAAGTTAGAGTAATTTTGAAGGGTGGTCATTTTAGATAATTGAGTTTTTCACAATGGTCATCTTTCAAAATTCGAAAAAAAATACTATTTGATAAGTTAGAGTATTTTTGAAGAGTGGTCATTTTAGATAATTGAGTTTTTCACAATGGTCATCTTTCAAAATTCGAAAAAAAATACTTTTTGATAAGTTAGAGTATTTTTGAAGAGTGGTCATTTTAGATAATTGAGTTTTTCACAATGGTCATCTTTCAAAATTCGAAAAAAAAATACTTTTTGATAAGTTAGAGTATTTTTGAAGAGTGGTCATTTTAGATAATTGAGTTTTTCACAATGGTCATCTTTCAAAATTAAAAAAAAAATACTTTTTGATAAGTTAGAGTAATTTTGAAGGGTGGTCATTTTAGATAATTGAGTTTTTCACAATGGTCATCTTTCAAAATTCGAAAAAAAATACTATTTGATAAGTTAGAGTATTTTTGAAGAGTGGTCATTTTAGATAATTGAGTTTTTCACAATGGTCATCTTTCAAAATTCGAAAAAAAATACTTTTTGATAAGTTAGAGTAATTTTGAAGGGTGGTCATTTTAGATAATTGAGTTTTTCACAATGGTCATCTTTCAAAATTCGAAAAAAATACTTTTTGATAAGTTAGAGTAATTTTGAAGGGTGGTCATTTTAGATAATTGAGTTTTTCACAATGGTCATCTTTCAAAATTCGAAAAAAAATACTTTTTGATAAGTTAGAGTAGTTTTGAAGGGTGGTCATTTTAGATAATTGAGTTTTTCACAATGGTCATCTTTCAAAATTCGAAAAAAAAATACTTTTTGATAAGTTAGAGTAATTTTGAAGGGTGGTCATTTTAGATAATTGAGTTTTTCACAATGGTCATCTTTCAAAATTCGAAAAAAAATACTTTTTGATAAGTTAGAGTAATTTTGAAGGGTGGTCATTTTAGATAATTGAGTTTTTCACAATGGTCATCTTTCAAGATTCGAAAAAAAATACTTTTTGAAAAGTTAGAGTAATTTTGAAGGGTGGTCATTTTAGATAATTGAGTTTTTCACAATGGTCATCTTTCAAAATTCGAAAAAAAATACTATTTGATAAGTTAGAGTATTTTTGAAGAGTGGTCATTTTAGATAATTGAGTTTTTCACAGTGGTCATCTTTCAAAATTCGAAAAAAATACTTTTTGATAAGTTAGAGTAATTTTGAAGGGTGGTCATTTTAGATAATTGAGTTTTTCACAATGGTCATCTTTCAAAATTCGAAAAAAAATACTTTTTGATAAGTTAAAGTAATTTTGAAGGGTGGTCATTTTAGATAATTGAGTTTTTCACAATGGTCATCTTTCAAAATTCGAAAAAAATACTTTTTGATAAGTTAGAGTAATTTTGAAGGGTGGTCATTTTAGATAATTGAGTTTTTCACAATGGTCATCTTTCAAAATTCGAAAAAAAATACTATTTGATAAGTTAGAGTATTTTTGAAGAGTGGTCATTTTAGATAATTGAGTTTTTCACAATGGTCATCTTTCAAAATTCGAAAAAAAATACTTTTTGATAAGTTAAAGTAATTTTGAAGGGTGGTCATTTTAGATAATTGAGTTTTTCACGATGGTCATCTTTCAAAATTCGAAAAAAATACTATTTGATAAGTTAGAGTAATTTTAAAGGGTTGTCATTTTAGATAATTGAGTTTTTCACAATGGTCATCTTTCAAAATTCGAAAAAAAAACACTTTTTGTTAAGTTAGAGTATTTTTGAAGAGTGGTCATTTTAGATAATTGGGTTTTTCACAATGGTCATCTTTCAAAATTCGAAAAAAAATACTTTTTGATAAGTTAGAGTAATTTTGAAGGGTGGTCATTTTAGATAATTGAGTTTTTCACAATGGTCATCTTTCAAAATTCGAAAAAAAATGCTTTTTGATAAGTTAGAGTATTTTTGAAGAGTGGTCATTTTAGATAATTGAGTTTTTCACAATGGTCATCTTTCAAAATTCGAAAAAAATACTTTTTGATAAGTTAGAGTAATTTTGAAGGGTGGTCATTTTAGATAATTGAGTTTTTCACGATGGTCATCTTTCAAAATTCGAAAAAAATACTATTTGATAAGTTAGAGTAATTTTAAAGGGTTGTCATTTTAGATAATTGAGTTTTTCACAATGGTCATCTTTCAAAATTCGAAAAAAAATACTTTTTGATAAGTTAGAGTAATTTTGAAGGGTGGTCATTTTAGATAATTGAGTTTTTCACAATGGTCATCTTTCAAAATTCGAAAAAAAATACTATTTGATAAGTTAGAGTATTTTTGAAGAGTGGTCATTTTAGATAATTGAGTTTTTCACAATGGTCATCTTTCAAAATTCGAAAAAAAATACTTTTTGATAAGTTAGAGTAATTTTGAAGGGTGGTCATTTTAGATAATTGAGTTTTTCACAATGGTCATCTTTCAAAATTCGAAAAAAAATACTATTTGATAAGTTAGAGTATTTTTGAAGAGTGGTCATTTTAGATAATTGAGTTTTTCACAATGGTCATCTTTCAAAATTCGAAAAAAAATACTTTTTGATAAGTTAAAGTAATTTTGAAGGGTGGTCATTTTAGATAATTGAGTTTTTCACGATGGTCATCTTTCAAAATTCGAAAAAAATACTATTTGATAAGTTAGAGTAATTTTAAAGGGTTGTCATTTTAGATAATTGAGTTTTTCACAATGGTAATCTTTCAAAATTCGAAAAAAAAATACTTTTTGTTAAGTTAGAGTATTTTTGAAGAGTGGTCATTTTAGATAATATGGTTTTTCACAATGGTCATCTTTCAAAATTCGAAAAAAAATACTTTTTGATAAGTTAGAGTAATTTTGAAGGGTGGTCATTTTAGATAATTGAGTTTTTTACAATGGTCATCTTTCAAAATTCGAAAAAAAATACTTTTTGATAAGTTAGAGTAATTTTGAAGGGTGGTCATTTTAGATAATTGAGTTTTTCACAATGGTCATCTTTCATAATTCGAAAATTTAAAAAAATGGAAAGGGAATATACAGAAAAAAAAATAAAAAAAAAAATGTTCAAAAATCAAAAAAAAATATTTCTAAGGGTGGTCAAAAAAAGTTAAGGGGTGGTCATTTATGTTCAAAAAATTATCTATCGAAAACATTAATCAAATTTGAAAAAATCGATTTTTGAGGCGCAGCGTTCTTTTGGCCCACTATTTTTCAAAATCGATTTTCTCGAAAACTGTGGGTGGTCAAAAAAAGTTAAAGGGTGGTCAAAAGTGGTCATTTAAATGGTCATCTTTTACGAAAAAAAAAAAAAAAATTGGAGACTTTTGCGGGCCAAGTGAACACAGCTCATAGAGACTTTTGCGGGCCAAGTGAACACAGCTCTATGCGGCATATAGTTAAGTTTTAATAGCTCTCTCCTTGCTTTGAAAATACTGCTTATCATTTTTCTCGAATATAGTTTTTGCTGAAGCTGTTGAATATCTTTCGTTTTCATCGATGCTCTGAATTACTTCATAAAGAGCCGTTTTCCAATGTCCTGCATCAGCATCGACCAAGTCTAGATTCCATCCACAATTAGCTGCATGATCAACCCAATCTTTGTAAAACAATGATTTTCGACGTACGGCATGCATAAACACGAGCTTCGGCAATCTGGTATCCTCCATCTTTATTACTCGTATCAAGTAATCAGCATTTAACTTCAGAGTAGCAACGAAGAGCGTTGGAAGTCCCGTTTCCAAGTAATACATGTATTTGGGTGTATTCACCGGCAAAAGAAAAATTTTCCTTAAGAAAAAACGTAACAAGCTCTCCACTATCTCGAATTTCTTAATGCCCCAGGTTTGTGCTCCGTAGAAAAGAATAGCTTTAGAAGTTTACATTAAAAAATTCAAATTTAGCATTTGTTGAAATAAACTTGTTGAATATTTTTTTCCAATTTGCACAAATTGCTGTCCTGGCTCCGTCAGCCTAAGCTTCGAGATAACAAAGGACTAAAATTGCATCCTTGCCGAACTCCGCAATTTATTATAATGTTTTTTGATGTTTCAGCTCCATTGAAAACGCGTCCAGAAGTTTGCTGGTACAAATTTTCCAAAGCTCTTCCTAATTTACTTGAGATACCAAAATTCTAGAGTTTATAAAATAGTGATCTTCTGTCCACTTTATCAGAGGCAGCTTTGAAGTCAACGAAAAAGCATACAGTTTTTTATTTTGGCTTAGTTTTGAACGGGCTAGGCATCCTAGTAGAAAAATGTTTCAACTGTCGAATAGCCTTTTCGAAAACCGGAATCGGAGTTCGCTCAATTTATTATTTATATTGACCCAGTTATTAAACCTTTTATTAAGAATCGAAGTTTATATTTTCAAACTTGCATTTAAAAAAGAGATTCCTTTATAATTTTTGAGGTCACATGGGTCACCCCCCTTATGAATTAGCCATATGAGCGCTTCTTCGAAATGTACGGATGTACAGCAAAATTAAGCAGACATTGAGTGCTTCGGTAAGCTTTTCTTTCAATAATACAGACGAATGTTTTAAAAAATTCCGTTTGTTCGCCGTTCGAACCAGCCATTTTACCATCTTTAATTGTATCCAGAATTACTTCTACTTCAAAATTGTGATTTCTGCATATATATAATGTTATTCGTGATAGCTGGCCTTACATAGCTCCATGATGACTGATCATTATTTAAGCTCAGCAATGGATCGAAGTGCTCTTTTAAATTTGAATTGAAACTAAAATTGTTAAGAGCCTCGAATATTAAGCACCAAATTCGTACTAAATTACATAATATGTTCCGAGTTTCAATTTTTGTTAAAATATAAAGAAAGCTATTTTAGGAGTAGATATAGTCGACAAATTGTGTGCAACATATCTTTATTTATCAATTTTTATTAAAATTTAATTTTTAATTAAATTAACTTTTTTCTAAAAAAATCTTATAAAACGTCGCGTCGTAGCATAATATCTCATGTTTAATTGATCACAATATTGAATAATACTATTTTTATGTAAGCTTGAATTAAGCGAAATAAATAAATAGAAGAAGAACTGGGCTGGGAATTACTGCGTGGTCTTGTTTTTTTCCAATAAATTTTATCAACTTTTGAATTTAGAATGTCAAGTAGTTCAGTCAAATTAGGGTACCTGGGAATGAGAGATAAAAAGCTGAAAACTCGTATACACCTTCATGTTGGCGTTCTTAATGTTGTCTGAAAAATCACATAAGATCTCGTGTCCGTAAAGTAAGTCATTCAAGGTGAAATGTCACAAAAATCAAAGGGCACGGTAGTGCCCAGCCAAGTTCGCGGCACTACACCCTTTTTACAGGAACAAACTTAGGTGATTTTCAACCCCCCTCTAACTTCAGTACCAATAAAGTCAGAAACTTCAAATTCGCAGTATTTGCTGAACTGATCAAACACAGGTGGCTCACCAAATTTCAACTCTTTAACATTAGTAATTCCCGAAATAGAAATGGCAAAAACCGTAACTGACTGACTCACTGACTCACTGACTCACTGGCTCACTGACAGATCATCAAAATTATGGAGCACTTCCCGACATTGTAGAAACTTGAAATTATGCACAACGTTAGGCCTTGTGGTGCATACAAAGGAAAAAATCGAAAATCTGCAATTTTCTATTCAGGGGCGTGGCATCCACCCACATTCTTAAATATACTTATATATTATATGAAGCACTTCCGATTGTTGTTGAACGATGAAAATTAGTAGGCCGGTAAGGCTTGAAGTACTTTGCAAGAAAAAAATTGAAAAATTGGAATTTTCCATTCAGGGGGCGTGGCATCCACCCACATTCTTAAAAATTCTTATAAATTATGCGATGAAAATTGGAAGGCTCGTAGGGCTTGAAGTACTTAGAAAGAAAAAAATCGAATAATTGGAAGTTTCAGTTCAGGGGCGTGGCATCCACCCACATTCTCAAAAATTCTTATAAACTATATGAAGCACTTCTGATTGCTGTAGAACGATGGAAATTGGTAGAGCAATAGGGCTTGAAGTACTTAGAAAGACAAAAATTGAAAATTGGAATTTCCCATTCAGGGGGCGTGCCATACACCCTCTTTATCAGAATTGATAAAGAATTATGAAACTTTGTAGAGCGGTAGGGCTTGATTTTCACCTGGCAAAATAAATCACAACAAAAACATAAATGTTAAAAAAGGAGCCAAGTTCTTATGTGTACAAGAAAACTGTGCGTAAAAAGTCAGCCAAAAAAAGTAATGAGATCTAAAATATATGCCAAGTTTTAAGTTCATGAAGTTTAATATCAAATATCTTAAGTAGAGTAATATCAAAACAATTCCAAATCATGATAGAAATTTGGTAATTAATGATTACTGATTAAAATTTGGTGGGTTTACTGGTCAAGTTTTCATACATTTTAAATTTGTGATTAAGTAATTATTTAAGAGAAAACTTGCCAAGTAAATCCACCAAATTTTAATCAGTAATCATTAATTACCAAATTTCTATCATGAATTGGAATTGTTTCGATATTATTCTACTTAAGATATTTGATATTAAACTTCATGAATTTAAAACTTGGCATATATTTTAGATCTCATTACTTTTTTTGGCTGACTTTTTACGCACAGTTTTCTTGTACACATAAGAACTTGGCTCCTTTTTTAACATTTATGTTTTTGTTGTGATTTCACTCCTTTTTGCAAAGATTTATTTTGCCAGGTGAAAGTCAAGCCCTACCGCTCTACAAAGATTCATAATTCTACGACAACCGAAAGTGCTCCACACAAATAATAGCAATTCTCATAAAGTGGGTGGATGGCACCCCCCCTCCCCCTTGAATGGACAGTTCCAAATTCTCGATTTTTTTTTCCTTTCTAAGTACTTCAAGTCCTACCGACGTACCAATTTTCATCGTTCTACAACAATCGGAAGTGCTCCATATAATTTATAAGAATTTTTATGAATGTGGCTGGATGCCACGCCCCCTGTATGGATAATTCCAATTTTTCAATTTTTTTCTTTCTAAGTACCTCAAACCCTACCAACTTACCAATTTTCATTGTTCTACAACAATCGGAAAGGCTCCATATAATTTATAGATTATTTAAGAAAGTGGGTGGATGCCACGCCCCCTGAATAGAAAATTGCAGATTTTCGATTTTTTCCTTTGTATGTACCACAAGGCCTACCGTTGTGCGAAATTTCAAGCTTCTACGATGTCGGGAAGTGCTCTATAATTTTGATGATCTGTCAGTGAGTCAGTGAGTCAGTGAGTCAGTGAGTCAGTGAGTCAGTCAGTTACGGTTTTTGCGATTTTTGAAGTCCTATATCTTGGGAACTACTAATGCTAAAGAGTTGAAATTTGGTGAGCCACCTGTGTTTGATCAGTTCAGCAAATACTCCAAATTTGAAGTTTCTGACTTTATTGGTACTGAGGTTAGAGGGGGGTTGAAAATCGCCTGAGTTTGTTCCTGTAAAAAGGGTGTAGTGCCGCGAACTTGGCTGGGCACTACCGTGCCCTTTGATCTTTGCAAAAGGAGTGAAATCACAACAAAAACATAAATGTTAAAAAAAGGGGCAAGTTCTTATAATTTCAAGAAACCTGTGCGTAAAAAGTCAGCCAAAAAAAAGTAATGAGATCTAAAATATATGCCAAGTTTTATGTAAGTTCATGAAGCTTAATGTCAAATATCTTAAGTAGAGTAATATCGAAACAATTCCAAATCATGACAGAAATTTGGTAATTAATGATTACTGATTAAAATTTGGTGGATTTACTTGGCAAGTTTTCTCTTAAATACTTACTTAATCACAAATTTAAAATGTATGAAAACTTGACGAGTGAACCCACCAAATTTTAATCAGTAATCATTAATTACCAAATTTCTGTCATGATTTGGAATTGTTTCGATATTACTCTACTTAAGATATTTGATATTAAGCTTCATGAACTTAAAACTTGGAATATATTTTAGATCTCATTACTTTTTTCGGCTGACTGTTTACGCACAGGTTTCTTGTACATATAAGAACTTGGCCTTTTTTTAACATTTATGTTTTTGTTTTGATTTCACTCCTTTTTGCAAAGATTTATTTTGCCAGGTGAAAATCAAGCCCTACAGCTCTACAAAGTTTCATAACTCTTTATCAATTCTGATAAAGACCACATTAAAAAAAAAACAATTGTTATGAGAGAGGCGCGAGAAGCCTCGGATAACGACCCCCCTCAAATGGCAACCAGACCCGGAACGAAAATGGACGTTGACCTACGAGTATGCACCTGGAATGTAAGGACACTCTACATACCAGGTGCTATTCAAAAACTTGAATCTGTCCTCTTGCGGTACAAGGCAGATATTACCGGTTCCAGGAGATACGATGGATAGAATCAGGTATAACGAAAAGAAAAGATTGCAACATTTATTACAGCTGTCACCAAAGACTGCACATGCTAGGATGCGGATTCGTCGTGGGAAATCGACTCAGATCGAAAGTCATCGATTTTAAGCCGATTAGCGATTAACTTCCAAAACATCAGCCTAATACGTGCACAAGCTCCTACCGATCAAGCTGAGGAGTGTAACAAGGAGGAGTTTTACGACCTCCTGGACGGAGCCTACGGAGCCTGTCCGGAGTACAATGTCAAAGTCGTGCTCGGAGACTTCAATGCTAAAGTCGGAAAGGCAAACATCACCCAGAAAAAAGAACCCGTGGCATGATGATGAATGCGCGGTATTGAAGCAGGAGACGGAAAATGAACGAATGTGAATGCTGCAACAGAAAACAAGAGCAGCAAGAGAGGAGAACCGTGAAAAGAGAAGGAAAGAGAAAAAAACCCTACGCAGAAAGAAAAGAGCATCCGCAGCCTCTCAGCTCAAGTATCTCGAACATTCCAGCACTGCCACCAACACCCGCCGGTTCTACAAAACAGCCAAGCAAGCAGCGTTGCCATAATGGCATTATAAATGCTAAATCTAACATAATACAGGATTGAAAAGCATTTTGAAATTTTAAAATTATGCCAAATGCTTTTTTGGCATTATCTGTCTTTGTTTGGCATTTTAGAATGCTAGATTTGATTTAAAAAAATTATTCAATTATGTATAATCTAGCACCAAATTGTAAACTTTTTAAAAATTTGATCTTATGAATTTCAAATGTGATCATATGACGGCTGACTGAACTACATTTCAGCCGATGATGGACTTCCTTGGCCCAATGAATAGTCGTTGGTTAAGCAGTTCATTGCACCACCAAATTTTTCGTTGGGTCAGTAAATTTGTTTTATAAATTAATGATAAATTAGTTGATTTATGAAATTAATTCAGGGGCTCAATGGAAAAATGGTTGTTTAACAAACAGTTTATTTACGTATGAATGACTATTCACTGGCGCGACGAAGTCCATCATTGTCTGAATTCAAATATACGCAGGGATTCGGTTCAGTTTAAGCAAAGATGTTTCAAATATCAAGCAGAAAAATACCAAGCCAAAGCTAGTAATGTTCGAATCAATTATATTTTGTGCTATGCTAAGAGTGTTTCTGAAAAAATAAACATTGATATTTTGTGCAGTATGTATTTTCAAATGGATTTTGAAATCTAGCATTCTGTTTTTTGGGCTTCCATACGATTTAGCATTATAAAATTTGAAATCTAGCATAATGAAATTTGAGATTATGGCAACACTGCAAGCAAGTGGCATCTGGTTATAGGACTGGCACGCAAGCTCTTTCAAAACAGCCAAGGGAACCTAGTCACCGAAGCACAGGGAATTGTAGACGCGTGTTTAAGCAGCATTTCCAGCAGCTGCTTAATGGACATTATGTGGAGGAGGCGACAGGGGAACAAAGAAGCATTAGACCAGTCAATGAAGATCCAGTCCCAGCACCTAGTACTGAAGAGGTTAAGAAAGCCATCCACATGCTTAAGAACAACAAATCCACCGGCTCGGATGGATGGCCTACCTGCGGAACTCTTCAAGTATCGAGGAGATGTTCTGGTAGGGTGCATGCACCAGCTCATCAAGCAAGTTTGGGAGGAGGAAAGTATGCCCGACGACTGGTCAAATAGCTCCATATGCCCAATCTACAAAAAAGGCGATCCTATGTCCTTCAAGAACTACAGAGGCATATCCCTGCTTAATGTTGCTTACAAGATCCTATCCAACGTACTATGTGAGCGTCTAAAACCTTTCTGCAACACTATGATGGACACGTACCCATGTGGCTTCAGGCCAGGCAGATCAACGATAGACCAAATCTTCACATTGAGGAAAATCCTGGAAAAGACCAACGAATTTTAAGTCGAGACCCACCACCTATTCATCGACTTCAAAGCCGCATATGATAGCATAAGTCGCCAAGAGCTTCTATTGGCGATGTCGGAACTCGGGGTCCCGAAAAAACTGATCCAGCTATGCTGCATGACGTTACAAAATACGCGGTGCAACGTGCAAATGGGTAACAACTCATCCAAGTTATTCCAGACGTGTACAGGGATCAGACAAGGAGATGCTCTATCATGTGATTTCTTCAACCTAGTACTGGAGCAGATAGTGCGCAAGAGTGGGTTTAACATGGAAGGCACTATCTTCAGCATGTCTTCTCAACTGCTTGGCTATGCGGACGACATTGACATCATCGGCCGCATCCCTACTACACAACGAAGAATAGGATAAAGAGAAAATGGAAAAAGTGCAAACAGCAGCACGATAAATAAAACTGCCACCACGGCTGCTCAGTTGGGCTGGGTTCAGCGGAATGATGATGATAATAAAGGTGTTTTGATTTTATTAATCAAAATACACGAATTGTTTTATTGCAAGTACAGTGGGGTACTTGCAATAAATTTTGGGTGCCAGGAATTTTAATTGTGCAAGATTAGCAAAATTCGAAATCTAATCTAAAGATGAATTAAATGCCTAAAGAAATGAAACACAAAGTTTGTATGCCCAGATGGGAACTTTAAATAAATTTTTATTTGGGAAACCATGGACGGACCAGGATAAAAACCCATAATTTTTTCAAACAAAAGAAAAGTACAATTGGAATTTTTAACTGCTCACGGGGAACCGCTTAGCCAAAGAAACAAAGAAAGTGAAAATTCAAATGGGCCATTAACACAAAAGAAAGAAAACAAAGCAACTACCGCGAACAATAATTAATCAATCGAATCAAAATCGAATTAAATTTAATTTAGTTAGGACTGAACAAAATAAGAAATTTTGGAATTGAACAAGATTAAAATTGTTTTAAGTGAATTTCTCCACTCCGCTTATCTTTTCTTTTTCTTACTTCTCCTTGATCTTCCTCCTTCTTTCCTCGAACTATCCTGTTTTCCTCAATAGTTTATTTGCACCTCGAATCTCTTCTATTTGTCTCCAAATTTCCTCGATCACTTTATCTTTTTAAATTTTCCATTATTTCTCTATTTTTTTTTTTTTTGTGTCTCTTCAAAACTTTTCGAATAATCAACTCCTTGCTTGGTAAGCTCTCTCAAGAGTGAACTTTCCCAGCAAAAAATAACCCATCCTTCCCTCGGCCATTCCAATCACTCACACATTCATACATTCAGCCATTCGTTTTCGTGATCATCGGTCACGGGACAACGGCTTCCTGGAAGGCTTTTTCGCTCCCCAGAAAACCAACGTTTTTGAATCTCAACGAAACTTAACTCTCACTATCACAAACACAAATTCAACAAGTTGTTGGATGTCATTCCAAAACTTGCCGAATCTTAATGGCCGAGTTCAGACCTATCCTAAACTAAATTTTCGAGAAAAATTAAAAAGAATTCCCCTAGTTAATACAAAATACTCGCGAGAGATTCGAAGCGCAAAGTAACCATTCAAAAACTATTTGATTCGAGAAAAGAGAGGAAGGCATATTTGAAGAACCGTGCAATCTACTAAATTGTTTTTTTTTTTTTTTTCAATTCCCAGACACCTTTTCTTTTTACAACAAACATATGATTTTAAGAAGTAAAGTGCGTTAATAATAATAATAATAATAATAATAATAATAATAATAATAATAATAATAATAATAATAATAATAATAATAATAATAATAATAAACCCTCGGGGGGTGTTGTATCCCTAGAGGGTATCCCTAGAGGGCGCGTCCTCAGTTGGCGGATAGAGGAACGCTCGATAGATATATCGGGTAGGTGGGAAATAAAATACCACCCGCGGACCAAACAACAACACAAATCCTACAACCTAAACTGGCAACCAGGAAGCATGTAGGTGGGCGTCTGTTCTCCTAGTTGGAGCGGCCTTTTACTTATCTGAAGGAAAACTGTCAACCAACAACCCATATAAAACATGGAGATACAACATAACAGAAACGTAGATAACATACCGCTGCCCGAGGTCGTCGGGGCATCACCTGGAGCCAACACTGGGGATGACAGCATGCGAACTGTTGGTGACCAACTGCTAGATGGGGCATTGGTCGGGGAACCCGAAAGAGCAACCGTCAACAATAATCCAACCACGTCAACTACGCATGCTCGGAGTGTTTTGGGAACGATAACCGTACCAACCACCCGTGCAGGACTTCCAAGACAACGGATACAATGGACAACCCAAATGAACAAAGAAGTCATTCGTTGTTATTTCTTGGCCACGAAATTAGAAACCCAACTACATGTGTACCGACCAATTTTAAGAGATTTATTCTTGCGTTCGTTTCCAGAACTGAATCACCTTACCGAACAGAACATTGCAGACCGTAGGAGGGCAATTGTAAAAAGGAATTTACTAAGCGCTGCAGAAGTCAACGATATCAGAGCACAAATCGCTCACCAGCTTAGAGAAATTAGCGGCCCGCCACCAGCAGCGACGGCGGAAGATACGGAAGAGAATGAGCCCCAAACAACAACGCGGATGGCATCCCCTCTCAGCGATCTGCAAGCTCCAACTACGTCAGAAAACAACGAAAATAACAGAACCATAATGCCAACCATTAACAATCCAACTGCAGAGGTTGCTTCAAAGCCTCTCATACAATTTTAGATCAGTCCAAGAGGAATTTGAAAATGCCGAACCTAATCGAAGGTATGGGCTGCCCAGATTACGAACAACGCCAGATGTAAAGGATATGCTTTCATTTTTAAATCAACACATCTTGCCGACGTGTCTTGAAACTGTCACAGATTTGAGCCAAATTAATAATCTAATTTATATTTCCGCGCTGTCTGTAGTAAGAACACTTGATTTGAAGACAACTCCCCTAGAAAACCCCAGTAGAACAGAACCCCGCCCACAAACAACACCAGCGTGGGAAAAACGTCTTCTTAAGAAAATAGAACGACTTCGAAAAGAGATGGGTCAGCTCACGGAATTTTCCAAAGGAACACCCTCCCCGAGGCTTATTCAAGTTGTTGGCAAAATTATTAAACCCCTTTCCCACAGGGAACTGACTGCAGATAGGTTCGCGGAGATCAAAGATAGAAAAAGACAGCAACTAGCTGCATATAGTAAGAGATTGGCAAGATACAGAAAGAGCCGAACCAGGAAACAAGACAATTATTCGTACAAGGCTGACCAAAGAAAATTCTATCGGAAGTTAAAAGAAAACCCGACACAACAAACCACAACCATGATGCCAATGGAGCTGGCTTCAAAATACTGGTCAGGAATCTGGTCTGAGCCTAGACACTTTCAAGAAAATTCAAACTGGCTAGCGGAAGAACAGGCAGAAGTAAGTAATATCACACCAATGAGTCGAAACGAAGTCAATACAGAAGAAATTGAAGAAGCTGTGCGCCAAACAGAGAACTGGAAGTCATCAGGCCCAGATAAAATACACAACTTCTGGTTAAAAAATCTCTCAGTTGTACATCCCCACATTGCAAGGTATTTCTCAGATATTTTTCTTCGACCAGAGACTATGCCTAACTACCTAGCAGAAGGAAATACATATCTTTTGCCTAAAGGTGGAGATAGTGGGGACCCTGCCCAATATCGCCCGATAACATGCTTGAACACACTATACAAGCTGTTAACAAAAGTAATTGCAAACAGAGTGTATAACCATTGCAGCAGGAACAATATTACAACTCAACAGCAAAAAGGCTGCAGTCGAGACACAAAGGGATGTAAAGACCAACTCATAATAGATTCGGTCATAGTACAACAAGCCGTTAAAAAGAATAGAAACTTGAGCATGTGTTTCATAGACTACAAAAAAGCGTTCGACTCTCTGCCTCATACATACCTGATAAAGATTTTAGAGTTGTATGGAATAAGTAATAATATAATAGCCACATTGAAACATCTCATGACCATATGGAATGTTAGATTACATTTAGGTGGACAAAGAAGCGACCAAATTAACATTAAAAATGGCATACTCCAAGGAGATGCTTTCAGTCCATTATGGTTCTGTCTTGCACTTAACCCATTAAGCAAATTAATAAGTAGATCTAAAATCGGATATGAGCTAAAAGGAATTAATCAGAAGATAAGCGTGAATCACCTGCTCTTTGTCGATGATCTGAAACTTTATACCTCAAACAAGGAAAAGATGCATCGATTAATCAGCATAGTCAAGGCATTTAGTGATGACATCAGTATGGAGTTTGGTTTAGAAAAATTTAAAATTGTCCACCTTGCTCGTGGAAAAGTTCAAGCCACCACAGAAGGATATTCGATAAATGAGAACCAGATCATTAGCGAATTGGCTGATGGGGAAAGTTATAAGTACCTAGGCATGCTTCAGCTTAAAGGGCTTTGTCTAACACAAATAAAAGAACAACTCAAAAAAGAGTTCAACAACAGGCTAAAACTGATTTTGAAGACCGACCTGAATGCTGGCAACAAAGTAAGAGCGATAAACACGTGGGCGATCCCGGTGCTTACTTACTCGTTTGGAGTGCTGAAATGGTCTGACACCGATCTTGACCAGATTGCCATGTCAGTCAGAACGCAACTCTCTAGAGCGCAATCACACCATCCAAAAAGTGCTGTAGAGCGAATGATTTTACCTAGAACCCAAGGAGGGAGAGGGATAGTCAACATTACTGCCTTACACCATCAGCAAAAGATTAGCCTTAGAAACTATTTCATGTCATCAACTTCTGAAGAGTTAATAAGAGTTGTCGCTGAGGCTGACAATAATTTCACACCTTTGAACCTAAGCATAAACAACCTCCCATTGCCGGATAATGTAAAAACAACGCAGGAACTGATCGAAGAGTGGAAATCGAAAGCCCTGCATGGAGTTCACCCGAAAGACCTCGCCGAAAGCCATATAGATCCTCTGGCATCAAATATCTGGCTTAAAAAAGGTTTGCTTTATGCAGAAACTGAGGGATTTGTAGTCGCTATCCAGGATAGAGTAATTCCTACGAAAAACTACAGGAAATATATTCTTAGAGAAAACGTAGCTAGTGATGACTGTAGGAGATGTGGATCCGTGAGGGAAACCATCGAACACATCATAGCTGGTTGCACAACTCTTTCTAGTCACGACTATACTAACAGGCACAACAGCGTCGCAAAAATTTTACACCAAGACTTAGCCCTGCGATACAAACTGATATTGAAGCATACGCCATACTATAAGTATGAACCCCCTCCAGTTCTGGAAAATTCGACTGCTGTGCTTTACTGGGACCGAACAATTATAACGGATCGAACCATACTTGGAAATAGACCCGATATAGTTTTGTTTAACAAAACTGAAAACTATATAGAAATATATGACATAGCCATCCCACTAAATCACAACATCCAATCAACCATCAGCACAAAGATAAATAAGTATACGGAACTGTCAAACGAGCTACAAAGGATGTATAGAGCCGAAAGCGTAAGAATCTATCCAATTGTCATCTCAGCTACAGGATTGATTCCAAAAAGCCTCACACAAATTCTTAATAAATTGAATATGGAGTACAATTTGGAACCAATGCAAAAAGCGGTTTTACTGGCAACGTGCAATATAGTTAGAAGATTTTTGCAATAACAAATATATATTTAAATAATGAACAACATAACGACATCAGAGCCTAATCCCTTGGCAAAGCCCGGGATAGGTATTTTCCAACCTCATAGAGGTTGAGAAATATGTTAAAAAAATAATAATAATAATAATAATAATAATTTTAACTATATGCCTGTAAGACCTAAGGTCTTTTAAATGCAACCTGAATTGCACGGCACTAGTTAGAAAGAGTTAGTGGATTGAGATCAAGGTGTTTATTATCTCATTAAATCTCACGGGTGCGGGTGGCGTCCAGTTAAGCTGGGAGAATATAGAAAAGAATGCTGCCTAGAATGGGGCTCGAACCCACACCTCTAAGCTAGCAGTCAAGCACTACATCCACTGCACCATTGCCACCCACCACCCATTGCGTTAAGAACCCATTATGATTATAGTAAATTATTAAGTTAATTAAGCTAAGTATAAGGATGTTTTTGGTTAAAGAGTAGGTAAGAGTCCGCCTGATTCGTTACCTCTTCCGCTGGCCTTTTTCTCGTTGCATGAGACCGCCCGTCTGCATGCTGGGTAGGTTCATGGTTTTGGCACCGCTTGTTCCATTCGATTTATAGATCGCTCGAACACCTGTTGTTGCTTTTGCAAAATCCTAGCTTAGTACACCAATGGTTGATGAAACCATGGTTGCCCTCAACCTCACCAGTATTTTGCAGCCACAACGGAATAAAAAAGGAAAAGGAAGCAGCCAAAGACTGGTCATTGTTGTGGTAAAATTTACCGTAACAATATAAATAATATAAAAAAATATCGAAAAGTACATAAAAAGAATTTAAATCGTTATTTAAATTGTATAATATTCTGAAAAATATCTTTTGAAGGAGAATGATAATGATACAAATAGTTATATGTCCTTAATGTCTTCATTTGGGTTGGAAAGTGTAATTAATGTGCCCACTCGCGTTACAACTACAAGCTCAAGTTGCATCGATCATATTTTTCTACGTCTTCACAAGAATAACAAATCAATATTTTTTAGTGAAGTTCACGACTACAAAATAAGTGATCACCATTTATGTGTTTTAAAAGTTCGTGAAAACGATACTTCGCAATGAATCGAGCTGGGAAAAGTAAAATATGAAATAGATTTCGATACTCTTCGTCAAAAACTAAGGTATGAATTTTGGGAAACTGCCTATTCAAAGAGCGACCCTTCTGAAGCTTATGACCAGTTTATTACAATCTTAAGTAGACATTTAGAGAGCTCCAAAAAACTAATAAATTTTACAAACAGGACAAAACTTTTGAAACCTTGGATGACACAAAGTTTGTTAAAGCAAATAAAATTAAAAAATAACATCGCTAATAAATGCAAAATACATCCTTTAAACTTAAAAAAATATTATTCGAAACTCATCAAACGTGTAAAAAAATGACTTCTAAGGCACGTGATTCCTATTATAAAAACCGCTTAAATCAATATAGGGGCGATGTGAAAAAAGAATGGCAAGTTGTTAATTGTATCTTAGGGAAGCAGGCTAAATCTAATGAGATTTCAAACATTGTATGCAATGATGGTATAACTACTGATCCGTGTATTATAGCAAATAGTTTTAACGAGTATTTTGTAAATGTCACCGTAGCTTTGAAACCCCCAGTACCGCAACACCTTTGCTGCAACTGCAATATTGCAGATAGTATACAAAAATACAAAGTGGAAACTAACAGCTTCTGCTTTCTAGAATTTTCACCTGGTGAAATACATAATCAAATTCAAAGTTTGCATAGTAAGAAATCTTGTACAAGTGATGGTATCTCTGCTGTCATGTTAAAAAAAGTATCTTGGGAAATTGTTGATATCCTTTGTTATATTCTAAACCGGAGTGTTAGCCTTGGGAAACTCCCTGACGCATTAAAGACTGCGGAAGTTATCCCAATTTTTAAAAAAGGAAATCGTAAGGATATAGCTAATTATAGACCCATATCTCTGCTTCCTACGTTTTCCAAGCTTTTTGAAAAGTTAATTAAAAAGCGCATGCTATTATTTCTTGAAAAAATCAATTTCTTTTCCGAAGATCAGTTTGGTTTTCTATCAGGTAGATGTACGGAAGACGCGATTTTAAAAGTATGTTGTGATTTATATAGGAGATCAACGAAAGTCAGTCTACGATGGCGCTGTTTATTGACATGACAAAGGCCTTTGACATGGTCGACCACGAAATACTTTTAAGCAAGCTATATAATACTGGTTTTAGAGGTGTGATATATGAATGGCTTAAATCATATTTGATTGGAAGGGAACAAAGAGTATCAATAAATGGTGTTTTCAGTAATGTGCAAAAATTAAAAAATGGTGTCCCACAGGGCTCTGTTTTAGGTCTATTACTTTTCTTAATTTGCATCAACTCACTGTTCCTTCAAGATTTTTCTGGAAATCGTATAGCCTTTGCAATGTTTTGCTAATTTAAATAAGGATCTACAATTACTAAGAGCTTGGTTTGCATATCATAAATTAATTATTAGCGATAAAACAAAAGTTATGTGCTTCAAGCTATCAGATGATTTCCCTAGGGATTTTGAGTTATATTTTCACCCGTATGATTGTCAAAAGTTTGTTTTACCCTTGCATCTGTGTGGTAGAAACAATTTTTTAACAAATAATCAGTGTTCTCCAAACTGTTTTCAAATCGAACGTGTTGACTCTTTTAAATACTTGGGAATTTTTTTCGACACTAATCTTAACTGGAAATATCATGTTAATTCGCTTAGAAATTATATAAATCTTATAACTCGTAAGACTTATCTGTTACGACCATTTTGCTCCAAGAATGTTCTAACTATGATTTACTACGGGCTCAGTCAGTCCAAATTGCAATACGCTATAGTTAGTTGGGGAGGTACTTTTATGAACACTCTCAAACCCCTTATTGCTCAGAAGCAAATAATTCGTATAATATGTGGTAAAAATCAACGTACACACAGCTGGCCTCTTTTTTGCGAATTAGGGATACTCCCTTTACGTAATCTGTATGTTTTTAAAGTCTTAAAAAAAAATTTCAACAAAGTGGTAATATTCCGAGCAGAAATTCTTCAATATACAATTTACGGGTTAACAATTTAGAACTTGTCAGCACTTTGATCGCACACAAAACACATTTTATGATTTTTTATCTAATGACATCGCGAATTATTTTCAACAATCTTCCAATTGCAATAAGAACAATAAACAATTTCAACTTTTTCATAAGAAAAATCAAAGAGTGGCTTTTCACCATGGACTTGAACAATATTGAATTGGTTTATAAAGTAAGACAGTAAAATGCGAAAGGATTCTTTTATTCTGTTAAACTACTTCTCATCTTTTTTAATTTTTAAATTAATTTGATTAATATTTGTTATTTACTTGAATTTATTAAAAGCTAAATTACACAAAAGAACAACTGTAAGTACCCCACGTCAGTTATTCTCTTGTATGCTTAAACTTTGTATTTTGCCAGCCACTCAACACATCATTCCAAATGTTACTGAATGGCTCAGTTGTTTATTCAATTTAAACTCATCTTTACTTATATAAAAACATTGTTATTATGTAGTTCTTAAGTAAAATTGAATAAAAATTATCTAAATAAAAAAAAAACTAGTAAAATAGTTTAGCGCTCAAAATCAAGTATGCCATTTTATTACTTGAAAAAATAGGAATATATGCAACAAAAAAAATTAAAATCGTTGGATTTTGTATGTATAAAATTTAAGTTATATTTTTAAAACAAAATTTTGGTATGCCAGTTTTGAGTATTTATTAATATACATTTATAAATTATTTTCAAAAAAATTTCATCAACCCGTTTTCAAAATATTGAATTTTCAAAAAAAAAAAATAATATTTTATAAAAAAAATCAAAAATTTACTTTTTACAAAATTTTGATATGCAATATTACTGACATTTTAAAAGAGCTTTTGTATAAAAAAAATTATTGAAATAAGTTGAGCCGTTAGGGAGAAAATAGAAAATCGAAAAACCGTTATATGGCAGGTATCGTTTATAACAGTTTTTGGAAATTTGTTTGTGTACTTAAAAGTACACCATATATACAATAACACACTGATTTTTTTTATCAAAATCGTTGGAGCCGATGAGAAATAAATGCCATTTTTCAATTGTCTACCTTCACATATTATAAATTTACACTAATATAATTCTAGTATGTTGTAGATGTTTTATTTTCAGCTGTGTCGTTAATATCTTTATAGATTTTGATTTCATATTTTGAAAGAAGCAATTGCGATCTCTATATTTATTCCCAATTTTTACTACCAGCAAATGGAAATTAACATCCTTTGAAATATGCAAATTCATCAATGCATAATTCTAATTAAACATCACATTTGCCTGTCTCATCAATCACATATCTTATACCATACACAAATGCCACGCGCACCTTAAAATTATATCCTTATGTTGACATTGTTTAATTATTTCATTTCCAGCGCGTGCTTTTCTACGTTTCTACGCCCGCATAAAAACTGGTGCATTCCGCACGACTCCAGCTCGTTTTCGGAACTCTCTTTGTGGCGGTAGATGGCACGCATCCTTATGCCCAAATAAAACAAAATATGCATCCGCCCATCTGTTATCGCAATAAATTCCATAGTTCCTTCGTCCTTGTATGATAGATATGGCATTTCCATTATTCCCCATTAACACGAAAATAGCATGAGGCCGATCCGGCGCATTTGATGACGAAAGAACAGCAGTTTTTAGAGCACAGCAGGATCGTGGGTGAGTAACGATATAATAGTCCTTGTTTTATGTTTATCTCTGGTTGTGCGTTGTTCATAACATGTGAGAACATTCCAACATGCCACACAAACTATCCGAGATCCTCGCATAGAGATCCCTTATCGTTGACTTGATCGTGTTAGGTAGTAGGAGTACCTAGTATACATTCTTTTTTTTGTTCGTTGTATTTTGTTTTGAAAAAGGATGTATACCATCTGCCATTGATATAGACCTCTATTCACCACCACCACCAGGAGCAACCCCTAGTGCGTTGCTATTTAAGAATTCTATTTTTAAACAACGCATCCTTGTGAGGTGCTATTTGGTAAAATCAGATGCATAGAAATTATAGCACTACTTGGAGTTTACTGACTCAAAGAATTTACGTTTTTCAAAATGTATACGGAAATGCATTTTTTGATCTAATAAATGAGTCCACGTGACTTCCGTATTCAGCGGGAGTTGGTCGCAGTCATAGGTACCTACTGTTGTTTTGTTTGGTTTATACGCCTGGTTGCTGGAATATAAAAACTCCATTCATTGAGTATTTAATTATGTAATTGAGATATTATTTCATCAATAGCAAGCTATTGTTAGGTTTTTGGAATTCATGCGGTGTTTTTGAAAAGATTATATTAGAAACAGTGTTTACAAGAGGTGTAACTGGAGTAAATAGAATTCTTGTTTGAATCTAGATTGGATTTGGTTTTAAGAGCATTAAGCAATCATTTGGAGTAAACGATGCTGCTGGTAAGATTCAAATTAACTGGAAGGTATACAATTATAGAAAAGCTTGTACCTTATTACATCAGCATTGAACAATTTGTAAAATTGCATAATTGTTTCAATTTTGGAAGTTATTTCGTTGTTCGGGGCGTTTTTAGAAAGACACTTACTAGTTATCTAGAATTTTTATTATTATTAATTAACTGATTTTAAAATTTTTTACCGTAAATTTAAAAATAAAGAAGTAACAGTTGAAAAAAGACGCAGTATTATTAAAGGGTTTTTCCCCAAGATGAGTGAAAGATGATTAAAATAATCTCTCCGTCAGTATATTTTGTCACTGTATTTTTGGTAGTGAAACAACAGGCTTACATTGGGTTTCACGGCGTTTTGACAGGGGTTGTTGCTTTCCACAGGGGAGGATCAATCAATCAAATGTATACAAACAATGAAAACAGAGGAGTAATAATAATGACAGTATAATAGTAATGACAAACATGTAACATGGCCGAATCCTTTAATTGAATTAAAGGAATGACTTCTTTGAATCAAAAGACATACTCCTTTGAATCAAAGGACATTACTCCCTTGAATAAAAGGACCGACTTACTTACTTAAGGTGGCGCTAAAGTCCAGGGTGGACCAAGGCCTCAACCAACAAGCTTCTTCCAGCTGGGTCGGTTTCTAGCTAACTGTTTCCAGTTTCAAACGCCAAGTTGGTTGAGGTCCTCTTCCACTTGCGTGCGCCACGCTATCCACCACTAGTGCGCTGTCCCAAGGGGTTGGATTCAAAGACTTTCCGGCCCGTAGCATTGATGTGCATTCGCTCTAGGTAACTCAGCCATATCTCAGTGGTTGGCTTTTCACTTTTGTGGCTAGGTTGGTGTCGCTGTTCCGCCCGTATAGTTCGTTGTTGTATGTTCTTCTCCATTCCCCATCTACGCTGACGGGACCAAAAATCACCCGGAGAATTTTCCTCTCAATCAAAACAGCCTAACGCGTTCTCATCCACCATAAACAGTGTCCATGTCTCTGCACCATATATCAGGCCCGGGATGCTAAGCGTTTTATATAGGGACAGTTTAGGGGAGACTGGGTACGGTTGAAACAATTTTTCTTATACCGTCCATAGCATTGCCATTAATAGGATTAGCCTTGATGGAGTTATGTCAAATGAAAGATCGTCATCACTTCTTTGAATGGGTAGTGTTTTTTGAGTACCCCATGATGTGTTAGTTCAAGTGGTTTATCAATTTGAAAGAAAAAAGTCAGTTTGTTTCAGTCGTCCCCATACCAGGGGCGGTTGAAACAGTGATTTGTAGGGCTCTGGCCACGATACCAAACCAAACGAGACTTTTGTTGGTATCGTTTCGGTATCGTTTAAATTAAAAAATGTCGGTACCATCTCGGTATCAGTCTCGGTCTCGTATCACTAAGCCTCGTCTCGGTATCGTATGACTAAGCTTAGTTTGGTATCGGTCTTGGTCTCGGTCTCAGACTCGGTTTCAGCCTCGTTTGCATTCAGATCATTTAAGTAAAACACTTTAAAAAAGTTAAAGAAGAAAACTATTGCTCGCGTTCCGAGGGTTATAAGATATATGTTATCTAGTTATCCCAAACATTTCAAGATAAATTGAGTTGTTTTTGTATCAATGGTCATCAGTTGTAACAAGGCATTACAACAACACAAGGACATCCGGATAGCTGAGAGTAAACATAGGAACGTGCCCATTTTAATTACATTTGGACAACTTTTGCTTTTGTTCAAAACAAATTTAAAACTTATTTGGAGAATTAAGAAAAGTTTACAGAAAAACCATTTTGCTGTTTAAGTAGTTACAGCCAAATTAACATAAAGACAGAAATGCGTGATCTCCTTTTTTCATAATCTCTCTCATCGTAATGCAGAGTTTAATCAAAATATCGAGTTCGGCTTTCAAACTAACGCATTACTTACCATAAAAGCACCTATTGTCCCAATTATTAAAAAAATAATCAAAGAAACAAATAAATAAAAAATTGGGTGGCGCAACAGCTCATGGAGAACCAGGGCCTAGTGACTTACAACGTTACAACTCTCAACCATTCCTGTGTGCGAGTTTTTTGTTGGCAGGAATGGAGGGGACCTACAGTTTTTTGCCGAGTCCGAACGGCTTAAAGAGAAGCACTTTTTCATGACAAGCATACTCTTGGAGGATTTGTCAGTTCCTCGCAAGAGGCAGTACCTTGAATAAAACATTTCTGTTTTTAGGTGGCACGGCTGGGAATCGAACCCACACCTTCGGCATGACAGTCCTACGCACTAACCATCATGCCACCAGGTACTACCAAAGAAACAAAACTATTTCTAATTAAAGATTTGCTTGTGTTTATTTATAAAAAAAATTCAAGACAGCCAAGAATTCAAACATAATGTGGCTCTTGCAGATTCGTCGTTCATGGAGCTCCTTAATTTAGTCATTAACAGACCTGCAAGAGAAAACAATCTTTCAGCTGGTACTGATGGAGCCGTGATCGAAAATAAATCTTTCGCCATACTGCTGATAGTTGTTAAACTTCTTTCATTGCAATACCACCACTTAAGGATTTCTTCTTCTCTGTCCGCTCTTTAAGCGGCCAAGCAAGCGGCTTAATTCAGTTTCAGGATTTGTTTTGACATCTTTGCAAAATTGCCGTAATATCGATGTCGTCATCAGAGTTTATGAATTCATGAAAAGCTTTTTCCTCGGGTCGCTCTTCGGTTTCTTCAATTAGACTGTTCTCTATAGGCAATATTGTCCATAAACTTTCTTGAATTGTTCCATTGAATCTTTCTTCAAATCACGACCCCATGATATTGATTCAAATGTTTCTATTTTATGGCGTGGGTCAAGCCACAACACAATAGAATAACTCCAGTTTGTAAGCTTGTAGTGCTTGAGCACTTTTTCTCTTCCTGCTTGAAAGGCTTAGATAAGAATTTCGTGAACCTTGGTCCAGTCAGCTTTGTTGTCCAACTCTTCGACCAATTGTACTGAAAATGTTTTTCTTCTGCTGAAGAAGAGAAAAACTTGCATCGTTTTAACTAGCAAAACACTCCTTTTATTTATCGATTAAAATTTAGTAATTTTATGAGGTATATAATAATTTGTAAGTGCCTCCTAGCTGACAATGGGATTTTACTTAAGTGTCTTTTTAAATATTTCCCCTGTTAATAAGAACTAACTCTTAACATTTTTTCCAAATCGGTTACAAGCCGTTTGTGAAAATGGTGAACATTTCATCCCAATCGTATAAGCCGTTCCCGAGACCCCAAGATATAATTAAAAATAGGCGTGGCAGTGGGTGTATTTTACTAAAATCACTTTCTTAGCCTTCCTCTACCTACAAATAAGTAACTTTGATAATATCATGCAAATCGTTAGAGCCGTTTTCGAGAAACCAAGAACAAAAATTATTATTTAATAAATCCATTTTTTCTGCCGATACCAAACGATACCACCGAGAGTCTCGGTAAATTTCAGTACTCAAGGTTCGGTTTGGTCTCGGTATCGTTTTGGGTGTTTTGAAAATGGTTTGGTCTCGGTATTGTTTCGGTTTCCGATACCAAACGATACCGAGACTTTTCTAGTATCGGGGCCAGCCCTAGTGATTTGGGTCAATTGAAACAGGTGGAAATAATACAAATATATATATTTGTATTATGTATACTATATTACATATTTAATTCTTTGTTATGCTTGAACTTTGCTTCATGCTCTTTTTGTATTTCGGTGTCGGTGTAGATCGTATAGATTTTCTTGTCACTATTAGTAGTACTACATTTGAAAGTTATATTGACCTTGCTTTTTGGTTAGGACAAATTTTTGTCTTTTGATGTTTGGGGGGCTGAGTGGTGAGTTTAAACCCGTTTTCGGGATTGAAAGCCACCATTTGGCCGCCATTTTGAAAAAAAAAATGAAGTGGAAAAAGGTTTCCACCATATCTTGAAAACCGTTAGTAGTTTTACAAAAAAATATACTTTTTTTTTAGAAAATTAAGTTCTCTACAATTTATTTCTGTGAGTTTGGTAGAAATATGATAGCTCCTTTTTAAAATTTGCGCCTTTACGTCCACTTTACATCAAGCTACAGCCAAAACGGGTGAATCGATTTTCTTTAAATTTGAAACAAAGTTTTTCAAACGTTATGTTCAGAAGTATTTCAAATTTGAAGAAAATCGGTGAATTTGTTTAGGCTCTAGCTCGATTTAAAGAGGGGATAAAGAAGCAAATTTTAAAATGGAGTTATCATGTTTCTACCAAACACCACAGATATTAATATCAAATTCAAAAATTAGGTTCTTTACTGACTCCCCTACACATAAAAAAAAAACCTTGGGTAAAAGTCATACTTCTTCCGCAGAAAACACAATATCACCACTAGACAATCATATTTGAGCACTTGTAGATGGCTGTTCAATTATGTTTCTGTTCCATCTATCTGGACAAGTTTCATATTCATTTCTAACCGGATTTTTTCTCTTGGAGGTGGTATATTGGTAACGTTTTCTCACAGGTAGACGGATCATCTAAAAACCACGAAAACTAATTAAACACATTGTTTCAATCGTCCCCCGAAAAATTGTTTCAACTGTCCCCACCCTCTTTTTTTCAACATAAAAAAAAAACTAAATGTAAAATAAACAAAACTGATAGACACCCCTACAAGTCACGTTGTTGTATTCCGCACTCTTTACTGCGTACAGGAAAAAGACACTCAACAATCTCACATAAATAGTTTTCTCACAACAAAAAAATATAACAAAACAAACAAAATTACTTTTGTATGGCTAAAAGCATTAAAGTTTCCTGTGTACAACCTAATCACGCAATGAAAAAAGCAAGATAGGATATTCGTAAAAGGACTTGTTCTGACTCATTTTCTCTCAATACTCATACTCATACACATAGCGCGAACAACGGTTTGTGAGATTTTTGTGTTGTTTCAACCGTCCTGTGTTTCAACCGTACCCAGTCTCCCCTAGTTGCTCGAGAGAGGACTTTTTTTCAATTGCCTTCTTAGCTCAAAGAAACAGCAATTGGCAAGAGTAATTCTCCGTTTGATCTCAGCGCTGAGTTTTAGGGGATCCTAGGTAGAGAAATTCTCTGACCACCTCAAAATTATAGCAATCTATAGTGACATTCTGTCCGAGTTGTCGATGTTGGGTGTCCATTCTTGTTGACAGCATTTATTTAGTTTTCTTTCATTCACCGTTAAACCCATCTTCTTGGCTTCCTTCTTAATACTCATAAAAGCACCACTGACATCACGCTTTTTTCGTCCGATTATGTCAATTTCGTCAACGTAAGCGAGTAATTGGACGGACTTTTAAAAGATTGTGCCTCTAGTGTTGACGTGAGAGTTTTCGCTATTATTTTCAAGAGCGATGTTGAAGAAGTCGCATGAAAGCGCGTTGCCTTGCTTGGCTAATACCACCTGTTTTGAAATCGATGAGGTCTTTGCCCCGACCTTGATGGAGCAGTGTGCTTTCTCCATCGTCATCCTGCACAAACGGACGAGTTTAGGAGGGGTGCCAAAACTAGACATTGCTCTATATAGCTGGTTTCTATAGATGCTGTCATACGCGGTCTTGAAATCGATGAAAAGGTGGCGGGTATCGGTTTGAAACTCCTGGGTTTTTTGCAAGATCTGCCGTAGTGCGAATATAAGGTCGATGGTCGACTTCCCTGGCCTAAGCCACGCTGATATGGACCTAACAGGTTGTTGACGAATGGCTTCGGGCATTCACAAAGTACGACAGAGAAGATCTTGTAGGATTGACTCCTTGGAATTAAAGGACATATTGCTTTGAATAAAAGGACTGACTCCTTTGAATCAAAGGTCCGACTTCTTTGAATACAAGGACAAATTCTTTGAATCAAAGGACCAACTCCTTGGAATCAAAGGACCGATTCTTTTGAATCAAACAACCTACTCGATTGAATCAAAGGATCAAATCCTTTGAATCAAAGGACATACTCTTTTGAATCAAAGGATCGATTCCTTTAATTCAAAGGACCAACTCCTTTTAATCAAAGGAACTCCTTGGAATCAAAGGACCGATTCTTTTGAATCAAACAACCTACTCGATTGAATCAAAGGATCAAATCCTTTGAATCAAAGGACATACTCTTTTGAATCAAAGGATCGATTCCTTTAATTCAAAGGACCAACTCCTTTAAATCAAAGGAACGACTCCTTTGAATCAAAGGACTGCGGAATTTCTTCCAACCATTTCAGATCGAGTATTTTTTGGTTAGAAGGAATTTGTTAAAAAAAATTAAGTTTTTTTTTAAATATTGTATGTATATGTTTCAATATGCAGCAGTTTTGAGGTAAAAAGTCAACAAATTAACGCGCATACAAATTCATAACAAATATTCCAGAGCGTGAACTAGTTTTTGAGTTGTTTTGCATGGTTGAAACAACATCTATATTTCATAAAATACATACATTACATAGTTGCTAAAGATACCTACATACAAAAAATGGTAGTGCGTTTTAAGTTAAAAGATACAATCTAAAATCTTTCAAAAAGGGGTTGGCTACGAAATCTCGCAAATCAAAATCTCGGATTCGAAATCTCGCATAACGAAATCTCGCAATTACAAAATCTCTCTTTTCATAATCCCGCAATTACAAAATCCCGCTTTTCATAATCTCGCAATACCGAAATCCCGCAAACTATAATATCGCATATCAAAATCTCGCAAAATTGAATTGCATTGCAACAAATACATTTTTTTAATCAAAATCTCGCAAAATAAAATCTCGCGCGAGATTTCAATTTGCAAGATTTTGATTAAAAAATGTATTTTTTGCAATGCAATTCAATTTTGCGACATATCCAACCTACTGCAAAATATATAATCCCAGTGTCTGAGTACTTTTAGACCACACTGTTATTATTAATTTGAACTGTTGATTTTTCAATATTATTGTTGTCAAAAGAACAAGAAAGAGAGAGCATGGAGATGGTATATCCAGTTGTAAGGTGTCATGTGCAAATTGCATTAATCGTATTTGACCTTGAACTAGAAGATACTTTTAGTTCCATTAAAAACGCGTAAAAGACAACCAAAATGCTTATTAGCAGTAATAAAGGATGTACAAATTTTTTGTTGACGGGTATAGTTATTAGTTGCAAAGAAAAATTATGCAAAGTGCTCTTGGGTAGGTTTGTTCGATTCGATTCGATGAATTCGATGATTCGTTGCTGTGAAATTTGAAGTTGCGATTTTTTGGTTGAAATTTGCGAGATTTTTAGGTTCGAGATGTAAATGCGAGATTTTGTAATTGCGAGATTATGAAAAACAGGACTTTAAACTTGCGATATTTCGTTATTCGAGATTTTTAAAAAAAATGCAATATTTCGTTATTCGAGATTTTGGTTTTCGGGATATCGTAGCGCTCCCTTCAAAAAGCACATTAATCAAGCATGAACACATTGCAGAATTAATAGATATTTTCATCACTTATTATTGACATTTGATGAGTTAAAAATATTTTTAATAATAGCCCTGTTTTTCAGCGCACTTTTATCTTCGCTTGGAAAAAAGTAGCATGTTAATTACAACAACAAACTGGTATAATTCCGTATTGTTGTTGTATTTAACATGCTTCTTTTTTCCAAGCGAAGATAAAAGTGCACTAAAAAACAGAGCTAATATATTTCTTTTCCATCTCTCGTCTCCAAAACCTACGCGAAATAATAGCGAATCATTCGCAAATACAGTTATTTGTTGTTGTTTATTGTGTATATTTCATATTTTGTATAGTTGCGAATGATTCGCTATGATTTCGCGTTAGTTTGGGAGAGCCTTTAAACAAACGACGCATCGCGACGGAAATTGCAAAACAAATCCATAACAGCGGTTTTTCAGTAGCTATCGAACACATCCCATTTAACGGTTCAAATTTAAATTTTGTTTCCCCAAAGGTTTGTGTTCCAGCTTAGCATCTATCCTAACCATTCAGTTAAAGAAACTTTCTATCATTACTAGCGCCAAATAATTCATAACATTTTCAGAACATTAACCCTCCACCAAAACACTTCTCCTTCACTCCCACACATTAATTTCCAACTCATACACTACACTTGTCTCATCTGCACATTCCAAAAAGAAGACAACCCTATAAGTGCGTGAATATCAATCAACGAAGCAACCTGAAAATCTGAAGGTGCGAGTAGAGTAGAGCTGGTGCTCGCTGTCTAGCTTAGCAGCCGCTATTTCAATTTTTTTCATAATCTCAAATCTCATATCCATCCTAGTTACTATGGCGTTTGTTACGTGGAGTGTCTACTTCTTGTGATTTTTTATTATAAAATTTTTTTTGCGAATTTTCACCCTTATTATACGTACCCTTAATTGATTTGAAGAGCATTTAATTATCTAAGTGAACATAATTTTTAATCCCGCCAATTACCTACATTAATAAACACAATAAAGTGCCAAAATAAAATTGTAGAAAAATTCCTTAAAAAAAGAAAAAACTTTTCCCAAATTTTTACTGAAAATTTATTCGCTGTTCTCAGTCGCTCCTTTTTTAACGCATCGCGGCCAATCGTTGGCTAGACAAGGAACACTTGACAAACCAAAACCATTCGAATCGGGAGAATTACAAATAAAACGCACAGTATTTTTTCTTTCGCCTTTATTTTATTTAGTTTTTTTTTTTATTTTTGATATGTATTATATTTTCGATCGTTGACTTGAAAGAAGAAAAACCAAGGGGGGAAAGGAGTGACCGCATAGACAAAACAAGAAAATCCCGAAAAGAATTTCCAAAAAGAACATCACTCACTCGGCAACTACAGTTGAAGCAGTGCAAAAGAGAGGGAAATAAGCACTTTTGCTTTTTCAACACCGAACACCCGCCGCTGTTTGTACTCGTCGTGTCTCGATTTCGGTGGTGTATCAAATTGATTCGAGAAAAAAAGTTTTTTTTTTTCGTTTCGAACACATTTTCATCGCGAATTTTTGTAGTTTTAGTTAATGAAATATTTTTTATACTGGGACGTGTGTGTGATAACAAACTAAAAATATTGAATTTTCTTATTTATAAAAAACAAGGCGAAGCAGTGAAGAAGGTTTTTTAAAAAATGGAAGCAGTAGCAAAACACGATTTCTCAGCGACAGCCGACGACGAGCTTAGCTTTCGCAAGAGCCAAACTCTGAAGGTATGACCAATGACTCATGGAATTTGTTATAATATTTTGATTAAAGCATAGCTATTTGCATATACATATGTATGTATTTGTATATATGTATTTTAAAATAAATTATTTTTAAATTGTTGATACTTTTATTTATGTTTCCATTTTCACTCGAATCGACTGCTAGAAACGGTGGAGGCCGTGGTGGATTTTAGATCTAGCTAGCGGCCCATCGGTCGGTAGGTTTACTGCTGCTCCTTTGTCTATTCTACTTGGTTTGGTTAAAACAAAATCGAAACCACCCATCCTATGTAAACCACTGCACTTCACTACCTAGCCGCCTTGCCTTGCTCTTGGGTGAGCCTCGCCATGCTGCGCCGCCGGGGTCAATAACAATTGCGGCGGCTAGGGTGGGTGCAAGCTGTTGGGTCGTTGAGTGGATGTGGACAAGGAAAGAAGAGAAGGACTTTCGGATTTTCTCGACTGCCGAGTGCCGGCTAATAACAGCCATAACATTTGGTATTGCTTTATTCAGTATTTGTTCATCTTTCTATCTACCTCGACCTCGTATTATAGATAGGTAGGTATGAAGGTAAATTGGGGATAGAAGGAGATTTCTTGGAAAAGTTTTTCATTTCAGTGGGGTTATCCATTCTTTCATTCATTCATATATTATGGTAAAATGGGGGAGAAATAAATGGTTAGAAAACTTTGTGTTCAGACATGTTTTCACTGTTCTGAAGGTGTAATTTTTTACTACACATGTTTCTATGGCACGGAGATAATAAATCCCGAGCGACCGGTATACATTCAGCCTTATTGTGAGTTTCACTGGGAAAATATTTCACCAAAAAAATGTTTGTTCCCAAGGAATTTTAAAAGCTTTGCGGAGTTTCGCCTGAACTTCTTAAGGCCCAAAAGAAACAAAAAACTTGCCCGAAGGGCAACAGTACCCTCTGTTTATGTTTATGTTATTTTTCAAAAAATAAGTGACAATTAATTACAATACATTGTCCCCGAAATGAGTACTCAATTTTCATTTTTCGGGTGAGATACCTATCAATTTTTCCGGTTGGAATGTTATTTACGTGAAACTCACAATAAGGCTGATTATGTAGGTACCTACTTGATTTAGCTAAATACTATTTTTTTTTTGTATTTAATGAAACAAGAAAATAGGTACCTAGTGATCATGTCTATTGGAAAGTGCGTTAAACACACTAAAAACCTCAACGCTTAAGAGCATGAATAACATTAATAAATAAAAAGAACACTTGTTATTAAAAGATGCACATTATATTTTTTATATACATACCTATAAATAAATCACTTAATATCACATTATTAGGCTTATTAGGCTATAGAAAGAAAGATTTGAAGCGATTGATGTAGCTGTTGCGCGAAATAAAAGAAGAGTTTTTCCAAATTATTTTAGCTTGTTGAATTCAATTTATTTAGCTTTAAATTTCTGTAATAAATTTAAATTAGTTATCTTAATAATACTTAAATGATTTTGAATATAGGACTTTACGTTTTCTTCCTCATTTGTACAATTTGGCGCAACTTATAATAAAAGGCAAATTCATATAGTTAGTTTCTATATATACTTAAGGGAATTCTGGTGAAGGATAGCTGTCCTTCTCGTTTTGTATTTGATGTACTCTTCTCTTCAGATCGGGGTATTGCCAGGTGCATTAACACTCCCCCCTGGTAAGCTGGACTCATCGTCCAGGTTACCATTGCTTATTTGATTAACGTCAAGAACTGCTATCTTTGTGGCCGGGCGCGTGTAGACACCATTCTTTGTCTTGATTACGGCTGTCCTTACTTGCCCGTCTTTGCTTGGTAAAGTTCTTATAACTCTACCTTTTGGCCAGGTATTCCTGGGACTATTTTCATCTACTATAATCACTATATCCCCCACTACTATAGGTTTTGCTTCAAGGAACCACTTTCCTCTCCTTGTCAATGTAGGAAGATATTCCTTTATCCAACGTTTCCAGAAGTGATTTCCAAAGTGCTCACAAGCAATCCAGTTTTTTCTTAGAGCTGCAGCAGTATCATCTATGTTACCTTGAAATTTAAATCCATTAGACGACCCAAGGAGGAAATGATTTGGTGTCAAGGCTTCTTCGGTTTCTCCATCGGTGGGCACATAGGTGAGTGGTCTCGAGTTAATAATGTTCTCAACTTCAGACATCATACTCAGAAGGAGCTCATCTTTTGGATTTCGAGCCGTTGTTATCTGTGCTAAAGCCTCTTTAACGGAGCGGACTAATCGCTCCCAGGATCCTCCCATATGTGGTGCAGCAGGTGAAATGAATTTCCACTCTATTCCCTCGTCTATGATTTCTTGGGCTAGCTGATTGTTATTGCTTATATTGGCAATTGCGTTCTTGAGCTCTTGGCTAGCTCCTTTAAAATTGGTGCCGTTATCACTCCATAGCTCAACTGGTTTTCCTCTTCTGGAACAAAAGCGCTTAATTGCTAGTATACATGAGTCACTCGACAAGCTATGTGCCACTTCAATATGGATTGCTCTTATAGTTAAACAGGTAAATAAGACTCCCCAACGTTTCTCTAAGTGCCTCCCTACAACGACAAACATAGGCCCAAAATAATCGACCCCAACATAAGAAAACGGACTCGTGAATGATTTAAGTCTTGCAGGTGGTAACTCGGCCATTAAAGGTGGTATCGGTTTTGCTTTGCGAATCTTGCATAACTGACAAGAAAGTTCAACCTTTTTCAATGTAGTCCTTAATGCTGGTATGAAGAAGATTTGTCGGATCTCATTAACAACCGTTTCAGAGAATCGGTGTTTGTATCTTTCATGAAAGTCTAGGATAATAAGATGTGTAATGCGGTGATTGTTTGGCAAAATAATAGGCCTTTTACAATCATAATTGGCATGTTCTGCTGCATCTATCCGTCCCTTAATTCGAATGACGTTATTTGAATCCATATACGGACTGGTTTGGTACAAGGGGCTTGTTTTATCCAGCGTTATATTTTTTGCGTTACCATATTTGTTTTGCTTCAAAATATGCCACTCTTTCGAGAAAGATTCAGATTGACACAGTCCGTAAAGAAAGTTTTCGGCAGCTACAACTTCTGATTGTTCCAAGGAAATATTTTGTATAATTTGTATGCCCCACCGAGTACGATTTATAAAACGAAGTACATATGCCATCGATCTCTTAAGTCTCTTCCATTTAGAGAATCTCTCACAATCAATTATAGGTGATGCATACGAGATTTGATGGATTAATACCCTAGCCTCTTCATTAGTGAAACTCTCAGCAGCATCTGCTGGCCAGCTATCTTCTGATTGGTACAAGAAAGAAGGTCCTTTATACCAGCGGCTATTTGAGGTGAGATCCAGTTTTGTGTTCCATTTAGTAGCCTCATCAGCAATATTTTCACCTGTAGGCACCCATCGCCATTCATTGGAATTTGATTCCTCTAAAATCTCACCAACTCTAAAGGCTACAAATTGTTTAAATCGTCTGCTATCGTTCTTTATCCAGCATAACACTGTTTGTGAATCCGACCAAAAATATCGTTTGTGTATTTGCACGGAATGTCCTTTTACAATAGCTTTGGCCATCCTTATACCCAGTACTGCAGCCTCTAGTTCCAAACGCGGGACGGATATTAGTTTCAAAGGAGCGACCTTTGTCCTGGAGCATACTAATTCACATTCGATATGTTCTCCTCTGACAACACGCAGATAGGCTACTGATGCAAAGGCTGACATGCTTGCATCTACAAAGGTGTGAAGTTGCACATGGCAGTTTTTATAGGTATTTATTTCACATAGGTATGGTCTTCTGATTTTCAGCGTTTCTATTTTCGGTAAAAGTTCAAGCCACTGGCACCAACTTTGAAAATGGTCAGGGCTTATTTCTTCATCCCATTGCGTATTGTTACGCCATATTTCTTGAAGAAGGATTTTCAAAAGAACTAAAAAATTCGAAATCAGCCCCAAAGGATCGAAAATACTCATGAGAGTCCTTAAAACTTCTCTCTTTGTAGGAGCAAGTTGACCTTTCCAAACTGCATCGCTAAGTTTCCGTGAACTGCAGGTGAATGAAAACAAATCTTCAGCGGGTGACCACCACATACCTAAAATTTTCTCAGACTCGTTCAAGCCTTTGCGATTTTCGAAAACCTTTTCGTAATCGGCAGATCTTTCTCCCAGCTCATTAAGAATAGTTTTTGAATTGCTCATGAAGTTTCGAATTTGAAATCCTGCGTTTTCGTGTATATAGATAACCTCTTTTGCCAGCTGAACTGCCTCTTCTTCTGTGTCTAGACTATCTAGGTAATCATCTACATAATGATTTTTTATTATCGCTTCCACAGCTCTCGGATATTGTGACAAATATTTGTCAGCGTTTTTGTTTTTTACATATTGGGCGCAATATGGCGAACAAGTAGAGCCAAAGGTCATAACTCGCAGCAAGTAGTCTTCAATGTTTCCTGTGTCTTTGTTTCTCCAAAGGAAGCGCTGGGCATTCTGATCACCTTCCAAAATCTCAATTTGGTGGAACATCTCTTTAATATCACCGGAAATGGCAAATTTACGTTGGCGAAAGCGAAAAAGAACTTCAGGGAGTGCAGGCAACGTATCAGGACCGGTCAGAAGCATCGAGTTGAGGGATATTCCAGAAACACTGGCAGCTGCATCCCACACAAGACGAACCTTAGCAGGTTTGTTCGGATTCACTACGGGGAATATTGGCAGATACCATATTCTTTTCAAACCTTTTCCGCTCAATTCATTACAAGTGAGCTTTCGTGCATATCCTTTCTCTAGATAATATAAGATTTGATTGTTCAGATTTTCTTCAAGCGAAGGCTCTCTTTTAAGTCGTTTTTCAAGACACAGTAATCTACGCTCTGCTGATGGCCTACTGTCAGGTAGAAAAGTAATATCATTTTTCCAAAGCAAGCTGACAACGTACCGTTTTCCGATATTTTTCGTACAAGCATCCAAAATCGCTTGAGCTCTCATATCGTTTGAATTCATTAATACCTTAATTTGCTTTGATCCAATATTTTCAATTTGAAAATATTCCTTGACTATTTTGTCTAGTCTCTCATCCATTTTAGTTTGACAGTCACATATATGACAACTTATCTGCTCAACATGAAAATATTTATTGTTTGTACTGCTTTTGACTGGTCCGAAAACAGCCCAGCCCAAACGGGTTTTAATAGCCACTGGCTCGTCAACATTGGCTTCACGGATTTTTTGGTAGTTGACCAAATTACAGTGGTCAAGTCCAATTAGAATACGTGGCTGAACTGCATCGTATGACCTAGCTGGAATTCCTTTCAAGTATGTAAAGCGTTCTTTAATTCTGTCAAAATCCATAGTTTGAAGAGGCAAATCCAGTGACTCAACGGTCCTTACTTGTAAGAGTGGATAAGCCTTAGATGATCGGTATTCAGATATGTTCAGATTAACAATTTTAGAATTCTCATCCTCTTGCTGGATACCAGAAGTCCATTTAAGACACAATGGATTATTTTCACCTTCTAGTTGTAGTTCCTCCGCTAGGTTTGCCTCTATAAGTGAAATCGAGGAGCCATCATCTAAGAATGCATAAGTATCTATTTGCTTCTTATCACTGTATAATGTTACCGGTACAATTTTGAACAGAACGGTGTTTTTATTTGAGACGTGTGCATTGCAGTTTTGGGCTTCAGCCAATGGAGTTATTGTCTCAGTATACTTGTGTAGCAACTGGTGGTGTTTGTAAGAACAGCCATTCACACCACACGTTTTATCAGAAGTACATCTACGTCTATTATGATGAACTAGACATGTGCGACAAAGAAAATGACGATTCACCATATCCCATTTTTGTCTAAGGTTTAAGCTCTTAAATTTGCCGCATTGCTCGACAAGTTTGCAATTTCCACCACAAATGATGCAAAGCCTTTCATTTTGTACATTCGGGGCGATGGAACCTGGATGTTGGTGCACGTTCAAAACGGGAATGTTGGGTGTTCGCTTTTTTTCATTCTTTGCCTCAGGAGTTTTCGAAAAGGTCATCTCTGTCACTTGACATGCTCCTTCAGCAACCTTGTACAACCAGTTGCTGAACGTGGACAGATTTGCTGGTACATCTACTCCCGTTTTGTACATACCCCAATTCAGTCTTGTTTGATAAGGGAGTTTCTGAGTCAGCTCTTGTAATAAGTATGGGCTGTTAAGATGTGAATCCAACCCTGTTGTTTCCATAGTAGCAACAATATTTCGAACAGATAAAGCAAATGTTATCAATGATTCAAGTTGGTCATTCTTTGGTGACGGTTCAGATCTTATTTTTGATATTAATGAATTGATGATAGTTTCTGGGCGGCCATACATCATACGCAAAGTTGAAATAATGTTAGGCAATTGATGGGGATACAGCAGCTGGCCTCTGACAGCTTCTAAGGCCTTCCCTTTTAAATTCTTTTGAAGGCGAATGAGATTTTCGTCATTTGAGAGTCCACACACTCGTGTTGTATTTTCAAAACAGCTTATGAACAATGGCCATTCTTCTGGTCCACCAGTGAAAATTGGTAGTTCTTTGTGCATTATATGTCTTGATGCAATTTGTTGACTGTTCAGATTTTGGAAACTTTCAGGCTGGAACTGATCATAATTATAGTTAAAACATGGTGCATTTTCAGTAAACTGTCTAGTGCTACTGTGAGGAAATGCATTAGGATGTGGACAGTGGGCTTCTTGTCTCTCTGTCCCTTGGGCTTGGTCTTGCAGCATAGCAGGCTGATTTGCTCCAATCCAGGTGTCACCTGGATGAACATTATTTTGTAAGGTAGCCTTCCTTTCCATCGGATTTTTAGGGGCAGCTACAATAACCTGTTGTGATGTTATAATCGGTTTGTTCACTAATTGTTCACCTACCCAACTTTGTATACGCTCATTGCCAGCTCCAGTGTCGTCACTTTCATCCTCTGACAGCTGTTCAAGAATTAAGTATTTAGCATCGAGATATTCTTTGTCCCGCTGCTCTCTTAAGCGTCTTTCTTCCTCAAGCCTCTTTAAGCTCAATTTAACGGAACTCGTAGAGCCTATAGATCTTGGTTTGTGACGCGATAAAGTTTTTTCAATTGGTGCGAGAGAATTTTGATTCACATGGCCTTTTGTTGTCTTATCCTTATCAGCTTCTTTGATGGAACTTGCTTGGTCACGTGTTAGCATAACCCCTTCACCTTCTTTCCCACACTGTACATTCAGTGGATCGACAGCGGCAACGACAGTCTTGGAACATGTTGGGCAGAACCAGTCTTTTTCCGAAATCGATGCAGTAACATTAACGCAGGTGAAGTGGTGCCACTCGTCGCACTTGTCGCACATTACCATATAAGAGTCGTCAGGCATATCACATGATTTACAATTAAACTGACCTACGTTGTCGCTGATAGGGACACGTTGTGAGGTTGAAGATTCGTAATGTTGAGAACCTGAGTTACCTGTTTGATGTGGAGCAGGGCATTGCTGTTTGTTTGACTTATCGGATTTTGTAGCTCTAGTTTCAGACATTTCTTACACCGGAGTTATTTATAATAGCAGTGGATATAGTGATTTATATTCTAATCGTATATAAGTATATGTGAAAATAGACTTCCAGAAAACCTTACCTTGATTCGTTGTGAAATGTGAATTGATGGATTTATGAAATGTGTAGTACTTCACCAGAAAAGCAGCGGCGTAATCCTCAGCAGAGACGGCGGTCAACATGCGTTGCGAGACAGCTTTGTAGCTAGAGAAAGCAATAAATTGTTGAAGTGATGCTGGTCACGTGCTTCTAAAGGTACAGATGCTTGAATTTTGGTGAAGTATGCAGATCTTCTTGGTATATTAATCCCCAATTCTGTCAGACCTCGTGAAGTTCAGGTTAACCTCAAAACAAATTTAAAGAATGTTGCGCGAAATAAAAGAAGAGTTTTTCCAAATTATTTTAGCTTGTTGAATTCAATTTATTTAGCTTTAAATTTCTGTAATAAATTTAAATTAGTTATCTTAATAATACTTAAATGATTTTGAATATAGGACTTTACGTTTTCTTCCTCATTTGTACAATTTGGCGCAACTTATAATAAAAGGCAAATTCATATAGTTAGTTTCTATATATACTTAAGGGAATTCTGGTGAAGGATAGCTGTCCTTCTCGTTTTGTATTTGATGTACTCTTCTCTTCAGATCGGGGTATTGCCAGGTGCATTAACAGTAGCAATAAATGTAGAGTTCAGTTGAAGTTAAACAAACTACAGCTACATCTATTAAGTTGAATGTTCTTTTCCTCGTCCTCTCAATATATTCACCGGACAAGTTTTTTCAATACCGATGCGTCTCACCGTTATGTTTAATTCGTTGAGATTACGTTCAAATCATATAAACTACACACTCTCCCGGTTACAATTTGATGAAAGCTATCTACTTTATATCCCTTCAAGATCCACTAAGAAGAACATTGCATTCTAAGAAGACAAATCGATGCATTTTTACATCAATCGATGAATGAAAAACTACTGACATGGTTGGTCGAGGTGCTCACTCAGTCCTATCTTGGTTTAATTAGAACTTGATATCGGCTTTATATATGTTTGTATATCCATATCAACTTTTGTTTGGGAATTCGAGTAGCTGTGTAGGTTCACCGTTTAAAACATTGATCTATCATTAAAATCAGTATAGTACAAGAGCCGACAGCAGATTTTAGGAGGGGATGTACTTGTACATTACACCTATAACTAAAATCTGAGTAGGTATGAGGGTTTATATGTACATCAGGCGATGAGAACCAAAACTCGCGATATCCATGCCAGAAAAACTGGTCATAACCAAATGAAATTGTTTAATAACTTTTTAACGGAAGTTAAAAATTTAATTTTTCTTGAAACCATAAAAAATAGATTTAAAAATCTATGATTAGATACAAACAAAAACATTTGATCAGAAATCAAACTTTTCACCGCCCTTGTCTTTTTTCTCTAAGAAAAACTTAACTAACTAATACCTACAGATTATTTTTCACAATGTAGGTATCTTTATACCTATCTAATAGTGTGAATTAGGTTAGAATTTGTGTTTGTTTTAGTTTAGTATACATTTATTTAGCATTAAATTTGCTATTTTAAACACTTTTACAATATGTACATTAATAATTGTACTTTACCAAATAAATAATTGAGTGCTTAAATCTAATTATATTAGTTTCTAATTTAACATTATTAGGAAGGCTATTAAAAATTTGTATTCCTTTATAAAATAACATATTTTGTGTTCTACTATTTCTAAAAAATGGTAAATGCAAATTGTTATTATTTCTTAGATTGTGTGGCCGAGGATAAGACTTAGGATGGCTTTACTAGATATTTTTCAACATTTGGCTTCACACATAGGGTGAAATGGAGTTGAAATCAAAAAATTAACCAGTTATACCTATTTCTTGAACGCTCTGTAATTTTCCTCCGTTTTTTTGACAGAGCAGGAAAATAAAATATAAACAGAATTCCACACATAGAAGTGAAAACAACTCTCTTTTTCTTTTCTTCTTATGAAATTTACTGCGACAAAAAATAATTGAGGAAGCGAATCCAAAAAATTTCAGTCTCAGTTTTTAAGGGGAAAAGTGAGGAATTTTTGAGAGGAATCCTGTTTATATTTCTGAGCCCTCTGAGTCCTCTGAGATCTCAAAAATATAAACTGGCTAAATATGAATATAATTTGAAATACTTTTTGAGTTGGAAAGGCCATTCTTTAAGCACACTCAATACTTCCTAAAATTAAGATATTTATAGGGTGAAATGGGATTAGACAAATATGAAATTTGAAAGGTTTTATGTAGAGGATGGTCTTCCAGGACCACTAGCTGGATGTTTTCAAAATGAGATGGGCATTTTTGGGCGTTAACGGTATGTTGCTCAGAAACAACTTACACTATAGTATTAGTTTCTATATTTTTGCATTTCATTTAGAAAAGATATAATACTGAAGAGAGGTCCATTATGTAATTGTTTTTGTGTTCTTTCAATTCTATTTTACTTTTTTTTTGCAAGACAATATGAAATTTTTCAACAGATAAATATTTAGGGTGGCTGGCCTTAGGAGACATTTTGTGGAATTATTTTAAGCTTTAAGATTTAAGATTATTTAACCAGTCCAACTTCTTTCCTCGTATTGCTTACATTTCCAATTTGTGAACCAATATATTTCTATCAATTGTCTCAAACGCACGCTTGGGAACTCCTAGGACTAACGAAAAAAAGTTTGACCTATGACAACAATTGTTCAAAATTGTGAATGGGCCAATTAGATTTGGATAAGATTTTGTGGTAATCTACTAGATTAAGGAATCTTAAAATGTAGGGGAAATCTAGTTGATTTTGATTCGGTGTGAAAAGGCTATAATATTATTTCAGGTCATGAGAGCCATAGTGGCGTAACTGTAATTTTATCGAAATTGAGTTTATTACAAAAATTGAATCCGTATGTATTATACAATATTTCTGCGTTTACATTTTTTGAATTGATAGCTCCATGCCATACTTATAGGACTTTTTGCATTTAGAGACCACTCACAAGAAAAATCAAGGCTTGAGTGCTAGAGTGGCCTATCTGATCAGTTATAACGGTATTTTGAAGAATCTATATATATAAAAATGAATGTTTGTCTGTGTATGACCTATAGACTCAAGAACTACACGTCAGATTGAGCTCAAACTTATGGGTTATACTCAAAAAATTACTGGCAAGGTTTAAAAAGTTACTTGAAAAATTTTCAATAAGTGGTGCTGCACTTTTATCATAAAAAAGAAAAATTGATGTTTTTATGTGAAAAAATAAAGTTTATTTCAAAAACAAGCTCTGTTTTTTTATTTCAATAAATATACAGGGTAAGTACAAATGAAAGTGTTTTCCATAAGGACTGGTCAAAATTAAAATGGAATAAAACAAGCTTTGAAGTATGAACGAAACTCTTTTTTATTTGAAAGGCCAATGCACGAATTTCAAATTGCACGACCTTGGAAGCCAATTCACTTCACCTCCGCTAATGGTAATGAATTCCACTAAAGGCTCACCTCAGTTCAGATTAAATAAAACTGTTTGGGGCTTCCATGGTACAGAAAGATTTGAAGAAGATTTATTTTGACAGCACCTTTCAAAATGCCAATAGTGTTTCATTTTTTTTATGAAGTGGAAGTGAGATAGAATGTTTCATTTGTGTCAAACAATGACGAACTATATTCAGCCTCCATTGAACTCTTCAGCGCCATATAAGAGTAGGTTCGTTTTGTAAAACTATTTCTCTTCTAGATTTACGAAATAAATTTGTATGGTAAATCTTCGAGATATAGAGAAGATTTGAGGTAGATCTCATTGACTCTCAGTTTCGTGTTTGGTGGAAAAGTAGCCTATAACTCTACCCTAAAATCCTTCATTCAGAATGCCCTTTATACACCAGCTATATAAGCTGTATGACCCATAGTGCTGTGCATATACGCATCGGTTAATTCGGGCCAAAGAAAAAGTTTTTCTTCGTTCGTTGGAAGTCTCTGTTTTTTTGGCTTCGATCATTTAAAAAAGATTGTCTTTTTTTAATATTGCATTTTTCATAAGGAAAAACTGGGTAAAATCATATAAAATAGCTCAAATAGCTAAGAAAGTGGCATTAACTATTTTTCTTTGTTCATTTTCATCTAAGTCGGACTTGTGGCGAAACCAATAAAAGTCTGTCCGGACATTGGTATCGTGTAGAGGACAGTTTTAGCTTTCATTTGATACCACATTTATAGAAGTTGCTTATATCATAGATACACTTAGCGAAGAACGCAATCTGAAAAGTGCATTTTCTAACCATTGTGACTTAATAATTCTATTCTGAATAGATTCTCGCCGCAATAAGCCCCTAAAACAGGTTCTACCTACAATAATATTTATTGATATTTTCATATGTTAATTTTCTTAGCAAAAAAATTCTGTCTACCCGTGCGAAGCCGGGGCGGGCCAGCTAGTCATTAATAAAAAATTAAAAACCTTTTATTAATTTATCATATTTCAAATAAAAATTATGTTCAATTATTTACAAACTACAAATTTTTAATTTTTTTAAACTACATATAACGGGTGATTTTTTAGCTGGTTTGGTTTTGGCAACTCTGGTTTTGACAGCTGACGTGTGTTTAGTACCTTGTGTCACTGTCAAACAGCTTCAGTTTGGTTTGCAATTTAACCATGGATCGTCTTACAAATAAACAACGCTTGCAAATTATTGAATTTTACTATCAAAATTCGTGCTCGGTTCGAAATGTTCATCGCGCGCTGCTTCCATTTTATGGTCGGCATTCTCGACCTTCTGAGCAGTCTATTCGGAAGATTGTGACCAAATTTCGCACCAAATTTACTTTGTTGGACATTAAACCACCAACACGTTTACGTACTGTGCGTAGTGAAGAAAATATTGCGGCCGTATCAGCTAGTGTGACAGAAGACCGCGAAATGTCGATTCGGCGCCGTTCCCAGCAGTTAGGCCTTTGTTACAGCACTACGTGGAAAATTTTGCGGAAGGATTTGGGCGTAAAGCCTTTTAAGATACAGCTGGTGCAAGAACTAAAGCCAGCCGACCTACCACAACGCCGAATTTTTGGTGAATGGGCTCTTGAAAAGCTGGCCGAGGATCCGCTTTTTTATCGAAAAATTGTGTTCAGCGATGAGGCTCATTTTTGGTTGAATGGGTACGTAAATAAGCATAATTGCCGCATTTGGAGTGAAGATCAGCCAGAAGCATTGCAACAGCTACCAATGCATCCCGAAAAAGCCACTGATTGGTACGGTTTATGGGCCGGCGGCATTATTGGGCCATATTTCTTCAAAGATGATGCGAATCGCAGCGTTACTGTCAATGGTGAACGCTACCGAGCGATGATAACAAACTTTTTTTTGCCCGAAATAGAAGTTCTTGACTTGCATGATATGTGGTTTCAACAAGACGGTGCCACATGCCACACAGCACGCGAAACAATGGCGCAATTGCGAGGCGAGTTTGGTGAACAGTTAATTTCACGTTTCGGGCCGGTCAATTGGCCGCCTAGATCGTGCGATTTGACACCATTAGATTATTTTTTGTGGGGGTATGTCAAGGCTAATGTCTATAGGGACAAGCCCGCTTCGATTGACGCACTGGAAGCCAACATCCATGCATTCATTCGTGAGATACCGGCCGATATGTGTGAAAGAGTATGCCAAAATTGGACTCAGCGGATGGGCTACCTGAGACGCAGCCGCGGTCAACATTTGCATGAAATTATCTTTAAACATTAAATTGCAAGGTTCAAACTATCGATTCAAATAAATATTTCATTCATTTTTTCGAATTTGTTGTTTTTTTTTTTAAAGTTCTAAACCTCTTAAAAAATCACCCGTTACATACCTACAGTGGTGGCCATAGAATTAGAAACAAGAATTTTGTAACAATGTTAAATTGCATAACTGTTTTTTAGGAAATTTGTTGAGGTTGGTTGGTGGTTCTTTTAATAGACCATGACATATAGTAGGTAAACTTCTGAATATTTTATAAAAAATAAAAGCGTGACACTAACAGCAGAAAATTAATATTATTTATCTAACCCAAATCGCACCTGGCCATACAATTAGAAACGCAAAGAAAAAATTGGTATTTCATAAAAAATGTTCGATGAAAAATTAATATTTTGTAGAGAATCCCTTATTTTTTGTCACTGCAGCTAATCTTGCCTGTATACTTTCTACCAAGGCGCGGCATCTTGATGGGGGTATACTCTCCCAGACATCCTTTATATTTTCAAAAAGTTCCTCAGAATTTTTTGGGTTCTTGGACTTTAGCCTTCTCTCCACGTCTGCCCACAAGTTCTCGATAGGATTCAAGTCTGGACTTTGGGCGGGCCAATCCAAAACATTAGTTTTTGTATCAAAAAACACTGCTTAACAATCCGTGCTGTATGCTTTGGATCGTTATCGTGCTGGAAAACATAACTAATGGGCATGTGTGCAAATGAATAAGGCTCCATGACATTTTCCAAGATGCCTTTATAAATATGTTGGTCCATTCGACCATTTATTCTTACTATTGGACCAACTCCATGCCAAGAAAACGCACCCCAAACCATTATGTTTCCTCCTCCATGCTTAACGGTCTTTAAAGTATATTTACGATCCAATTCCTTCTTCTGAGGGCGTCTAACATACACTTTACCAACTGACCCGAACAAGTTAAATTTGAATTCATCGCTCCAAAGTATGTTTTTCCAGAATCCCATGGCTTTATTTGCGTGAAGCTTAGCAAACATCAAGCGCCTCTTCAAATTCTTTTTGGAAACATGTGGTTTTTTCCTGGCAATGCATCCACGTGGCCCATGTTCTAGAAGTCGGCGCCTTGCGGTTCTAGCTGATAGCTCTTGACCCAATTGGGGCGAAACAACCTCTTTTATTTTTGCAGAAGTCAAAAAAGGATCAGCTTTGCTAATTCGGCATATCAATCTGTCCTCTTTTGGCGTGGATTTTCGATCTTTTGGTTTTCTTTTTGGGTTTTCAAAGCTGCCAGTCCTTTTATTGACTTGAATATCATCAAATACCATCTTTTTCGAGCAATTAAATCTTTTTGCTATGGAATCAATTTTCAGTTTTCGTTTTCTTAGCACTGCACTATGAGCTTCCGGACTTCTGGACTACAAGACCTATTTTTGCCCATTTTCGTCGCTGTATTTTTAATTAATTAATATTAATATTATAAAAATAATAAAAAAAAAACTGAAAACAATCAACTCATATTGATAATAATTTTCTTTATTTTTAAATTTACCAACTCTTTTGTCGTTTCTAATTTCGTGTCCAGCAAAAATGTCGACTATAAATGAATTTTCTAAATAACGGTGTTTTATAAACTGTTCGCGTTCAAGGAAACTCATATTTAGAACAAACATGTCACCTGTCAAAGACCAACGACAAAAGCCACGCACGCTGGTGCTTACAAAAAATATTATGGTTGATAAAGTGCGTTTAGAATTGTTGTTTCTAATTCTATGGCCACCACTGTATGTACCTATATTTATGTTTTAAAATAATACCTAAACCTAATTGGGAGTTTCGCCCGGAAAATATTTCACACGAAAAATGTTTGTTCGCCTGGAATTTTTAAAGTTCTTGCCCTAAAGTTAACAAAAATGTTAATTGCGGAATGTTGTTCGGATGAATCTCACAATATGGCCAGATGTCATAAACCGTTATCGAATACGGGTATTACTCAACTTGGAATTTGGTCTTTTGACCTATGAGAGAATCCACTGTAGAGCAACAATAGCATCCTCCTTACCCTTTCTCTTTTGATGGTTCTGGCCGCCCCTGTATTTCTGTAATATTTTGTGAACTTATATTGGTAAAACTTTCTTGTTTGAAGACTTAAAATTATAAATATATCCAATCCATAAGACATCTTTCTCAGCCCTTCAATTAATTTGTGTCTAAAATATAAATGTACACTTCTATGCTCAATTATTTTTTTGTTTAAACCGAATTGTTTACTCAGTATCTTATTTCCAACCCATTAATTATGAATCAATATAGCAACAGTCTACCTACGGTACTACGGCATCTATAAACCTCTCTCTATTCTCATGTCACCTATAACCAAATGCAAATACCCAGGTTAACCCCATCACAAACACCGGGGGTAATAATTAATATACTGGAATAAATTGTTCTGCACAAATATTCCAAACAAAATATTCACTCGAGAGTGACCCGTCACCTCGCACTAGGTACTTCTCCGTTTGGCCTCCCACATCAATTGCTATTATAACATCTGAACAATTTTCAATACATCATGAATATTCGTGTAATGAAATTATAATTTCAAGCCTGTTAATCCCAACCGCACCAGATGCTCATCGAATCGATATATATTTGTTACCTCTTCCCGCTATAATCTCTCCCCGATCTTAAACTGCCAATATGAACTAAGGCTAAAGATAGGAAATAAAATATTGACAATACCCATCACGAACACTCAGTTGGAGTGGAACTACCCCGACGAAGATAACGATGACGGCAAGCTCCAAAAAATTCGAGAATAGAAAACAACAAAAAGGCCAAAAATATCTATATTTGTGCACACATATAATTCCAAGTTCCACAGAAATATTTTACTAAATATTTGTGCAATAAAAAACAAACCATATAAATTAGTCTATAGCCAGCAAACAATAGCTATGCATATATGTACATATGTGGACCTATAGCTAGAGTTGTTGTTTTGATTTCAAATATTTTTTTTTTATCTATTTGCTTTGCTATTTGTGGACTTAGTTTTGATTCGTGGGAAATGTGGAATTTTCCATTTGACAACTAAAAGCACATCTATATCATCATACTTAAACATTGCACACATAAAGTAAGTACTTGTTTGTGCGAACGAACGTGTCACCTAATGCAATTGGCCATCAGTATTGGCGACTTGAATCTTATATAGGCCGACTGATACACACGACCGATCAGATACAATATCTCACGCAAATACCAGGGTAATATTATCCGTTTGAATTGCGAAGCAGGAAATGGTTTTTATAAGAAAATTCTCTTGGCTGTTATAACATTCACATGATTTTGAAATCAAAATTTTGAGTCAGTCTAACAAAACGATTGCTTGAGAAATTCATTGTAGTAGATTAAGTCTTATGTCGTTTTTCATTGTTGAAAAGATTTGATCTTTTTGGGTAAAGATTTGTACTTTTTGTAGTTTTGCATGTTTTATTCACAAAAAGATGAGATCTGATGACGAAAGATGAGATCTTCCTTGTTTGAGAGATTTGATCTGCATTCACCCATACATGTAAACATTCTCCTGTCAAACGACAAATCGAAATAGGGCAAATTGTTTGTTTTGTATTGTTTGTCCCGACGCCATACGACATTTTTATGTGTATGCGTGTATGTATGCTATGTGTGTAGACTGAATCTTCTCAAAATATGCCCAGATGTTTCTTTCAAGGCAGCAATTCTAGATTTTAAAATCAAATCTTTCAGATTTCAATGAAAAACGACATTAATGTTTATAAACCTTTTTTAACGTTTAAGGATTCTCCAGCTCAAGAACGATCGGACTTTGTTTATGATGACATTTAAGTTCGATCAACATAGGTTACCTACCATTTTCAATTACTTTTGTCATTCACAATAGATAATTTATATAGACCAATTCAGGGTATTTTATTAATTCACGCATCTGGGCCTTGAAAGTAGAATAGAAACCTCAGAGAAATTATTTGATTAGGTACTACGATCGCACGATTAACAATCTTAAGTGTTCAGGAAAATTCTTCAGCAACTAAATAATTACATCCTATAATTTTGTGAAAAAAACTTAAAAAATTTGAAATTTCATTTTCGCTACACACAAAATTGGACTTTAACAATCTTAAGTGTTCAGGAAAATTCTTCAGCAACTAAATAATTACATCCTATAATTTTGTGAAAAAAAAAACTTAAAAAATTTGAAATTTCATTTTCGCTACACTCAAAATTGGACTTTCTTCCAATATTTAAAAAAAAACATCTCAAAACTAACTGAGTTCCAAATATGGAATATTTCTTGCAAATGAAAACTGAGACCCATTGTAGAGGGTGATTGCTTTAGTTGTTTGTTCTCAAACTTTTTGTTTAGTTTGGGATTACCAGTACATCGCTTTCAAAACTGCAAATTTATTTCAAAAATCGTGGTTGAAAAAGTTCTAAAATTCGAATTCTCCACACAGATTTTGTCAAATAAAAAGTTTGTCTTCTTTGATGCAAGGGGCGTGCGCACTGTCAAATAGGTATGTTTGACAAGCATGGCATGCTCGTCTCGATTTTGACATTAGGTTTGTTCGATGTCGGCACTGGGGCGCACTGGGTCCCCCTGAACTCGCTCTCAGGTGTGACACTTTTTCCACCCAGCTTATTTGCACTGTGATTGATGTGTCTTCGGGTTGCGCACTCATGCACCCCAGAAATAAGAGCTGCAAAATTGAAATAAGCTGAATTTGAATCTTAATTATCATAAGAGGGTATTTATTTGGAGTACAACGAATCGTAAACGACAATAGTGTATGGCATCTGACAATTGCAATTGCTGACGAACTCCTTCGTTTGCACGGTAATGTGGAAAAAAAATAGAATTAAATGAGAAAATTGTGATGTTGATGATGATGGTATCTCCAAAGAAGAGCTAATCTGTAGAAAGTGAATGGACGTGAAGCGAAATAGCTGCAAGTGCAAGTTTTTATTCGATTTCGTTAAAAGAAACCTTTTTTTTTTTAAATATTCCACACTTTTTTGTAAGAAACAAGACACAAAATTTAGTACTGACTTTTGATTTTCATCTGACAGTTGGCCAATTAAAAACTCGAAAAATTAAAAATTCTGAACTGAATTTTGATGTGATTTTGTTGGTAAACGGCGCTAAGCCGTTCGGTCTTTTTATTCTAAGCTCATGGAGCGTACTCCGAGCTGGCTCTGATTAAAAAAAGAAGCATAATTTAAGCCCTGATATTCTAATATTGGTTATCTAAATATTAAAATTTTTACTAACCAACATTATGGACTGAAAAAAAATGTCGCTGTAGCTTAACGTGCAAGCATTTTGGTTTACTGGAAGGGGGTGAATCAATCCGAAACAATGCAAAAGCACTTAAATGCTGTTCAACAATAATATTCAATTCATTCCAAGCTGGAAAAGTTCCTGAAAGCAGAGGATACCCGTTTAAAATGATGCCTTAAGACAAAAGAACCTTGAATAGGAAAGATGGCCAAAGTCGATTTATGTGCTCCAAGGGTTTGAATCGTAAAACAACACTTGAAGTGAGTGCCAGGACGATTCACGAAGTCTTATTAAAAGCAAAACTGCTCACTTGCTCTTAAAGAAAAGCGTCTTTTTAAAAGAAAAGTGGAAGCGTCTTTCTTTTGCTAAACTTCACAAGCCAAACGATTCCCTTCAGGCAACAAAGCAGTGCAGAAATGTATTATAGAGCGATGAAATATAAATTAATAGTTTCATCACTGCATGATTCTCTTAATTACTATGTATGAACAATTACAATGTATGAACTTGTCCAGTTCCAAATTTGCCAAATTTATTATAATTCATCTACAAGCTTAGTTTAACAGACTAGCATTGCTGAGTCAAACACAAAAAGCTGAAGCTTCTTAAGAAGAATACCATGGCTAACTGAATCAAACGCCTTGCTGAAATCAGTGTATATAGAATCTACCTGTGATCCATTTTCAACGGCATTAGCAATATAAGATGTGAAAAGCGCAGGATTGGAGATTGTTGATCGACCAGTAATAAACCCTTGCTGATTTTTGGATAAATGTTCCTTGAAATTGTAATTTGGATTTAACAATCGATTCGAAAACTTTTGGTATTTCAATTAGTAATCATTAAATACCAAATTTCTGTCATAATTTTGAGTTGTTTCGATGTTACTCTACTTATGATATTGGTTATTATAAACTTCATGAACTTCAAACTTGATATATATATTTTAGATAGGTATCATTACTTTTTATGGCTTAATTTTTACGCACATGTTATTCGTACATTTAAGATCTTTGCTCTTTTTTTTACATTTATGTTTTTGTTGTGATTAAGACTACTTTATTCCCTCTTTTTGTGATTATTATTCTTTTTATTTAGTTGGACAAAGCCTAATTCATCCGAAATTGTGAATCACTTTAGTAAATAGAATTCTTGGTTCCAAAAACAAAAAATCAATTAGTACTTCGCATGCAATCAGTGACCTTTAATCGTTGTCAAACTGAGAGCAAAATATAACGGATATCAAGTTTGCTTAAATATGTAAATGTTATTGATTTTTAATATAAAATATACTATACAAGTTTTAAATATCACATTTATGAAAGAACCAACATTAATAAAATGCTCGAAAAACCCTGAATAGGAATTACCTAATACATACTATTAATCCATGCGGATAACTGAGAGTTTGTCAAGCATTCAGCTTCAGCGCCACCATCAACCGCATTACTAATAAACTAATTAACCACAAAACTAGAAAAATATTAAATACAAAATCAGACAAAAAAAAAACTTGTCTCATTGAGAAAATCGAAAACAATTAATATGTAATAAAATATGTACACACATAAAATCAAGTACGTTTGTAGCTCTCGTCGAAGTATTTTTGGTAATAAGGGTAATTTATAGATTCGAAAAAATCCACCTTATTTCAATTTGAATATGATGTGGTTATTGGCACCATATTTAGCTGTTTAAGTGTTTTTTGTTTGCTTGCAAAACTGGCAAAACATTTTTGTATTTACATACATAAATAATAACTGACTGCCACGCTCCGCCTTTTCTGGACTCCACAAACGCTTTGCGTAGTAAAAAGTAGTTGCCTTCTTAGACCAAATTCTATTTATAAGAATTAGTCTAACTGAGTTACATATACAAATACATAGATAATATAATCGCGATTACAGAATCCGACGAATTTGCTGCAGAGGGAATCAGACTCAATTTTTACATTTTTACTATGAGCGAAATGTCAAAATTGAATCGGCGTGAATAATCGCTTATCGTACTTGTTGTACGACCCAGTAGTACATCTTACTTTTGGTGAATAGTATCCATACCACTTGTCGAACGAGATATAATTTTACATTGAAACATTTTTTATAAACAAGTACGTACGACCCAGTAGTACATCTTTCTTTTGGTGAATAGTGTCCATGCCACTTGTCGAACAAGATATAATTTTACATTGAAACATTTTTTTATCTGTCTGTCTCGACTCGTTTGTGTATGCTTCTATTTATATTTATTGTTGCAATTAAAAATAAACAACGCAAGAAGCAAGATATTTTGATAGCAGCATGACGATAGAAAAAGATGGAATGAATAGTCAGAAAGTGAGTAGTTTCAATATGCGGCATATTTCTGACCCAGTTATCTCATTAATGGATCTCCATTTAGTTCAACGACCCTTTTTTCTCCTCCCTATATTGGTTGCTATAACGCTGACTGGACTAGATTACAGAAAAGCAAATTGTTTCCAATCATTATTATGTTTATGAAACTCAATCAAGCAATTTCAATATTTAATAATGATGGCGGTGTAATTGAATGAAACAAAACATACATATTATACAGATTATTATGAGTTTGATTCTTTAGAAAAGATGTAATGAAATTAAAATGTTATAAATGAGCGAATCGGTTTTTAATTGTCGCATGAAACCCAAGAAAGATAGATTCATTTAATTGAAAAATTAAAGAATCCCGTTTATGCAGTTTTCTTAAAAAATTATGTTTTAATGAAAAGAGTGTCTTAAAAATTTAAATAAACATTTTTAGGTATACCTGCTTACTAATATGCACCTAAAAATGTAGTTTTATCAATAAAATTTCACCAACCCGTTTCCAAAATACATACCTATTGCATTTTCAAACAAAATTTAAAAAATTAAAAAATTATAAATTTGCTGGTTTTCATACAAAATATTTACAGAATAAATCTATTGATTGATATCCATCTACGAATAAGCATAGACACTAGACTACTGTCTACTGGTTCGCTTGGTGAACTGATTAATGAAATGCTGACTAGCAGGGTTATCAATTCAAAACTGGGTGGCTTTTATGCTAGAAGTCCTGGCAGTAGAGGTACGCCGCAAGTTCTCTGGAACTAAGTAAATGAGCTGCTGACATGCCTGGAAGACTTACAGAGTGATTGCCTACGCGGACGATGAGGCTATTGCCGTGTCAGGAAAGCATCCTATTGTCCTAAAAAACTCCTACAAAACGCTTTAAATAAGCTAACCAACTGGGCTGACCATTGTGGTCTGGGTGCCAACCCTCATAAAACAGGTCTTATTTTTGATAAAAAGACAGGCTGCAAACCTAATATACAAGAAAGAGTCAAAAAGGCCGCAGTGGCAGTTTTCTGATGCAAAAAAAGCCATTGGGAACAAATGGGGCCTTCAACCTTGTATCACTCACTGGCTAAATACTTCGGTGATTAGACCGACTCAATTACGGAGTAGCAGTCGGTTGAACTGTTCTAGATAAAGCGGTAAATTGCGACAAACTAATAGCGTTTTGGTTTAGTAATCGGAAAGAAGTCTCGTACGCTCTCCGATCCAGAATGGCAAACAAACAAGCTTCAACCCTTTTCTTGATTTTGAAGGTTTTATTTTTGTATAAGAAGGTTTTATAATACAAATTCTATATACTACTGAAATAAATCAGCCAAGTAGAAGACTTAGCATTAAGGATTGGACTTGTTGAATTATTGATTCAAAATAGCTTTTTATGGCCTTTAGTCCTATAAATCGGCGTTTCGTTTTATTTGTGGTTTTTGCATTTGTGTGATGAGACGTTCACACAGCTGTTTCTCTGAATATATAATACTAGCCGACCCGCCCAGCTCCGCTCGGGCACAAATCTTAGTTTGGTTTATATTGAATGTAATAATTATTGTTTGTTTGTAACTGAGCGCTGATCTCAAGATTGGCTAAAAATCCAAATGCGGGGCCACTTGTCTCTTTGGCTCTGTCGTGTATGGCCAGCTGTAAGAAACTACAAAACTGAATTTTCAAACCCATTTGGTGTTAGACAGGTTATTATTTCAATAATTTTGTATGAAAAATAGGAACTTGTGTGTGTTACCACCAAGTATATAGGCTGGAGTTATAGCTATTTAGTTATTATTTAAGGATGGCTTTAGTAGTAAAATTTTATCAACATTGTTGCAAATAAAGGGGTGAAAGAAAACTGATATTTTAATAAAAAAAAATGAATTTAGATGAGGGTATCTATCCGAAAAAAGAAAACTCTAAGATTAGTATCGAGTCCACTATTGTGAGTTTAATAGTTGGCATATAAGGCGATTTTCTTTTTTAGTTCAGAATAGAGCTCTGAATAGAGTAGTGAAAAAAGCTTATTAAAATGATTAAAAAAGTTAGATATGTATAGTGAAAACTTTGCAATACTTTATTTACGAACAAAAATATAAAACGACATGCGATGATGCATTAAATCCTGTAAAAATGCCTAGGTATAATACGGAGCGATATTTTTCATTTCACATGTAAGTTTTTTTTCATATTTAAGATATGGGTAGTGATATTTTTTAGGTAAATACATTATCGTAGAATACTTTTAAACTGATATAAATACTTCTTGACAAAGATACAAAACCGACATGATAGATAGGAGCAACAGCAGAAAGAACTACGGGCGCTTAACGGATTTGAGCGCCTTGCAATCACCAACAGAAGCGAACCCGCCCTGGAGTACAATTTTTCATTTGACAGTTCAATTTCAACTTAATCCCTGGATTAAAGTACATTTTTATTTCCAGCTAATTTTCTTTTTTTTTTAAAGCCAAATGCCATGAAATACCACATTAAAAGTATTCTACGATAATTTATTTACCTTAAAACATCACTTCACATTACTTTATGTGGAATTATCAGACACAACTCACTTGTGAAATTAAATGTTTGTACACTCCTTATAATAGGCGTTTTTACAGGATTTAACGTACCACCACAAATTGCTTTATATTTGGCTTAGTAGCTACAAGTATTCACTATACTTATTTTGTTTCACTTTTTTATTTATTTTAATAAACTTTTTCACTTGTTTTTGTTTATTGATTTGAAATCTCAATGCACTTCCCTTTAAAATGACAGATGAACCTCGATTTTTGTTTTTATTTTTTGAGATCTTGCTGCCTCACTCACGTACACTATACAACGCTTCCTTTATTCAAAGAGTCGGCATGACTCTTTCTCTTTCTTAAATAGGTTGATAAAAAACTGGACGAAACATTTGTGTATCCTAAAGCAGCGTCCACATTATGTTGAATTGTGTAGGCCTACATCTTTCATCTACAATAGGTGTGTTTTTTTTCTTGCCCGAATGGGCTTGGACAAAAATAACGACGTCGGGCTTGGCGATTTACATGTTAAATGCAACAACAAACCAAGCCCCTTTGGGCTTAGCTATTCCCAGAGTATTTTCAGGACTTAACATAAGTCCAGATAAAAACTGTTACCGGCATACTTGTTATCGATAGTGTGTATGGAAACTCCATTTTTGTTTCTGTGTTGGCATAGCTAAGCGCCGATGCCTTTTTGTTCGTCCAAGCCCATTCAGGGAAGTAAAAAAACACACCTAATGTTGAATAAATGAACTGTCACTAAGTGAAAGAAGAAAAGGAGAGAAAGAAGAAAAACCCAAGTTTGGGAAACTTGGTGAATATTTCACGTTACCAAACAGGCATATTAGCTGTGTTTTTTTGCATGTCCAAATAAAATTGTGTGAAAAAAACGACAACAAAGCAAAACAATTTACATGTTAAATACAACAACAACTATGTCCATATAGAGTTAGCTAAGTCCAGATAATTAACTGGAGTTAACTTTTGTCTCGATAAAAACGGTGTTGCCAGACTACCATTGTCGTTGTGTTATCGATAATTTGTATAGAAATGTCAAATGTTTGTTGGTAAGATAGTTCAGAACAAAATGGCAGACCAAGGCAAATGTTGAAATGTCCCGATGTCGTTTTTTTCACCAAACTCCATATGGACATACAAAAAAACGCAGCTATTATTAGCAAAATCGTGTCACTGCGTTTATACGTCGTCTTAATGACAATACTTAATGACAATCAGCTCTCCCATTTATTTTATGACGAAAATATTGGCGAATATTAAAACCCATGTCATTAATGGAAAGTAAAAGTCAGTTTGTTCACAGCTTATCATCTTTAAGCAATGATTATTACAACTGGTAAATCATCGATATCGTTATCTAACAATACTTTGCTTTATGAATCCCTAGTTTCATTTGTTTATTATCGAAAGCGCTAATCAGCTGATTTTACTTTATTACCGCTATTAAATCAAAGACTTTTAAATTCATATTAAAATTAGAAGTAACTGTAACAAACTGGCCATTAGAGCCAGTTGTACAATCTTGGTTCAAATTTTGATCTGTGGTTCAGCTATTTTAACTCCGATTTCGGTGGATATGTATGTGATAAAGTCGAGTTGTACAATAGTTGAACGTCAGTTAATCCGTCAAAATCGTTGAGTTAAAATTACTGAACCACGGGTCAAAATGTACACCTTGCTCTTAACGGAAGAAATAACGGCAAATTTTCGCTCGTGAAAAAAACATGGGTTGAAGAGTTGTTTAAAAAATTTTTTTTTGCATTTTCAATACATGTAGAATACAAACGAAACATAAAAATTATTTTCCTTATACAAATAAATCACCTTAATTTTTACATTCATTCAACCAAAAAGAATCAGAGGCAAACGCCGTGTTTTTTATGGTATTTTTATCTTCGCTTAAACAAAATTTTCATGTTAAATACAACAACAATAAAGAATTATACCAAATTTTTGTTGTATTTTTAATAAGTATTTTTTTAAGTGGAGATAAAAATGCTGTAAAAAACACGACTAAAGAGTCACTATGTAATTCGGTCGCCCAACTTGATGTTTCGACCAGCCCTGTAAAAGAATAGTTATGCAGACATGTTAAATCTAAAATGAAGAGTGAAAAGAAATCTCGCTGAACTAAATTTTTTCTTTCAATTCTATAAAGTGAAATCCGGCACAGATTCATTAACAGTAACATTTATTGTTTTGGTATTAGTTTTTATTTTTTACCCCGCCGTGAATTTTTGTATTGAAATTATTCAAGCAAATTTGAAAATTTAAATTTATCTACTTAAAATCTGTGCAAATTTGTATAAAATTTCAAGCTACCAATTTCATGTAAAAAAAGAAAAAAGTTCACCGATGTACACAATTCAACAGTGTGTACGCCGCTTTAAAGATACACAAATGTTTCGTCCACTTTCCTGTCATTTAAGAAAGAGAAAGAGTCATGCCGGTTATTAAACTCTCAATAGTAGATTCGCTGCGAATCATAGAGTGTTCTCTTTTTTTCCGTCAAAATGTAAATAGATTCATATAAATTCAATTTTCAAAAATACATTTTTAAAGTTTTTCATATTTAAATTGCGGAGTTTCAACAAAATTTTAACCCTAAAACGATCCTCATATTATAAACTTTCAACCATCAAAAGAAAGTTTTGGAATCAGGTATGTAGTTTCTGAGATTAGCCCTCACAAACAAACAAACAAACAAAGCAAGATTAGAGCTTTATTAATATAGATTATATTCCTCAATAACACCAACGAATGTTTCCACCTTTGGTTTCACTTTGAGTAAACTCCAACAATTCCACAGCATGGTACAAAGATGACAATAATGGAGACGATTAAATGTTTGGCATATACATCTTTTTAATAATTGTTTGCGTTTAACGCCAAATTTTAGTATAAAGCCTAGTTTACAGTTCACGTGCGCAAAAATAAAACCCATGCAAATATTTTCGCATGTCAAAAATAATTGAGGTGAAATGCAAAATTAATTGTTTGCATGATTGGTTTACAGTTTCGTGCATAAAGAAACATTGCTATCATGGAATGTCATGCAAAACAATGGACCGGCAATTATTTTGCATGCGAAAAAAAGCGTGGAGAACAAAATATTTTTTTTTTCGGATGGTCGGTTTACACTTCAAAAAAAAAATATTCACCTTAAGGCATTATTTGCATGCAAATGGTTTTTGCATCCAAAAATAATTATTTTACATTTTTAGGCCTATAGTTAATTTACTAAGGGTAAATTAATGACTCAATGGGTGGCTTAGGCCAAGGCAAACGTACCTAGTTATTCAGTTTGGTGCACAGAATAGGTGGAAAATCGTTTTGAAAATTTTGATTATTTTTCGCATGGGAACTGTAAACTATGCTTAATGAACAATCGCAATTCCAAACTAAAATAACAAAAAAAAAATACATTGGACGACTTTGACTTTTAAATTGTGCGCATGAGCGCGTGCTTCTGTTTTTGATTCTTTCTTCAAATTCAGAATCGTTTTTCTCTTTTCAGAAGAAGAACTGTCATCTAGTGCCAAGCGGACGTTTTCAGAAGCATTCGGAATGCTTCCGAACCACCAAACGAAAACACTCTAAGGTCTATGCTAAGTCAAACGCTCTGCTTGTTTGTGCATAAGTGGAGCACTTCGTGGATAAGTGGAGCACTTCGTACGACACCGTCCGCTGCTATAGACGTTCTGCTCCATCGATATTTTCAACAAACAAGTGGCTGCAAACACAGCCATTCGCCTAAAAGCTTCCTCACAATGGACCAACAATGATTACCCAATTCCAAAACTACAGTTTGGCAAAAACTTTCAAGTCAGCATTCCTTCCAGAGACCTCTGGGAGGTTACGGCTTTCTTGGAAGAATCAATGCTTTTTTGCATCGACCGAAGGAAAACTGATGACGGGGTTGGTGGAGGTGTGTGCTCAGATAAACTAAGAGCCATTTTGTTCGCTTTTGCTCAACTGGCTGATAAATCCAAAGTTGGCCAACTTTGAAGTTGATTTCAAATCCAATGTTGAACGGAAAGTTGAAAATTGCTTTTTTTCAGTACTTTAAATCTAAACTCCCCAGTTAAAATTCTAAAGTTGACCAACTTGCAGTTTTTAAAATATCCTTGGGATATTTGTGACATATGACACTTGCTTATATTAGTTTAAACTTTTGGTTTGCATTAGAGTAGGTAGGTAAACATATGAAAAACAAAAAAAGTGGAAAGCAAAATGCAACGAAAAACGGGATGTGGATTCCACAAATTTTGTATTATATTAACCTAAGAACTGCATCCAATCAACAATAGCCTATGCCGAGTTCAATCACAATTGAGAGAGATCACGTCTTGTGCGAGGAATATCTTTTCTATAGACGAAACGGTGAGGTAGAGATTCTTACAACAGTAACCGCGTTTTCTATTAGCCATTCGGATACTTCCAGAAGCCATTTCATTGGCACAAAAATCTTCTTCTGACGATTCTGAGAAGAGAATTTCGCTTCTCAATTTCATATGAGAATATATTTGAGAAGCACTAATTCATATATTTAAACTTATACGTCAAATCAAATTGCAGTGCAACTTATTTTTCTGACTACATTCGAATTAATTGTGCACTCGAAAGCAAAGTATTTAATATAATTTAATAAACAAATTGAGAAAAACTGAAAGAAAATTTTGTATTTGTATTGTTTTTATTTCACTTTTTGTGTGGCAGCAAAAATTTTCTATTTAATGATTCACCAATATAGGTGAATCCTCGCTACTCGAAGAAGATGTTGGCCATTTTTTCCACAAATAATTTACACAAAACATACTTTGATTTTTTTAATTCAATTTATTTATTTAATTGTTATTAAAACACTTTATCTTTACTAGGTATGAATGTAGTATATTTTAATTTTTAATTTGTTTTTACTTTGGGAGTCAAGAGCGAAAATCAACAGAACTGCATTGATTGATTGAATAAACAGAAATGAAGAAAAATCCCAAGTTTGCTCGCTAAATTCTTTGGATTTTCTCAACTTTGGAACATTTCAAGTTGAGCCAATCAACTTCGAGTGAATAAAAGCGATTTCTCAAGTTGAGAATAAAAATCCCCAAGTTGTATTCAACTTAGACTGAATAAATTTGGCCTAAAATTAAGTCTCTCATTCCGTGTCCTAATCATTGTCTGCCTGAACAGAATGCAAGACGCAGCTGGAATAGATGTCAAAAATGCTGCAGTAGATGTCAAAAATGCTGCAGTAAAAGTTAAAAATTGTTCAACTCTTGCAGCTCCGGCTGCAGCATTTTTGACATCTATTCCAGCTCCGTCTTGCATTCTGTTCAGGCAGTGTAGCATGTTCCATGCGGAACTTATGGCGATCAATGAAGCCTTGTATTGGAAAACGTGATATCAACGACAGATATCCGCATATTCTCAGGTAGTCCAGCAGCTATCAAAGCTCTGGAATCGATCTCTAGTAACTCTATAATAGCCCTAAATTGCCGTTTATCTGTTTTGGAGATGGCGAAGTATAACTCTACCTTTTCTACCTAATAAGGTATATATACCCATCGCTACATGTAAGCTTATACTAAGGCAAGTTTCTTTAGAGGGAAAAAAACCTTAGGTGGAACAACATCTTGGCGTATTTTCTAACGATTTTTACAAAAGCTTTATGGACGAGGAAGAGGTAGAATCGATTCCCCATCTTCTATGCACTTGTCCTGCTCTATCTCATAGACTAAGACTCCATCCTGCAGATTTTTACTTTAATGATCCTAGTTATTAAGTAGTTTCCCAGATTCATGTAGTATCACAATGGACCAATTTTTTGTATAATTGTAAGTGTGTCAGTTTTTATGAGCCACTTTAACCTAACCCAAACTACAAAATATATGGACAAAAGATGGTATTGCGTTCTCATGCTAATATCTCAAAAACTATCTAGTTGATTAGAAAGTAACTATATTACAATGATAGAAAGTTGTACGCTCTACAAAAAAGACATCAAGTAAAATTTAATGATATCGCACCGTTTTGATTATTTCGCCCCATGTCTCACAAGCTAGTAGAGCTTAAACGGGAAGACCGACTTTCTTCAAATTTGAGATATTTCCACCCGATTAAGCTCTAGCTTGATGTACATTGGACGCGAAGTAGAAAATTAAACGTTTTGATAATTTATATATTGCTTTTAAGCGACGCCGACACACGGAGCAATTTTGTTGATTTCTAACCTTAACTTGTGTAATACAGTAGACGCTCGATTTAGTGAATCTCAAAATAGTGAACTATCTACAATAGTGAACGCACAAAATTTTATATAAAAATGTATTTTGTATAGAAGAGTCTCGCAAGCTTTTAAGATTGCTTGAGAACACTGAGGAATTGTCTCTGTTTTTTTTTGATTAAACCTGAAAGAAAGCTTTGTTTAACGCTTAAATAAAGCCTTTAAAAACTCCAGCTCGAAAAAGTGAACAATCTCGAAAGAGTGAACAGGCCTGGTTTTTATTACTTCACTATATCGAGCGTCTACTGTAATTCAATTCCTCTCGGTTGTTTGCTTCTTTGACCTAATTTGTGCAATATTCGAATTGCATCACAAATCTTTCACACTCCCAAATAATAATAATTCAATTCCACAAATAAGTTGAATGTAAATAACATCCATCAATATTTCGTATTTCAGTTAATTGACAATCAATGAATAAACAATCTATACACCACGCAATTACTGCCCTCTCATAGTGTTGATTACTTTTTGTTGATTATGAAATTTTACGACCCAACTTAAATTCTCCCCCACTCTTTAAGAAAAAACGATAGAAAGTGAATTTATCTGATAGAAATAAAGCAAATACGTTTGGGTGGGTAGAGTAATTGGTGACAATCGACGATACCTCTCGATGAATAAAAATTCCATTGAAATCGAATCCAAAGAAGATTTTTTTTTGTTATTTGCAATTCACTTTATTTAAAGTTAACTAATGGATTCATCAAAAAATCGACCTTGGAATTAAAATAACGAACGAGGACGCGGAAAACAGAAAACTATTAGGAGTATCATCATAAATGGCTTTAACTATATTTGATTCGAAAGAATGCTACTTAAGACTTTAATTAATTAAAAACAAACTATTTGTCTTGAAACTTTGTTATTTGCAGAAAGTTATTAGTATTAAAAAAAATTAATTGAAATAAGTTTGGACATGCTCGCATACATATGTACATATAATTGAATTGGCATCACTATTAGCGTTGCCAGATGTCCCGGTTTACCCGGGACGTCCCGGATTTCCAGCATAAATTCAACTGTCCCGCCGGGACAACTTTTTTCCCGGGTTGTGATCTAAATTCACAAATACATTATACCAAAAGGTATCTTTCATTAGTTGACAAACAATTGCTGCATTAATGTTTTAATCAATCTTACCAAACTTGAATGGGAATGAGGAATAAGAACGTAAATAATAAAAAAAATAGTTTTGTTTGTTTTCGTTTTTCTGGACTGTTTAATTTGATGCAGTTTAAAGTTCTTGTGACTTTTAGTTAAAATTTTTGCAACCTGACAGCAGCTGTCACTATCATTTAAATTGGCAAAATAATATTATAATTAAAACTTTTACCAATTTTGTTCTGTATTCCGAAAGAATGTTAGTTCTATTTTTTGTCAGCTTAAGCATACAGCTTTAAGTGTTCGATTAAAAATTGATAAGAATTGAATAATGAATACTTAAAATAAAATTGTTCTTAATAACGCCAACGTGAGATTTTGAAAAACAAAAAAAAATGGTTTAAAAAAATATTTTGAAATTAATAAGTAACAAATTTTACATAAAACAACTTTTTCAAGAAATAAAATGAGGAAATGGATTTTCAACTCTCGGTTAAATTTATTTTGTCCCGGGCGAAATTTGTCAATCCCGGGATTTTCCATAACTGTGGCCATTTGTCCCGTCAAGTTTCGAGAAAAATCTGGCAACCCGAATCACTATAAAGAACACAAATTTAAAACTGCACTGAAGCCTTAGTAACTATAATTGTGAAGTTTAAGCCTAATCTAACAGCTGTCACAAAAGTGTTGCCAAGATTTTAATACTTTGCAAAGCTTGCAATTATTATGATACAGTATTTATTTTTCCTAAATTTCTTATGAAATCTTAAGGAGCAATCTATTTATAATTAAACCTTAAATAAAGAAAAAAGATTACTCACTATTTGATTGGTTATTGATTTGTGCCTTAAATGAACATGAGAATGAAAAAGATCGAATCTACTTCTATACACAAGCTTAAAGAACACTATTTTTGAAACATACCTACATTACATAATTGGCTTTCATAGTTTCATAAACAATTTTGTTTCAAGCTATGTACATACATATATCCAAGTTAATAAAGTTTTTTTGTATTGAAAACAAAAATAAAAATGTGAAGAAAAAATTCAACCTTTAATAATTTTGTATTCTTATATGCATATACATAATATATGTACATATGATTATAAAAGCTAGCTAATGCGACCCACCCATTCCAATTCATTTTTTCTCGTCTGTTTATAAATAAATGAGGCGAATAATTATTTGACCCAGAAACATTCGGTCATTCACAAAAACAAATATTTTCGCTATTTAATTATCGACGCAAATCTTTGTTTTGACAAAACACGTCTGATACATACATATCTATTTTGGCACCTAATACCAGACTTTTTATGATATAGTTTTTGTTTAAATACTTTGAAATAGTATTTTTTTTTTTATTTATCTACTTGAATTTTCTATTTTCAGATATTAAATATGGAAGATGACTCAAACTGGTATCGTGCTGAGCTCGATGGTAAAGAGGGACTCATACCTAGTAACTATATAGAAATGAAAAATCACGAGTAAGGGCCAGGAACTTGTCTCATTTTTTTTATGAATTTAATTAAGCTTTTTTTCATTTCTTATCTCTATCCACCCAGTTGGTATTATGGAAGAATAACGAGAGCAGATGCTGAAAAATTATTGTCAAACAAACACGAAGGCGCTTTTCTAATCCGAATTAGTGAATCAAGTCCCGGAGATTTTTCATTATCTGTAAAGTGAGTTGGATTGGTCTTTTGTTGACGTAGAGTGAAAGAGAAGCGTCTGTATTATTTATATTATTTTTAATTCGTCTACAGATGCCCCGATGGTGTGCAACATTTTAAAGTTCTACGTGACGCACAAGGTAAATTCTTCCTCTGGGTGGTTAAATTCAATTCATTGAATGAGCTAGTTGAATACCACAGATCGGCATCAGTATCAAGATCACAAGATGTTAAATTGAGAGATATGATCCCAGAAGAGGTATGTATTGACAGTCAGTAGTTATAACAGCGCAGGCATAAAATTAATCATTCATGGGAGTGTTTTTTTTTTGTTAGCTTAATGAGTAACCTCTTGCAATTAACATGCAATTTATTTTCAATTGCATTGACATAATTGATCGATTAGATAGTTATTTAATTCTTTAATTTCCAAATCAATTAACAATATATTAAGATCCTCGTAAAATGTAGGTACATATATAATTTGAATTTGCAAAATACATTAGGCAAAGTAGTTTGTAATTCCTTAGCTCAGTAGCAAATACAAGCAAAAACTCAAACTTTTCTTTAGTGACAATAGTACACACTAATTGACAAATTTTAAAGTGTAATCATTATTGGATCACTAATTCCTGCAGTGGAAAATCTGTCGTGTAAATCGACCTAAAACAAATATGTACATAACAATGTACCCATGAAACTGCGTACATTATCGACACTAATGCCAAATTAGCTGTGTTTAATAAAGAAAAACTGGATGAGAATAGAGAAGAACACTACAAGTGTGTGAAAACCGTCAGAACAAGAAAAAACAGATAAATGCAGCTTTGTATTGACGGGATTAACCGTTGGCTTTCAGCTGTCCAATATCAAATTTAAAAATGTTTCAATTGTTATTTGTTTGCATTAATTTTCAATTCAAATTTAGTATCAATTCACACTTTTTTTATATTCTTTATTATATTTCTTATTGTTAAGTCCAAAAATATAAGAAAAATACTTCTTTGATAAATTTGGTACTGCGATAAAGTTGGTACTTTGACATTTCTCACTCACTTGCTCCACTTCAAAAGTAGGTGCAGGAAATATTGTTCTTAACTGTTCTGAAAAACGTCATGGAACACAAAGTGACAGAATGCAGAACAATTTGGAGCAAGGTTTTTACTCATGGAACACACAATCCTGTACTTTTCTGATCTTTTCTGTGATTCATTAACACACCTAATGGTAACTCGCGCCGCATTTTTGGGCAAATGATTACTTAATATAGATTTCTTTACTAATCAATCTGTAAATCATCATCATCGTGTCCTGTAACCCCGGCTGGGGCATAGGGCGTCAACAAAACGTCTCCATCCTTCACGGTCTGCTGCAAGGTACTTTAGCTGTGGCCAAGTCTTTCTCTGGGATTCTGCTTCCGCTAAGACAGTTGATTTCCATGTTGTTCTTGGTCTTCCAACCCGCCGTGCACCCTGAGGATTCCATTCAAAGGACTGCTTTGCAATTTCATCGTTTGGTTTCCTCAGTGTGTGACAAATCCAACGCCATTTACGCTTTCTTATGTCGACGTCCAGCCGCTCTTGACTTGTCCTGCGCCACAATTCCTAATTTGATATTATTTGTGGCCAGCGAATCTTTAGGATGTGGCGAAGACAGCAATTCATAAAAGCCTGCAATTTCTTCGAAATGATAGACGTGACTTTCCAGGTTTCACAAGCATATAACAGCACGGATTTGACATTGGATTCGAAGAATCTCAACTTAGTGCGTAAGGAGATTTGACTTGATTCGATGTCAATACCCCTATAGGACCTGCGCATCTCGTTTAGTTGGGGCACTTCAGCACTCTGCTCAACTGAATCCTCATTTAGCAGGGCACAAAAATGGTCCTTCCATCTACGAAGCTGATCCTCAATTGATACCAAAAGTGTGCCATCCACATCCATTACAGGATGACTCGTGTTGCTTTTTTTTCCCGATCACGTCTTTGGCTATTTGGTACAATTCCCGGATATCTCCTCTTCTGGCAGCGATTTCCGCATTTTCTGCGAGTCCATCTAACCTCACCCTCTTGTCACGTCTCACACAACGATAGACCATCTTATGTGCAATGCGGTACTCTATTCGCAAGTCAGCCTTTCGTTGAATATCTGCTTCGGCATTTATTTGAATTTTCAACGATTTGTGAAGTTCGATCTTATCCCAGGTGTCTTGGGATATCCAAGAGTCTCTACGTCTCGTTCGCTTGGGTACAGTTTCGGATCCAGCCTCCATAAAAACACTTTTAATTTCACCCCACATCTCATCAATTGTTGAATGCTGGATTCCGTTTAATGACGAGGCTCTGTCGTTAAGGGTGGTGACATAGTTTCGACATATGGTGGGGTCATTTAAAGCATTAGTAATGAATTTTGAGCTCCTTGCTGCATCCTGCGCTGGTTTTTGTACGGCAGCGGTTCGTAGTTTGAGACTCATCAGAACCAAATGGTGGTCGGTTCCCACATCGGCATTTCTTATACTCCGGACATCACACATAGACTTCCTCCATCGCTGCTGAATCATGATATAATCAATTTGGTTTTCGGTTTGACCATCCGGATGCACCCAGGTAATTTTGCTGCACGTTTATGCTTAAATACAGTCCCACCTATAACAAGACTATTCAAGTTACAAAAGTCGACAAGCAAGTCACCATTTTCATTCCGTGACCCCAAGCCATTTTTTCCCATCACGCGTTCCAGTCCGTAATTGTCTGAACCGACTTGGGCATTAAGGTCTCCCATAACGACTATGATGTCGGCTCTCGGAACACTACTGTAAACCGAGTTAAGATGAGTGTAGAACGCGGTTTTGTCTTCCTCTGTCGCTTCATTTGTGGGGGCGTAGCACTGAATAATTGTGACGTTACGAATTTTTGAACGAAACCTTGCAGTCATTAATCTCGCAGAAATGGGCGCCCAGGAGATCAAACAACGCCTCGCTTCTTCGTTCAACATAATTCCGACACCATGCAGTCTTTGGCCGCCCTCTCTTTCATCTTCCCCGGAATACAGCATTCTCGTCCAGTGTCTGATCTGTATTCAGCTCTTCCTCTCCACTTAGTTTCGCTTATGCCCAGGATACTGATCTTTAGGCGAAGCATTTCACGCTCAACTTGCTCGTATCTACCATCGCTGTACAAGGATCGAACGTTCCATGCTCCGATTTTCGTACGTATGCGGTAGCCAAAAGTAACATTTGCGCTTCTTGAAAGATTTCTTCTATTTGTCAACGATTCATTTATTATTATGGCGTCTTGATTGACGCTCGTACATGAAAGATGCCGCACACCCCAAATCAGATGTGCGGTTTACTGCAACCGAAGCTGCAGTACGATTTTCCATAACAAGATTATCTCTTGGGGACTCATTTCCATTTGTTGTCATAGTTCATGTATTTGCATATATCCTTCCACCATGGTGTTTTCCGAGATATGATTAATAACATACATAAGCTCAGATTTGACAGGCACACCCGCCTTTTGTATGGTCAAACACATAACTGCTCGAGGCCGCCCACTATGGGAAAACAGACGCCTTTTGTAGCCGCCCAATATGGGTTACAGACGCTACCTGCTGCTGCCGTTGGCCTTTTACCAAAAAAAAAAAAGCTCCTCCGCCACCAGACTATCATGCCGTTGACCGCTGCCTGCAGTTCATCCGTCTTAAGGGGGCTTTTAACCATCCCAAGGACATGTTTGTGCCCTGACCAGCAAAGCTGGGTTATCTGCTTATCCCGGCATCCATTCGGTCCCCCTACACGTTAGCGTTACCCACCCTCTACCACGCGGAGGTGTGCATAGGGATTTTCCTATCATTGAGCCTAGGGCCATATGGCGTCCTAGCACTCTCAAGTACTTACTGTAAATAAAATATATGAATACTAGCGTCGCAAAAAGTCGTACTCACTTTTTTTTAGTTTGAAAGTTGAGAAGTTAATTTAATTCAAATGACGGTTTTCATAGAATGACTGAATACAAAATTTTTGGTTTAATATTTCTTATCAACTCGATCTTGGCTATCATAATGCATTGATTATTAAAAAAAGCTACCCTTCGAAAATTTTGTCTGCAATAAATATGAAATTAAAAATATACGATTATTTAAGAAAACCACATTCACATTTTCATATATCGACGAAGACAAAACCATAGTAAGTGTGTGCGCTGTTGGGTTTATCAGTTAAACTCTGTCGAATTCTTTTACCACTCAATATTTTGGTCGATGATTATCTGCTCACGACCGCGGGGTCTCAAAATTCAATTTTGGAAAATTTCCCAGAACAAAAATTTCGTCTTTCTAAACCCTTTACAAGATCCACTATACCCATTTTGAATATAAAAAAAAAATCCGACAACCCTAATATACATATGTATAAAAAGATTCGTTATACCAAAAATCGACTTTAAAGTTTATTATTGGCTCGCAATAAACCCCTAATCACTTCTAAAGAGTTTTGATTAAATTGCGATAACTCAAACTAATTGATTTATAGAAAAAAAACTACTACTGTTTAAAATTTGTTATGATTTTTGTGATAACTTTGAATACTAAAAAATAAAACCGATTTTTGTATAAACATTTGCACCACTGAATGAGTGGCTTTGTAAAAAAAAAGCGTTATTTCAAACAGTTCCTCTACTTAAACATTGAATAATTTGTCTAAAACACCTTAAAATAGTGGAAGAGTAATGACTCACCCATCATACGAAATTTATCGATTTATCTAAAAATAAGTTTTCTGCATATTAAATGCGTGCAAAAGACCAATTTAGTGCGTTAACCAAACCTTCGCTATATGTTATGTATGACTCACTCTTCACTTCCCATCAAGTTGACAATATCCGCAGTATTGGTCACTTAATTATCAATTTTCATGATAAAGAAAGGCAAACGGAAGTATAGTTTGAACACATTAATATGTCATAATATACCATTGAAACGAAATGATTACGTATTTGTACATATTTCTCATTTGCTACAAAACCGGTATAGCTCAAAAATTGACGATTTTGAACTGATTAAGATGTTTATTTCTTTACTTTTGTAATGAACATTATACATCGATATTATTTGTTGCAATACAGTCGTTTTTTCACATCTTTTTAATCGTACGTACACTGCGTGTCACTTGTTTGGCCACTATTTTCGCAATCGTTTTTTCTCGATAAATACCTGTGAGAAATATTTTTCCTGGAAACATTTGATACCTGTGAATAGGTAAACATATTGTCCAATTAGAATGGATTCCATTGAAGGGGTAACTTGGAAAATCCATAGGAATTTCACAAGTTTTATGAATGAACTGCCAAAAATGGGTATAAATGAGCTCAATCAAGTGAGGCTATTGCAAAAGTTAATATCGTTTATTTTTCCTTAATAAAAGTTTAAAATATTTGAGAAAGGGCTGAAAATTAAATTTTATCTTAAATTTAAAATAAAATTGGGCTCAGGAAACACTTTCACGGTATCAGAAATAGGGACAACATATGATTTCAAGGAACTAGGACTTTCAGGCCGTGAAATAACCTGGAGAATAGAAGGAAATGATAGGGGTGTGAAAAATTATCTAGCAGATACAAAGCACTACGGTAAAAAATGAAAAAGACGCAGAAACAAAGCAAAATCATCCGAGAAAAGTGGTCGATTCTGCAGAAAACCTCGAACTCTGCACTATTACTGCTCAGAATATGGTCAAAGAGTGATTAGCCAGTGTTTTTATGGTTTAAAGGATAAACTTCGGGTGCATTCGTGGGATCTCCACTAAGGTTTAATAATAATAATAATAATAATTTTAACTATATGCCTGTAAGACCTAAGGTCTTTTAAATGCAACCTGAATTGCACGGCACTAGTTAGAAAGAGTAGGAAGATAGGAAAGATTTGGCACAGTGGATTGAGATCAAGGTGTTTATTATCTCATTAAATCTCACGGGTGGCGTCCAGTTAAGCTGGGAGAATATAGAAAAGAATGCTGCCTAGAATGGGGCTCGAACCCACACCTCTAAGCTAGCAGTCAAGCACTACATCCACTGCACCATTGCCACCCGCAAAGGTTTCCTTCGTGGAATTAATTCCTTAACTACCTCAAAGTTGTTTGTGATGTTTTATGCTGTTAACCTCTTTTACTTTAAGACCTAAAAGTTTCGCCTGTTCTTCAATCACATATTTGATGAAACCTCGATGCTGGAACCACTGGAGTTTGTGGTACGACTCTTCTGGGCGGCCCGCGATAAGGAAATGGTCAGAGTCAGCGTTTGCCCTCCGTACGCATCGATTAATTGGCGTTGAGACCGTTCAAATAGCCCCCTTATAGGGTCCATCCACCACCATCTCTCACTAGTTCTGAAAATCCTTACTAACCTCGGCTCACAGTATGTCAGGGTAGCTCATGTAAGGTAGTAGTTGCACAGCTCTAACAGTATAGAAATCAGAAATTTAAACTATTAATACCTTAACCTTGAAGTATGTTCATTAGAACTCAAGTTATAGGCTTGGTAAATGAGCTATAATCATTGTATATCTATAGTATTCTCATGAAACATGATTTTGTAGGTTGACATTTGGTCGATAGGTTCGCTGTGATCGCCTTACCGAGATCCCTTAACAAAAATTCTTTTTTTCTTCATGAGAATACTATAGAATTTATATACAATGCTATAATCGCAAAAGATGAGAATTTCTGGAAATCTCACTGAAGGCTGTAATGCAGATAGAATTTTTTTTCGAATTGAATGATTTTCCTGATCTTGTGTTTTTGATGTTTTTAATTGAATTGTAATCCACTGATGGCAATACTTTGGACATTTATTATTTTTCTTTTTTTTCAAGCCACGTACAATGCCTTGATACGCACACACTTTAAAAGGCGATTAACCGTTGAAACTATTAGATTCTACGTCTCTGGATTCGTTCTAAGAAATATCTCAAACAAATATTTTAAAAATATCGTTTATTTTCTACCAGCTTACAATTTATTTCAATTAAATGACCCAGATTTGTGGTCGTAAGATTTTTAGCTTTCAAACGTAACGGTGGCGTAACTACTACTATTGGAACCAAATATTGTTAGCATCCATATGGCAATGCCATCGCCGTTTTCGAAAAACGGACCCATTATGCTGCCGGCCCACAGTCCATTCCAAACATTGAATTTCTACGGATGTGTTATCATCTGGATTAGCATCGTCCCAAAGCCGGCAATTTTGGGTGTTGACTAACCGGTTCATCCAAAACTTGGCCGTGTCGTAAAATGGAACAACGCGCCATTAACTGTCAAAATAAACGCGTCCCTATTAGAAGAGTAAGAGAGGGGGTGATCAAAGTTTAAAAAACTACGCCGTTACGATCTAATTAGCTGTTGTTCATTAATGATAGTCGACTTGACATATTGGAAACTATCTTAAGCTATAATGGATTATTAGCGGGTGATCTAGGCGCTAACAAATAACTAGTATAATACAATTACGAAAGTGGCCTCAATCACTTTGACATTGTTTGCGATAGATTTTAACATTATATGGAGAACAGATGACACAAAGTAAAAACAAGTTGTTTGACGTTAAAATGTCGGCTGGTTTTCATTTTTTCAAAAGCCGCAATAGATGATGATTTGATGTAACCTTATGGTCGTCGTCTCGACTAGGCAAGGAATAATAGCCCTGTTTTTTAGTGCATTTTTATTCCTCTCTTATAAAAAGTAACATGTAAAATACAACAACAATACAGATATACCAAATTGTTGTAGTATTTAACATTTTTTAAGCGAATATAAAAAGCACGGCTAATATTAAAAACTACATTTAAGATTATGGTGACAGTTGGGTAGTTTCGTTGCCAATCAATTTAATGATAATAATTATTTGTTTATCTTTTCAGTTGTTAATTAGAATACTTCTCTTTGCGTACGTTTTTCTACGATAAAACAGTTAAATGTGCATAATCGATTTTGTTTACGTAAGCGCGAAATATACATAATGAACTCTTGACTTTTTTATACAAGCTACATAAATAAATTAATATTTTCGCAGCTGTTAATGTTTGATGTTAAAACGTGAAAGCATTCAATTGTTTGTTTACATAACTTACCATCCGTACACGCTGTCGGATACTATTTAAACAGAAAAAAACAGACCCATGCTCCTTCAATTAGCTGCTTTAAAAAATTTCATAACAATTTTTGATTTTTGTATGTATTTTTCTCTCAGATGCTCGTCCAAGCTTTGTACGATTTTGTGCCACAAGAATCCGGTGAATTAGATTTTAGACGCGGTGACGTCATCACAGTCACTGATAGATCCGATGATAATTGGTGGAACGGTGAAATCGGCAACAGGAAAGGAATTTTCCCAGCAACATATGTCACGCCATACCATTCATAATAGGATTCACATGATTATAGCAGCAGCACCATTCACCACTACCAATTTTTTGAGCCGACCCATATAGTTCTATATGTATTATTATTTATCAGACAAAATAATAACAAAATACAACAAGATGATAACAAGAACTGTAAGAAATTCTTTAAAAACAGTAAACTATGATTATTTTGTTCATGGTTTCGAATGATAATATATACGTCGTATTCTTTTTCTTCTTATATATCTTTTAATGGACTGCATATTATTATTATTTTTTTTTTTTTTTTTATTTAAAGTTATAGCCTCACAGAAAAATTAGTTTTTTAAGTTTAAATCATAGTCGATACAAGCGAGTGTAATGTTGTTAATCTTTTTAAATATGTATTTCTATCGTTTCTGTTTTTTTGTTTGTTTTTTTTTTTTTTTATTTTATTTTAAATATAATTTTATACTCTTCCTCAATATACCTACAATATTTTTTGAGTATTTTACTCTCGCACACTAGCACTTTACTTTTATTTATTATTTCTATTCTATATCTTACATATACAAAATAAATATTTAAGTAACAAAATAAATAGTTTTTTGTATTACATTTTTGTATAAACAAAAACATTACTCAACGTAAATAATAAATAAATCTACAAAAAAAGAAGAGACCCTAACAAATGGAAACAGAATATAAACATTTTTTATATAATTAATTGTAAAACTAAAAGTCATAAATATTCTTAGAAATTGATTTTTTTTGTTTCATACAATTAAATTTAATTCTTAAAATCAATCAAATATTTAAAAGGAGAACTACAGAATAAAACAAAGAAAAATGTTAATATGCATACATCGCACTTCTGAAGTATTTATGTATTTGTTGGTTTTAAATTTGTAGACATTTATTTGACTTTTTTTCATGTTGTTAAAAAATAATAAACACAAAGTGTAAAAATATTTCAAAGGTAAATACAAATAAAATTTTATTTAATAAAGAAATAACTACATATACATATATATAAATTATATAGTAGGTATATTAACAACAAATGAATAAAACACTATAAGAAAACAACACCAATATTATTAAATCGAATAAGCATTAACAAAGTATATTTGAAAAAAAATTGTTTTGTGTGCTTTTTAAATAACAATTGCTCTTAAAAAACGAGACATACATACATACATACATAAATATTTTATTTAATATTAACCGAGCATTTTTTATTGCTTTTTCTTATCATCACAACATAAATCACTACCCATCAATCATAGTTTACACAGTAAAACACAATACATATTTCTGTTTTTCAACCAATTTTGTCCGTAAGAATTATATAAATACAAACATACTTATTAAAGTAGAGTAAGGATTAGACTTACATATGTATGTCCCATTTGCAAAGGAATACTACGTCGTCGCTGAATCAAATATACACTAGATTTTGTCACTAACTGGAGATGAGAAGACGCATCTAGTTGTATTGTGCTAGTTTTGTAGGAATATCGTTAGAAGGGATCAATACTTTTGTTTGATTTAATGTCATGAGAGTATTTGTCAAAATGATTAATATTATTTTGGATTGAGCGTTCAAATAACTATATTTTCGTATATTTCAGACGTTCCTCTTAACTTTAAACCAAATTCTCCAATTTCAACAATATTGGCGGTGAAATGTTAATATTATTTTTTATTGCGCTCGAATACGAAATTCTTTCATTTTTCGTTAATTTTTTCGAAAAACGAATAGGTAGGACTCCAAAATTGACTTACTATCTGAAAAGTTGTATTCGCTATATGCGCCTCACCCGAATAATTACAACAAAAAAAACTAACTGTATGACACAAGTAGCGAGGATAAATACGTCTTACGCATATTATTTACTTATCTAATGTTCTAAGCGGCTTTATTTATTGTTAAACAAAAATCAATTATTTGTATTTATCCACTGATTAGTATAATAAACTACACGGATACACATAGCGAACAATATAGTATAATCCTAGCTTAAGAAATACAAAGAGGACGCATATCGAGTAAGGCCTAAAAAAAGTTTCTAAAGTTATGGAGGCAACAAAGGCTATCAATGAAACCAGCAGAGATAAATGCAAACACAAATAAATTTAAAACATTTGAAGAAAAAAGGTGCTAAAAAAAATCGTAAGAGAATTTCTCATCCCTATTAGAAGAAACTAACTTGCTCTCTGTCTTTCTTTTCTACCTTCTCTATGTTTCTATTCTCTCTTATTGAATGTATGTATATTGCAACAAAAAAAATGTTTTTCTGACAAACTTGAATGAATAAAAAACAGCACTCTTATTATTATTTTAGTACATGCATAGATACATTGCAATTTTATTTTTTTAAATAAACCCCATATTATGCATTTTAGTTATGTAAATAGGATTTTTAATATTATTCTTTCTTTTTATTAAACTTTTACGAATATAAAAAGAATAGTTGTTACAGATAAGTGTATGTAAACAAAAATATTCAAATAATTGTCGTGCTGTTTCGTTTCGTTTTATTTTATTCTGAATGTTTTGCGTTTCTTATGACTATATCAAATTTAGTGTGAATATTCGAAAACAAAATAGATTTTTGCATATTGTAGATAATACACCAGAATATACACAACCAACACAGTGTGTTTAATTAATAACGGGATACTAAATTAATACATTCATGGGTGTCGGAATTTGGCAAACCCTACTGCAACTGACACTAAGATCCTTGATAATAGCAATTGAATTACTATAAATGCTCTGAAATGTCTGCTCTGCCAGCAAACACAATTTATTTCGCATTGATGCAATCAAACCATTCTCAAAGGCAATAAGCATTACTACTGCTGAAAAAAACACATTTTTAACTACAGCTTAATGTTCTTACGTTTTCTTATGAGCAGCGACATTTTTCACTGGCAGTTAAATGTATGAATTATCTACTTTGTGTTGTTTGAAGTTAGGGTTTCTTTGTCAAAGTCGGTCCTTTTTTTAATTTAACATTGTGTTATTGGTCATGACTTTGGACGTCTTCCTTAATTTATTATTCGAAAAAATTATTTAATACGACTTAAACAAAAGAAAAACAATTGCCATCAAAACTATAAAAAATTCATAAAAAACTATTTACATTAAGATTGAATAAAAAAAAACAACTATTTAAATTCTAAGTATTTAAAAAATCTAAATAACTCGAAGATGATCAAAAAGTGAAAACGATGAGCTGACAAAAATTATAAATCTAATAAAAAACTAAAACACAATTTTATATATACACATTTATATATTTAGTAACACATACTATATACTTTTAATTGTATTTTGATTTACAAGATTTTCTTTTGATATTAACTTAGTGTTTTTTATTATTAATTAAAACTACCACAACGTGAAATATATATCTATATATTAAATAATAAATTGATGAAAAGTAAACTATTCTTTTTTCTTCAAAACAAAGAAAGAAAACATTTTTTTTAAACAAAACTTTTTAAATGTGTTTTTCCATTTAAGTTATATTAAAATACAAACATTTTGACGTAATGCAAAATCAGATAATGTGTATTTGCCAATTTATTATGACGACGATGATTATTATTACTATAGTGATAGTGATTATATACAAAACAAAATATACATTTAATAAAAAACAAATAATAAAATTAAAAAAAAAAAAACAACATTATGCTTACGAAGTAGGTATGTGTATTAGCTTGAAAAATGCTTTGGACGTGGATTGTTTACGTTGCTTAGCAGATGCACGTCTGAAAAGGTTACTTTAGTTAAAAAAAATTAAACGAGCGGGTAAATATATATGTATATGAATTTATTAATTTACAATTAAAATGTGTTTTATTTCGTTCGAATTTCTTTGACTTGAAATTTGAAGGTTTGAACTTCAATCCAAAATAAGCGATTCATTTTCTACGTTAAGTAGATGTACATTGTACAATGTATGTACATACAATAACAAAAAAATATTTTTAGGAATTAAAAGTAAAACTACATAACGGTTTTTTTTTCAACGGAACCCTAAAATCGAAAGTTTGATCTTTTTATTTGCATTTCATTTATTTATTTATTTATAAAAACTAACATTGTAATCTTAAATTGCTAGGTTAGTACAAAATTTAGAGAGCACAAGCTGCAAAGGCGTTCGGCTCGCATTTCATTTATTTAAAAAAAAAATGAGAGGAAATTGTTGTAGATGTATGTGTTAAGGACTGGGGCCTTACTGATTCGAAAGTTAAATCTTTCGAATTCGGAAAATTTGTACTCGGGTGTGCGAAAATCGGAATGTGCTATCCTAATTTCATTTAGTCTAAATACATTTATTCGAAAATCGGAAATTTCGTACCTGGTAACTCTATTTTCGCTGCTAATTGCATTCGAATTTCGGAAATTTCATTCGATAAGTATTTCTTGTGCGGAAGAGTTTAGCTGGAAATTAAAATGTAAGTTTTATGTGAAAAAAATAAACAGTGTTTTTTGCCAAAACGTGTTATAAATATAAACAAAAATTTTATGAATAATAATTTGATTGAAATTTATTAAAATATTTTTTTTTTTGAAGGGAAATCCCAAAAAAAATATACATAAATACAAAACAGAGTAAGTTTGAAGTTCTTGTTGATTTCATGTGTTCCTACCAGTATTTATCAAAGAGATATTTGAAAACTGCGGATGCAAGGAGAACTGCGAGTAATCTCTGGAAGCGTTTAGCTGGCGATTTGAATGCAGCTGGCCCACAAATGCGTGAAGAATTTGCATGGAAAAAAGTAAGTCACTTCATTATACAAATTCAAATTGATTTATTATAACAAATATTTTTGTTTATAAGGTTTGGGCCGACTATAAATATCATAATATCAAGGCAAAAGTACGAAAAAACAAAAGCAGCTTATCAGGAACAGGAGGTGGCCCTTCTAAATATTGCAATTTCACCCTTTTGGAGGAAAAAGTGATAGAGTTGCTGCACATTGAAGAGGCTGTTAATGGAATGGTTAGAACAAAAGATTTCGGTTTGAGAACTAAAACCGGAAATGAAACAGCAACCGATGACGAGATTGAGCGGATGTATAAAGCCACTTTATTGGACGCGCAAATGCGAGCCACGAAGGCCACAAGGAAAATCTCATTCCATCTATTTCGCACTCACAAAATGCACCAAAAACAAAACAGAGCTTGCACAAACAACAGGTGGAACACCAAATCGAATATCGAAAAAATTCTCATAAGATGTTTAAAGAAATAAACGAAAACTTGAAAAAATATTGTAAGATACAAAAGAAAGCAGTTCGAGTTAGATGGGAAATACAAAATGAAACATTTAGAAGTTGACGAGGAGAGATTTGAATTGGAAAAAGAAAAATTTGAATTCAAGGAAAAAAATGAGATCGAAAGAACCAAAATCGCCCAAGGTAGTCATCTTTGACCGCTTCTTTTTCTGATTTTTATCAATGACATGCCTGAAGTTTTTTTAAATTCCCATCGTCTTTTATTTGCAGATTATGTGAAATTTTTCAGGTGTATTAAGAATGAAGCTGATTGCCTTCTCAGACTTACGGAATGGTGTAATAAAAACCAATTATTTTTAAACGTCACCAAATGTCAATGCTTTTCCTTCTTTCGATCTCACACCCCCATTTTCTTTGAATACAAAATTGGTAATAATAATTTTGAAAGAGTTTTTGATAAAAAAGATCTTGAGGTCGTTTTTGATCAGAAATTCAACTTTGTTAAGCATGTTGAATATATTGCTACTAAGGCTAATTCCATACTTGGTTTCATTAAACGAAATTTAATTGAGTTCATGGACCCATATACCCTAAAATCACTGTTTTATGCATATGTAAGATCTGTTTAAGAATATTGCTGTGTGGTTTGGAATCCACACCATAACATTCACTCTATGAGATTAGAAAGAATTCACTAAATTTGTTGTTTATAAACTTGGTTGGAACATTGAAATGCCTTCTTATTCTTCAAGATGTCAGCTCATCGGCATACAGTGACTTGAGAATCGACGCAAAATATTGCCAGTAATGTTTATTAGTGATATTTTGTCCAATCATATTAACTGCCCTTGCCTGCTATCTTTAATTGACATCTATGCACCATCTCGCCCACTAAGAGAACGTAATCTCTTCCGTGAAAATTACCATAGAGTGAACTATAAACTTAATGAGCCTATAACTCGTTGTGTTCGGGAAACAAATTCTGTGTCTAATTTATTAGATTTTAACTTTCACTATAGCAGAGCAGAGCTTCTTTAAAAAATAAACTTTATACTTTTTAAACATGTAAATAAGTTTACTAAATACTTTAATTGTTTTTTTTTTTTTAATTTAAATAATACATTTGTAAGTACATTTTTATTGAAATTTTCATTGTCTATAAGATGATTATTGTAATCTTTGATTGATGTAAATAAATAAATAATAATAAAATAAGCATAACCAAACTTGAGTTAAAAAGGCAAATCTTGCAGTTGAAGAACCAAACAACAAGTTAACTCATGCGTTTTTAAAATAGTGTAATATTTTCTCAGGTTCGTTAATAAAACTTATTTACTTTATTCAAAACGTCCACTTATTTATTTCGCAAAATAAAACACTTTACTTTTCTTACTACAAACAAAACGATTTATTCTTCACCACTGAATTAATTCACAAACTTTACTTTTCACTTTTATTACAACCAACTTTATTCATTCACGATTAAAAATAAACTGTCGCTGCCGTTCAAACATGTGCCTTTTATACTTGTTTTCCAAACTCTCGAAATAAAGGTCTGGTCAAGCAGGACGCGATCCGGCGATCTTTGTGAGAAATTACAAACAAAATTTGATCGCCGCGATCTTTTTTACACAGGGAAGTATTGATCGTATCGCCGGATCGCGTTCTGTTTGACCAGGCCTTAAGGAGAACGTTCTAGTCTCTGCTTCCAGAGCTTTCCATGGGGGAAATTTCCCAATAATTTCCCTTCAAAAAGCTTTTATTTGACAGCTGGTAAATCTGCTATAATCCGGCAGATGGCGCTTCCTTCGTTTGAGAGTTGCTATAATTATAAGGGTATGTTTGCACTGCGACCGTAAGCTTTATTGTATTCGTTTGTTTGCTTTTCGGAGTCGTTATAGTTCAAATTTGGAAAGTCATTACACTGCCCCTCTCTTAGGATTGATCGTCCCGAGCAAATCCATCACTTCCTTCACCATTACAACGATGTAAATGGTCGATGTGAACTACTTTTATTTTGCCTCTTAATCCTCTCCGAATGCGGTAGACGCCATCGTTTACTCGTGTTACAACAGTATAAGGGCCTTCCCAATTTTGTTGAAGTTTCAGTGACATTCCCCTCCGACGCTGGGAATTATAAAACCAAACAAGGTCTCCCGCTTGGAATCCTGTCTTTGTTGCTTTTGTGTCGTATCGCTTTTTCATCCGACCACTTGATGGCTTCATATTTGCCCTTGTTCTTTCATGAACGTCACTCAGCCTTTCTTCTTCATTTCCCTTATCACTCCGATTCATGGGGCCAGTCTGTTGAATTTGCACTATCCTTTCGTTGTTCTTCAATGCCTTCTGCTGAGTTTTGATTGTCAGGATACCGTCCACTGAAACCGTTGAGATGACATCTTTGGCATCGTACCCCTTTGGTAGCTGGTACTTCCGTACAAACTGACGACTTATGTAGCCATGTTCATCTTCACGTTCATGATTACCTTCCACTACCACGCTGTTGCCAACAGTTTTGACCATTAACTCATTTGGCTTGAAATGGCTGACATCCATGCACACTTGAAATCCGTCCGCTCCAACTTTGTAGTTTTCTTTGGCATCACGCTTGTCACCCTTTCGCCGGATAGGAGTTAACTGCAGCGGAGTCACTTTTGGGCGATATATATCGCTTCCCGAGTCATCTTTTTGCGCAATCCTCATTTTCCTTTTACTCCAATCGTAAATGGGATCGGCTCTCAGTCGCTGGATGGAAACAACTTCCTTTTCTTTTTCATGCGTGCAATTATTGTAGTCTGGTTTCCATGGTCTTCTAGATGGCAATCTGCATTGGCGTTGGAGATGTCCAGTCCTGTTGCAATTCCAACATGGAGGTTTTCTAGGTGGCAGTCTGCACTGGCGTTGAAGATGTCCGATCTTGTTACAGTTCCAGCATCGAGCAAGTCCATCTCGCTGGTTTCTTTGGAACGCAGTTCTCTTGCAAGAACACTCCTCAACTCCTAGTTCTCTCAACCGATGAACTCCTTGAGAAGTCTGTTCTGCTGCTTCCATAGTCAGGGCGAATGCTAGTGCTTCAGGAAGCGTGCGTTTGCCAGCAGTTCGAATTGCTCGCTGAAGGTTGATGTCAGATACAGCACGAACAAAGGCTTCTGTTGCGAATCGGTTGATGATTTCATCTCCTGCAGCTGGATATGCCAGGTGCGCCAACCGTTCGATGTCTGCTTGGAGTTGTTGCAGAGTTTCTCCCCTTTTCTGGACTCTGGAATTGAGCTGGACGCGGAAGACTTCTTGCATATGGCCATCTCCAAAACGTTTGTCAATGGCCTGAACGAGAGCACTGAAGTTGCCATTTTTATCTGCTGGTATGCTTTGTAACAGCTCAGCAGCAGGTCCTCTGAGGGCAAGCGTTAGAGCTATGCATTTGTCTTCCTCATCCCAGCCATTTGTTGCTGCGGCTGCCTCAAACTGCTTCTTGTAGATTGACCAAGAAGTTTGCCCATCGAAGGTTGGTGGATGCATCTCTTTTTTCTTCGGACAGTCGCCAGAACTTTCTCGAACCTTCATTTTCTTTACTTTATCTAATTCCTTTGTAATGGATTCGATTTTATCTTCGAACTTTGCTTCTACTGTCGACAATTGCTTATCGACATTAGACAATTGTTGATCGAGAGTTAACAATTGTTTATCGATAGAAGAAAATTGCTTATCGACACGCTCGTCAAGGGCAACAATTCTACTGTCAAAGGCATCTAACTTACATTCGAGCATGTTTGTCTGTTTTTCCAGCAGACACTTTTGTTCTTGGCTTTGTTGCTCGAATCGTTTTTCCTGACTATCAAATTTTGCAAGCAGCTGAGACAGCATATTGGTCATGCCCGATGTACTTACTTGCTCTTGCTGTTCTTCCATTTCAATGTCGAATATAAACGTATCCGGGTTTTTTCCACATCTTCTTAAATCTTCTTGCAGACGAATTATAAGATCATTCTTTGTTCCAGCAGTAGGAAGATCTCGTTTATTCAGTTCTGCCTTTAGTTCCACTAAATTTAAATCATTCAAAGATTTACCCATTGTCTTTTTTTTTTTCACTTTCCACACAATAAATTTACTGAGTGCACAAATAAAATAAGTTTTATCCCACTTCTGACACCAATGTAATATTTTCTCAGGTTCGTTAATAAAACTGATTTACTTTATTCAAAACGTCCACTTATTTATTTCGCAAAATAAAACACTTTTCTTTCACGAATAGAATGTAAACAGGGCCTGATCTGGCAGGCGTGGGGGGCAAACCAGGAATTTTCCCCCGGTGGCAAAAGTTGAGGGTGGTAAAATTGAAAATTTAGGGTGGAGGCGGCTACAAAAAAATTTTTTTATTTGATTTTTAACTGATCGAAGCATACAAAATAGGTGTGTTTCGGACGAAAAAATAGCATCGGGGCTTAGTGACGCAATCACAGAAAAAATGGAGTTTCCATGCAAACTAACGATAACATTTATGAAATTCGTGCCGGTATTGTATTTTGTATCAGGGTCTGAGACCCTTTGCACCATTTGTAATCAATCTCAGATATACAAATCATTACATTAAATCGGAGATACTTTTATCTTGAATATTCTCTCTATGAGACACAAAGCTATAGCTTGCATTAATAAGAATATTGTCTTCAAGAATATCATAGATTAATAAATTGGTGATCGTTAGGTATAATAGATTAATTAATAAATACCAACCTTAAATATTGGCTGACAATAATAAGAAATATATGTGTGCTCGGATGCTAAACTGAATATAAATTATAAAATGACTGACTAGCTTTAAGCGTCACCATATTCACTAATACAAGCAATATAGAAACGAAGTAATACAAACTAACATAGATGTATTAAAATTTTAATTTTCACAACTATAATTACTAATTTTGAGTTTTTGCTACGGTTTGATTTAATATAATTGAAATTGAAAGTAAACTTTGGCTACACAACACCGCAGGTCAACATCTTACACCCAATGATGATCTAATCAAACAGAAAAGCGTCGCAAAAATTCAAAATTAATAATAGTTGTGAAAATAAAATTTTAATAAATTTAAATCATTTTTTTTAAATAATTTTTTTCAAAAAATTTTATGTATGTATTTGTATTGTCTACACACTGACAGGTATGTTTGTTAACGTGAAATTTCTTCTTCTAATATATGTGCACCGGAATCAGTTGAACAACAGTTCAAAATTTTAAGCACTTTTTAACAACATGGCCCTTAAGGCTTTACTACATTGGCCACTTTTTGCAAAATTAAGACAGTAAAAATATTTTTTTCCCGCTAGCGCAGTTGTTTTGTGAAAAAATATACGAATTGTTTTTTAAACCAAAATTTAAGCTTTCTGCATCATTTTAATATGTTTTCCAATAACATTATCTAAAAATGAGTTTGAAAATGTTCACTTTTATACTTTTTCACTTTCTTGGCCAATGTAGTTAAGGCTTTAGTCTGCTAGTACCCGATAACTTTTGAGTGGTGAAAGTCATGACTCAAAAGAGTCCTCTTGTAACAGCAGACTTAAATTTGGAAATTCTCAGCTATTTGTTGAATATGATTTGTTATTACTTTTTAAACTCATAAAAGTTGTACAAACGTGGCTCATTATTTATTCTGTGGTTCAGAAATCGGTTAATTAAAATTGCTGAACCACTGATTTAAATTAACATACTTTATTTACGATTGAAAGATAACTAAAAGCAAAAACAAAATTCATTCAATAATTGTATTAAGGCTCCCCCAAACCAACGCGAAATCATAGTGAATCATTCGCAGTCAGTTTTTTGTATTCGTTTTGCATTGTGTATCTTTCATATTTTGCGTTATTGTGAATGATTTCGCGTCGAGGGCGAATGATTCGCGTTGGTTTGGGGGAGCCTTTATCCAGACAAATTTTGATAGTTCGTTTCTGTGGAGATCAAAAAACTAAGGGAGTATACAAGCAACAGCTGTGTTTTTTGCATGTCCATATGGAGTTTGGCGAAAAAAACGACACCGGGACATTTCAACATTTTTGTTTACCTTTTGCATCGGTCTGCCATTTTGTTTTGAATTATCTTACCAACAAACATTTGACATTTCTATATATGTAAATCATCGATAACACAACGATAATCGTAGTTTGGCATTAGCATTTTTATCGGGACAAAAGCTATCTCCAGATAATTATCTGGACTTATCTAACTCTATACGGACATAGTTGTTGTTGTATTTAACATGTAAATTGTTTTGCTTTGCTGTCGTTTTTTTCACACAATTTTATTTGGACATGCAAAAAAACAACTAACATATACAAATTTAAAGAAAAACTTATGTAATTTCATAATTCACAAACAAATTTTCTCCCACTTCGATTCAATTAACCTACATTTATTATTCAACTATTTATTACAAAAAATATTGTTGTTTCTTATTTTAGTACGCGTATATATTAGAAGCCAATGCAATTTTAAAATAAAATGATATAAAGGGAAGTGAGCACTTAAAAATTCAGTTCACCCGCTTTTATACTTTACGAACATGTCCATGAGATTTTTAAAATAACTGACAAATTTAAAAAAAACCGACGATTTGTGGTGAAAATCATAAAGTTGCACTAGTGTGCGTGTGGTAAAGGTTACTAGTGCAACTTTATGACATTCACCACGGTCTGAGCTTGTAGGCAAATCAGTTTGACAGCCGAAGATTCCTCGCGTTCCAATGTTTATTCGCTATGCTATCTAGCTATCCTAAAAATTTTAAGATAACTTGAGTTGTTGTTGCGTCAGCTGTTATCAGCTGTTTTTTAACAAGGGATTACAACAACACAAAGCTATCCGGATAACTGAGAATAGCCAGCGGAACGTGCCCAATCCCATCTTTATATTTTTTTATCTATGGTTGCAATGTTGTTTCATTTCGTTATGCGTAACGAGTGTGACAAGGAGGTAGAAATTAGCTCTTTTATATTTATTCTTTGTCTCATGTTCGAAACTAAATTCGAACTTACTCATTTCACTTAAATAGCTGAATCACTTTTGCGAGTGAAGTGAGATGAATCGGCGAGTAAGGCGAGTCATCTCATCTCACTCGCTGAAATAGCTGAATCTCGGCGCTGGTCTCTGCTTCCAGAGCTTTCCGTAAGGGAAATTTCCCAATAATTTCCCTTCCAAAAGCTTTTATTTGACAGCTGGTAAATCTGCTATAATCCGGCAGATGGCGCTTCCTTCGTTTGAGAGTTGCTATAATTATAGCTAATAAGGGTATGTTTGCACTGCGACCGTAAGCTTTATTGTGTCCATTTGTTAGCTTTTCGGAGTCGTTATAGTTCAAATTTGGAAAGTCATTACAATATATTACTTTTGATTTTTATGAGTATTTCAAATCTAGATCTAACAGTTTTGTATATAACTATAAAAAAGCTAATTTCCAGAACATTTCGAATTATATGTTACAGATTCCTTGGCATACTAAATTTAATCCATCTTGTTTATTGAGTTCTTATATTTATTTGAATCTTTAAGTAGTGCAGTTAATATGTACGTGCCAAAAATTAAAATCAACAATAACTCAAAGCCCCCGTGGTTTAATAAAAGACTGCAATTTAAGTAACAAAAAATAAAGCATTTAAAAAGCTTCGTAACTCATTCAATAACTCTGTTTTTAAAGAAAATTATATTCGGCTGGAAAGGGAATTTAATGCTCTGAACAAGTTTTTGTATAAATGTTATATTATCTCAATCGAAACTAGTCTAAAAAATAACAGCAAATGCTTTTGGAAGTTCATCAAAAAAAAAAAAAGTAGTGGAATTCCAAATATTATGCAATATTAAGGTTCAACTTATTCAGATATTCAAACTATTTGTAATTTATAATTATAATTATATAATTATAAAAATTCCCAACAGCAACAGTCAACGGCTTGTCATCCGAATGTGGAGAGTTTGACTAATATTGGATGATTAATTTTTAGTAAGTCTGATGTGGAAAAAGCATTGTTAGATTTAAACAGTGATAAACAGCGTGGTCCAGATGGGGTTCCTCCCATAGTTTTAAAAATGTGTGCAACAGCACTCTCTGAACTTCTTTCATACATTTTTAATCTTTCGCTTTCTACAGGAGAATTTCTTTCTGATTGAAAAAAATCATTTATTATCCCAATCCACAAATCAACCCATTACCCATTTGTAAATTGTCAACGATTCCAAAACTTTTTGAGAAGCTTGTTAGTAGTATAAATAGGTAACTCCCAAGCCACTTTGGCACCAAACTTGGCATCGGCACGGCACGGCACCGCACTTCCCAATTGGGATGTATGCCAAGTTTCCCGTTTGATTCTAATTGGGAATAATTGTCACTGGTTGGATTTCTAGCACCATTTGTATTTTAATTGGAATATTGGTTGTGGGATTGGGTTTCCATTGATAAATTGGTTGTGGGATACACTTTTCTAGTTGGATTTCTTTGGGTTCTGCTTGGTACCGGTCGTATTTCTAGTTCAAAAATTAAATTCTTGTTGGAATCGTGCTGATTTGGTTGGGTAGCTCCGACTCCATCCAATTCAAAATCTATGTCACTCCCAGGCCACCCAATACAAAATTGATGTGTGCACCAAACTTGGCACCAGCACGGCACCCAATACATATTTAGTTGGGTAATTTCTGGCACAACATTGGCACCTGCACGGCATGCAATATAAAATTGATGTGTGCATTCGCTAAATATATTCTTATTAGGATGTTCATATGCTTAGGATCAAAAAGAAACTAGCATTAAAAAATACTTACTTCTGTTGGTTGTGCTGGTTAGAATTGTGTACAATGCAAGAGAAAGTCAGGAAACAAAGAACCCATTAAGTAAGAAAAAAATGATACAAGTTTTTCTTTTCTTTTTTTTTTTTATTAAAAAACATATTTTCTTTCCTTATATCAGGTTTACAATTATTTTCTTATCGTTATGTTTATATTTTATTTTATTCTCAAACTATTCTGGTTACAATTTGTTCAAGTGGATTATAGTCAATAATTCTATCATGAAGCATAAGGCAGTAAGCTGAAGTATTTGCTGGAATTTGTTTTGATGTTCTCATTTCCAAACGTATATCAATGGGTCCTGTTTTCATAGTTTCATTTTGATGTCTGCAGTCCACCACGAAAACTGGAGCACGTGATTTAAATAATTCCCAGGAAAGAAGTGGTTCAGTGATGGTTTTATTATAGTAGGTTTTTTGAAAGTCGGTGTACATTTTGTAAAACAGACTATATCTATTTTTTTCAAAAGAAACATTGAAATCTTCATGTGGATAAACATCAGAGTTTAAATAAACTTTTAAGTCTGTTAGATTACAGTGATCAAACGTTGTAGGATCAGCAGTCAGATTTTTATTTTTACCAGTTTGTAGAGCAAAAACAATGTATCGAGGTTTTTCTATTTGTGTTGTTGTCTTGACATTCCAGATATGATGATCAGAACTTGGCAACATGGGATATTCATAAAGATCCCAGTTTCGGAAAGCAATTTTCATAGAGCTGCTTTTATTTATAGATTTATATAAGTTTAATTTCATGGAATCTGATAAGGTTACGTGCGGTACTTTCCATTGTATTTTTTGAATGTTAATTTGTACTTTTTCATTGGTTGGAGAGATTAGTGCGTTTTCATCCACTCTTGCACGAGTGATAATAAGATCATGTCGAGCATTTGGAATGATTTTTTTATAATCTTCAGCGAATCCTAAAAGTTTGTTCAATGGAATACAGTAATTAAAATGAAATGGTTTCAAATTAATAGGTGAGTCAGGAGACCAGGATGCGTTTAACAGCATATCACTCTCATTTTTAGTTAAAGATAAATAATTTTTGATCGTTGATGTTATTCCGACATTTCTATTGTAATCGATTTCCTTTCCATTAAGTTCATAGCGTATTTCATCAAAAAAAAAAGCCATGGCATTGTTTACAAGTTTTGTATTGTTATTTATTGTTATTTCTTTTAAATCTGTTGTCGATAATGATCCTTCAATATATAAAAAACTTTCCGAAGGGAGAACATTAAGATTTTGATGTTGTATACAAATCTGAATGATGTCATTTCGTTCAAAATTGTTTTGATACGGTGAATAAGTATGATACTCATATTTAGAAATGCTTTCATTTATTTCGGGATCTTGAAAAATGTTCAACATTATTTATGATTTCTTTTTTAATTTAAGACCTATTGACAATAAAAAGTCCTGATTATGTTTGGTAAGGCAATGTGTTACCGCAGCTGCGTTCGAAGCTTGATTGAAGATTGGTTTATTCTTATCAATGTTTTTATAAGGTATTGAGTTGTCTATGCTTTCATACACAATCATTTTTCTGGTTGTAAATGTAAACGGACAGTTATGTTTTCTCCTCTAAAATTAATATCGTTACCGTCTTGATCGCAGAGCTTAAGGCACAATGATGTTATTCGTTTGACGTTCACAGGTAAATAAATAACATTGCTTGGAACTTCTATGATCTTATAGCCAGGACTTACTTTAACAGAGAATTCATGTAAAATATGCGCCGATTGGTTATTGATGTACGTTCCATCTATGATATTACATTCAATGCGGATTGTATTAACTCTATTTATGTTAACATAGAGATCTGATTCATGAAGCAAGTTTGATTTCAACAACTTCTTACTAAACCCTAAAAGCGAACCAATAGAATTTGGTTTTGAAAAGTCAATATCTTCTGAACATAAAATTTCACATTTCAGAGTGTTGTTGTTTGCCTTGATTTTGATTTCAGTTTTCCTTAATTGGTTTTTCTTTTTTTTATTTATTTCATTAATTCTCTTTTGTATTATATTGTTAATATCTTCAATTTCATATGAACCAATAGGAAAGGAAATAACACTATCACCGATACATAACATATTGTAATAACTTTCCATATTTGAACTATAACGACTCCGAAAAGCAAACAAACGAACACAAAAAAAGCTTACGGTCGCAGTGCAAACATACCCTTAGTAGCTATAATTATAGCAACTCTCAAACGAAGGAAGCGCCATCTGCCGGATTATAGCAGATTTACCAGCTGTCAAATAAAAGCTTTTTGAAGGGAAATTATTGGGAAATTTCCCCTATGGAAAGCTCTGGAAGCAGAGACTAGAACGTTCTCCTTGGTTCGAGAGTTTGGAAAACAAGTATAAAAGGCACATGTTTGAACGGCAGCGACACAGTTTGTTTTTTAATCGTGAATGAATAAAGTTGGTTGTAATAAAAGTGAAAAGTAAAGTTGGTGAATTAATTTCAGTGGTGAATAATAAATCGTTTTGTAGTAAGAAAAGTAAAGTGTTTTTATTTTGTAAAATAAATAAGTGGAAGTTTTGAATAAAGTAAATAAGTTTTATTAACGAACCTGAGAAAATATTACATTGGTGTTAGAAGTGGAATAAAACTTATTTTATTTGTGCACTCAGTAAATTTATTGTGTGGAAAGTGAAAAAAAAAAAAAAAAAGACAATGGGTAAATCTTTGAATGATTTAAATTTAGTGGAACTAAAGGCAGAACTGAATAAACGAAATCTTCCTACTGCTGGAACAAAGAATGATCTTATTATTCGTCTGCAAGAAGATTTAAGAAGATGTGGAAAAAACCCGGACACGTTTATATTCGACATTGAAATGGAAGAACAGCAAGAGCAAGTAAGTACGTTGGATATGACAAATCTTATGTCTCAGCTGCTCGCGAGCCAAAAGAATCTTCTCGAACGATTCGAGCAACAAAGCCAAGAGCAAAAGAATCTTCTAGAACAACAAAGCCAAGAACAAAAGAATCTTCTAGAACAACAAAGTCAAGAACAAAAAAATCTTCGAAATCTTCTCGAAGGTAAGTTAGAGGCCTTTGACAACAGAATTATTGCCCTTGATGAGCGTGTCGATAATCAATTTTCGACTATCGATAAACAATTGTCGACTGTCGACAAACAATTATCGACAATAGAAGCAAAGTTCGAAGATAAAATCGAATCCATTACAAAGGAGTTAGATAAAGTAAAGAAAATGAAGGTTCGAGAAAGTTCTGGTGACTGTCCAAAGAAAAAGGAGATGCATCCACCAACCTTCGATGGGCAAACTTCTTGGTCAATCTACAAGAAGCAGTTTGAGGCAGCCGCAGCAACAAATGGCTGGGATGAGGAAGACAAATGCATAGCTCTGACGCTTGCCCTCAGAGGAACTGCTGCTGAGCTGTTACAAAGCATACCATCAGATAAAAATGGCAGTTTCAGCGCTCTCGTTCAGGCCATTGACAAACGTTTTGGAGATGGACACATGCAAGAAGTCTTCCGCGTACAACTCAATTCCAGAGTCCAGAAAAGAGGAGAAACTCTGCAACAACTCCAAGCAGACATCGAACGGTTGGCGCATCTGGCATATCCGGCTGCAGGGGACGAAATCATCAACCAATTCGCAACAGAAGCCTTTGTTCGTGCTGTATCTGATATTAACCTTCAGCGAGCAATTCGAACTGCTGGCAAACGCACGCTTCCTGAAGCACTAGCATTCGCACTCACTATGGAAGCAGCAGAACAGGCTTCTCAAGGAGTCCATCGGGTAAGAGAACTAGAAATTGAGGAGTGTTCTTGCCAGAGAACTGCATTCCAAAGGAACCAGCGAGATGGACCTGCTCGATGCTGGAATTGTAACAAGACCGGACATCTTCAACGCCAGTGCAGATTGCCACCTAGAAGACCTACATGTCAACATTGTGGAAGCAGAAACTTTAACAACAACAATGTCAATACTCCTACTCGCCCCGTTTCTCAACCGGGGAAACGAGTAAGAACCAACTTCGAGGGGCAGAAGCTGGTTTCTGGTATCGATGGCCCCAGAACCACCATCCAGGTCTCACAGACGAAACGAAACAACAAAAGTCTGACTTTGGAGGCAACACTAAACGGCAAGAAGCAAGTGGCTACGATCGACACCGGTGCCACTGCCTCCATTGTTCGAAAGGACTTGGTGAAGATGACGTGGCTGCATAACACCAACGCCTACCGTCTGAAAACAGCAACAGGAGAGGCAGCCAGAGTGTACGGGGAGGTTCGTCTAACGATCCGTTTGGCAGAACTAGAGTTTTCACATCTGTTTCTGGTAGCAGATATATGTGATGAGTGCATCGTTGGAATCGACTTCATGAAAGAACATGGAGTAATTCTTGATATCGGGAAGCAAGTTCTTAAGTACCAAAATGTGGAAATTCCTATGGTTTATGGCAACGAAAACTCATCAACACTAAGAACTGTCATTAAGGAAGATATTTGCCTGCCACCTTCTTCAGAAGTGTTCGTTTGGACGAAAATAAAGGGTGATTTGGGAAGCCATCGATATCTAATGGTGGAACCAGACTCTGAGCAGTCTTCCCAAAACATCATCCTTGGGAAGACACTTGTGGAACCAAGGAACAACATGGTGCCTGTACGGATACTCAACATCAAACCGTACGAAGTCAAGCTTAGAAAAGGAGAAGTTGTTGGAAGGTGTGACTCCGTATCAGCAATAACTAAAATCATAGAAGCTGACACACACAAATCTGTGGACCCTGGGAAAGTGAACTCTATGAAGGCAAAAATTCTGAAGTCATCCAAATTAACTGAACGTCAGCTTAGTGTTGCTGGAAGCCTCCTTCACGAGTACGCTGATATACTATCGTCACCCAGTGGGCAGTATGGTCGAACACAACTGGTGCAGCATCGAATCGACACAGGAGACGCGAGACCTATTCGACAACCAGCAAGACGTCTCCCATTAGCCAAACAAGCCGAAGTTGCAGAGATGATATCGACAATGAAGAGAGATGGGCTCATCGAAAACTCTAAAAGTCCTTGGGCATCCCCAGTTGTTCTTGTCAAAAAGAAGGACGGAAGTACTCGATTTTGTGTGGACTATCGGAGGCTGAACGATGTGACAAAGAAAGACAGCTACCCTCTGCCAAGAATCAGCGATACTCTGGATGCGATGGAAGGATCTGAATGGTTCTCAACATTGGACTTGAAGAGTGGCTACTGGCAGGTAGAAATCCATCCGGAAGATCGAGAAAAGACGGCTTTCTCTACAGGAAATGGTCTGTGGCAATTTAAAGTGATGCCTTTCGGACTATGCAACGCTCCGGCAACATTTGAGCGTTTGATGGAGTGCGTATTACAAGGACTTACTTGGAAATCTTGCCTGGTCTATTTGGACGATGTCATCGTTTATGGTAAAACATTTGATGAGCACTGTGGAAATCTTAAGGCCGTGTTTCAGAGACTTCGAGAAGCAAACTTAAAATTAAATCCAGACAAGTGTGCATTTTTTAAGTCTGAAGTTAAATACTTGGGACATATTATCTCTTCCCAAGGAGTGAAGACTGATCCTGAAAAAGTTGACACTGTAAAGAATTGGCCAACACCACAGGATAAACATCAACTCCGAAGCTTTCTAGGTCTAGCCACGTACTATCGACGATTTGTGAAGGATTTTGCTGGAATAGCGAAAAGTTTGCACCAGCTAACAGAGAAAGGCAAACCGTTCAAATGGTCAAGCGAGTGCGAGAAAAGCTTCCGGGAACTTAAGCAGCGCCTATGCAATACACCAGTTTTGGCCTATCCGACACCAGGGAAACCTTTCATCATTGACGCTGACGCGAGTAACGTGGGAATTGGAGCCGTACTCTCACAAGTTCACGAAGGAGAAGAGAAGGTTGTCGCCTACTACAGCAAGGTACTCTCAAAGCCAGAAAGAAACTACTGTGTGACCAGAAGAGAACTTCTAGCTCTAATATCGGCTACAAAACACTTCCATAAGTACATCTATGGACAGAAGTTCCTTCTTCGAACAGACCATGGCGCACTTAATTGGCTTTTGAACTTCAAAAATCCAGAAGGTCAAGTGGCGAGGTGGATCGAGAGATTGCAGACATACGACTACCAGATCCAACATCGAAGAGGAAGGTTGCACTCAAATGCAGATGCCTTATCTCGGAGACCATGCAAACCGGACTGCAAGCACTGCACACGTCAGGAAGAGAAGGAAGTTGCTGCTATCCAGCGATTAAGAGCTGATCCCATTTACGGTTGGAGTAACGAAGAACTGAGGACTGCCCAACAAGAAGACTCGGATATTGAACCCATTCTTGCGTGGAAGGAACACCAAGAGAAACCAGAATGGGGTGACATCTCCGATAGAAGTCCAACTCTTAAAGCGTATTGGGCACAATGGGACTCACTTCATGTACAAGAAGGAGTACTAAGACGAAAGTGGGAATCCACAGACGGCAAATCTTATGTGATGCAGCTAGTCGTACCTCGTTCCAAGGTTAATGACATTCTTCAGGAGATGCATGATGGAGCTTCCGGAGGACATTTGGGTGTCAATAAGACACTGGAAAAGGTAAGGCAGCGATTCTACTGGCTACATGCAAGAGATGACGTCGAAAAATGGTGCCGAAAATGTGATACTTGTGCTGCAAGCAAGGGACCAGGCAGAAAAGTCCAGAGTAGAATGCAGCAGTATAATGTGGGCACGCCTTTTGAGAGGATTGCAATAGACGTTGCAGGCCCTTTCCCAGAAACCGAAAACGGAAACCGATACATTCTGGTAGTAATGGACTACTTCAGCAAGTGGCCTGAGGCATTTGCCATCCCAAACCAGGAAACCAAAACAGTCGCGGATCAGATTGTTTTCAACTGGGTAAGCAGGTTTGGTGTACCTATGGAACTCCATTCAGATCAAGGGAGGAACTTCGAGTCCAAAATTTTTCAGGAAGTTTGTACACTCCTTGGCATTAAAAAGACGAGGACAACACCGCTTCACCCACAATCTGATGGGATGGTTGAACGATTTAACCGGACCCTTAAAGAACACCTTTCCAAAGTTGTAAGCGACAACCAACGAGACTGGGATCGGCATATTCCATTATTCTTGATGGCCTATCGAAGTGCGGTACATAGCTCAACAGGACATACACCATCAGAAATCCTGCTCGGGAGCACAATACGACTACCAAGCGAAATCAAATTTGGATGTTATACAAGTGAGCCACAAGGAATAGACGACTACGTGGACAACCTCAAAGAAAAGCTACTTGACATTCACGAAAGAGCGAGGGCGAATATAAAGCTATCGAGTGATCGGATGAAAACAAGATACGACGCAAAAGCCACAACGACAGGATTCAAAGTGGGAGACCTTGTGTGGTTTTATAATCCCCACCGTCGGAAGGGACTTTCACCGAAGCTTCAACAAAATTGGGAAGGCCCTTATACTGTTGTAACACGAATAAACGATGTCGTCTACCGCATTCAGAGAGGATTAAGGGGCAAACTAAAAGTAGTTCACAGCGACCGTTTACATCATTATAATGGTGATGGAAGTGATGGATTTGCTCGGGACGATCAATCCTAAGAGGGGGGCAGTGTAATAACTTTCCATATTTGAACTATAACGACTCCGAAAAGCAAACAAACGAACACAAAAAAAGCTTACGGTCGCAGTGCAAACATACCCTTAGTAGCTATAATTATAGCAACTCTCAAACGAAGGAAGCGCCATCTGCCGGATTATAGCAGATTTACCAGCTGTCAAATAAAAGCTTTTTGAAGGGAAATTATTGGGAAATTTCCCCTATGGAAAGCTCTGGAAGCAGAGACTAGAACGTTCTCCTTGGTTCGAGAGTTTGGAAAACAAGTATAAAAGGCACATGTTTGAACGGCAGCGACACAGTTTGTTTTTTAATCGTGAATGAATAAAGTTGGTTGTAATAAAAGTGAAAAGTAAAGTTGGTGAATTAATTTCAGTGGTAAATAATAAATCGTTTTGTAGTAAGAAAAGTAAAGTGTTTTTATTTTGTAAAATAAATAAGTGGAAGTTTTGAATAAAGTAAATAAGTTTTATTAACGAACCTGAGAAAATATTACAATATTATTACTCTCATCCACATTTGGAATTGAATTATATGTTTGGAAATCTATAAGTCCACATACGTAATTAGATTTAAGCACTATTGGTGGAAAATACTGAGCATTAAGAGTTGACTCATTTCCACTTAAAGCAAGTGTTAACGACATGTTGATTAAAAGACAAATGACACATTTTTCATTTTTACACATCATTTTATTTATATATTTGATAACATTATTATAGTATAGTATTAAACATTTTTTTTTTTTTCTTCAAAATTATTATATTCTAATTTTATTACAATATACATTACATAAAATTAAATTATATTATATACATTGCATTATATTTTATTATTGTAGTATAATATTAATAATTTCTTTTTTTATTTATATACATATATATACATGTTTTATTTTCACGGTAAGGGATCATTGTCATTGGGTATATTTTTATGTCCCCAGGCAAGAGTGCTGATGTTATCTGCACATATAAATCTTTTTGTGTCCTTAAAACTAAGAGCCAACTTGTTTAAATTTTGGGTGTAAATTGTATGTAATTTACTCCTAAAAGTTAACATTTTTTCATATCTATCAATTTTATTAAATAAACATCTTTTATAATCATCTATTCGTAACCGTTTGGTGACAGATCTTTTGACTCCTTTCGCTTTTTGGACAGAATTAGCATTTTGTACAGTGAACGAGTACATTTTAGCTCTCAAACCAACAAATTCCAACATTTTACTCCCACAGGTTTCGTCTTTAAACATACCTAAGACTTTGTTATTTAACCTGGGAATATTATGTTGGTTATTGGGATCAAAGTCATATGTATCAAACCTTAATGGTATATCATCCAAAATATCAGAATAAAAGTCTTCTGATTTGATATTGTAAATAAATGAATCAGTATCCATATAATTAAGAAGAGCATTTTCATGATATTTTGGTTTGATGTAGTCATAATGGAATTCATACATTAGAATTTTTGAGAGCTCAAGTACTATAAACCCTAAATAAATTGGCTTATTCAATGTAATATTACATCTACTCATTTGTATAGCCAACAGTGGGTTTGTAACCTCATCATCCTCATGAGCAAATTGCAAGGAACTATGGAAGTTTGGTCTCGCAATCCAACCTCTAGCACCCAATGATTTTCTTTTGTTTTCCCACCGTGTAACAATTTTAACATCAGTACGTTTCTCAATATTTTCCATTGTTTTACCATAAATAGAAAGATTCATTAGCTTGAAAAACCTTTTCTGGAAATCAGTTTTAGCTTTCTTTCTAAGTTCGGTATTAAGGGAAATATATTGTTCCAGCCATTTTGATTGTTTAAATTTAATCACACGATGGACTTTTTTTAAAATCAATCCATGTTTCAGAGCTTGCTTTAAACTCTCAAGGTGAATGACATAGTTCCGTTTTGGTAAGAAACTTGCTACCAATTTCTTGAATTTAGAGCCTGGCGTTGCTATATTTTCTGGGCAAAAAGGCAAATCGTTATGAATGTCATGCAGATTTTCGGGATATTCTAGATCAACTTCTAAAACATATCCAACATAAATATCATTAAGACTTTCTATGTATGCCAGACAAAAATTTTGTGGGTTCTGCCATTCAAAATCTCCACAAGGAAGATTCTGAGACATTGCCCAGCCATATAAATTATTGGCATCTAAATAAACCAAGTATGAGGATGGTTTTTCAGAGTCGTAGGACTCAATAAATTTATTATTGGCTCTGGAATATCTATGACTGCATTGGGTAAGGCCGCCTCTTATCCCTTTTTGAAAGAAATTATACATTTCAATGTCAGTCAAGAGTTCCAGTTCCACTTTTGTCACTTTTAACATAGCATCCCAAGATAAACCAGGAGCTGTATAGTAGTGACAAGGATCTAAACTGTATCTATGCCTACAAACTTTTCTAAAGTTCTCAAAAATGTCAGCTAACAACACAACATCACTTTTTAAGTATATTTCCATATAACTTTTAAGATTATGGCAGTTAAAATGATTCCATATGCTTATGGCCAACTGATAATCTTCAGTTGAACATTCCTCATTTGTGAGTTTGTTGAAAAACTTCACTCTTTCAGGAAGACATGGTTCAGACATTTTTTGCCAAGAATCCAAAAAATTCATAAGGAAATACACCTTTTCTCTTTACTAAATCCAGGCTTTGCTCTGTTTCAAAGCATTTTCTGGTTATAATAAAGTCTGAGGGAACTAAATTTCTAGCTAAACTATCTATGCTATCACCCAAAAAGCGATAAGAGTCTAAAAATCTAAGTTCGATAGAACGTTTTTCATCAATAGCGATTTTCTTTGAAAAAGAAATATATTTTTCTTTGTTCAAAGGTATCACTTTGATTTCACCATCGATTTCTCGAAGCGATTTGAAAAAGAGATGTGCATCATAACCAGATAGATTATGAAACAAAATTGGGAAAAAAGTTGGCATTTTAAATTTTAGATTACATAAATTATGGGCTGCCCCCCTATATTCACCTGTTAGGTGACAATGATCCCTCACCTTTACCTCTCCGATGTTAAACTTGATGGCGCATATTGTGCACATTGTTGCCTTCTCAAATAAAAACGCCTGCATGGATGTGATAGGTTTCATCGGTGTCACGCTTTTTAAGTGTTTATTGAATCTGTCAATGGTGTCTTCAACTAAACTGTGAAGAAATTCACTTGCACAGTTTTCTCCTATAAAGAAAAAATAGAAAAAAAAATATAAGAATTTTTTTGTTTATAGAAAATAAGTTTTAAAAAATAATACCTATGAAAGTCCGCATTATATCTTCGTTCTCATCGAACGAGCATTTCATGTAGTATGAGAATGCACATGGAACGTGTTCCTGGAGAATTGTTGTCGAAGACGTTGACGGGTCCGGTAAACATGTATGGACAGGTTTGAGAATGCATTCAAAATCAGCATATGTCACAAATGGAACCATCATTTGTTTATCATAATTTTCGAACTTTATGATCTTTTTATCGTCGGCTGGCATTTTTGTGACCATTTTTTTACACTCGCCCTTGTGTTTATCAAACGAGTGGTCATTATAAAAATGCTGCAAGCAAGTATTGCAGAAAAGTAATCTTCTCCTTGAACTTTCCAATACATCGCTTGTGATCAACCGACTTATATGTTTTATCCACATAAAGTGCGTAACTTCGCCTTTCATGTGGAATAAAAGATTAATATGAATGCGTTTTTCTTGCATTGTCATATAATATGGACCCTCAATTTGAGGTTTTTCTCCCTCAGAAAATCCAAAAACATTGATGCTTATATTATTTTTCGATTCAAATGTTTTGATTTCCGGCAGTTCAAGGGGAAATGAGAGGCCTGTGAAATCCAGTATGATATTGTCCAGGGCAATTATATCTCTGGATATATCTGACACTTGATAGTAGGAAGATGTTCTCCCTACATGTGTCTCAATCTCTGGATGAAGAGCAGATATAACTGCCCATTTAAAACAATATTCATCTTTGTTTTCAATATTGACAATGGCTCTCTTGTCCACAATTTTTTTCGGCAAAGATAAATAACTTGAACCACTCAATGGCTGGTATTTGTTGATGTTGATTTCGACTGATTTTATTCTAATCAGTGCCCATCCACTATCCCTTTCTTGGAATTCATCCATTTTGAAGAGGATAACCTCAAACATTTCCTCGAGAATTGGATTTATTTCCACTTCCAGGAAAACTGCTTTCATTTCCGCAGCCATTGATTTTAACTCTATCAACATTTCCTCACCACTTATTTTTACATACTCTGCAAAAAGTTCCAAGTTGAATTTTATGGAGTTGTGCTCCTTTATTTTTCGGTGAAGAATTTCATGCATCATTGCTTTGTTGTCATTTAAAAATACCTTAGGATCCAGTTCATTTTCATTTTTATTTTGTACGGAAAGGGAAATTACGCGATTTTTAAACGAATTCCTTATTTCCATTACGTTTTCCTTATAAAGTGTTTGAACTCTGGCTTTGTGAGCATTTTTACGTATATGCTGAGCCCATTTGTTTTTGGGTATTTCTTCTTCGCAAAATGTGCAAGTAACCAAACTTTGGTTATTTATCTTTGATGCAATTGCTGCTGCAGAAGTTGATGGTTGATCGTCATTTATTTTTGAATCTGCTGATGAAATTGATGGACGTTTTTGTTGTTGTTCCTTAATATGTTCTTGGAGATCGCGTATTTGTAATTGGAGTTGTTCAATTAATTTCTCATGATGTTGTATTTGTTTTTGTTGTGCTGGTAGTTGTTGATGTTGATGTTGATGATGATTTTGTGGTTGTTGTTCTTGTTGTAGTAGTTGTTTTCGGTTCAATGGTTGTTCCTGTCCATTTTGATGATTCCTTGCGCATTGAATTAAATGCAGCTTTTGAATTGTTTGGGATTCAAACGTCTCCCCACAGAGAAGACAAGATCCCGACAAGTTTAAATGCACCGTTTTTATGTGACGATTTAACACACCGACACTCGAAAACATTTTTTTGCAAAATGCACAAGATTTTGTGTTATTCATGATTTTTATTTTTTTTTTTCTTAACTGTGTACAAAAAAAAATAATTTGCAAATAGTTCTTAGTTTTTAGTTAATTTTTGAAACTTGAAAATAAGATTTCAAAGGTACGTTTTGTTTTATTTTTTTTGCTCTTACAAACTTTGGAAAGATTTTATTTTTCACTCGAAACAAAGATTTCAAAGATACCTACGTTTTTATTTTTATTTTGTGTTCTTACAAACTATGGTAAGACTTTTTTTCACTTGAAACAAAGATTTCAAAGATACGTTTTATTTTATTTTTTTTTCCACACTTATCACATGTATTTAAGAAATAACTTTAATATTTGAGAAAAATTTAAAAAAAACTTTAAATATCACTAGAAGCTTTAAATATCACAAGACTTCCTCTTGAATTGAAAACAAATTTCAAACTGAGTTTAAAAAAACAAAGTCTTACGTATTTAACCTCTTAATGTAACTATATAGGTACCTACTTCGATTTTGGGGAACGTAACTTTATGTTCTTAACCTCGTTCACAACGTGGTTTGGGTTTTTATATTATGTTCTAAACCCCGTTGATAACGTGTTTTTAGGGTTCTAAACCTCGTTGATAACATGTTTTGGGATTGTATATTATGTTCTAATCCTCGCTCATAACATGTCTTGGGGCTTGGGTTTATGTAAATATTATAGGATCCCACATTATAGGTATCTCATTAAGTATCATTTGTATAAGGATAAACATGATTCATTTTTTTTTTTATCAACTTTCTTTCAAGGGTAATAAAAAAAAAATCAAAGAAAATTCTTCATAGGATCCCCATGGTTCAGTTTTTTTAATATCAACTTAATTTCAATGTAATAAAAAAACAAACATCAAAGAAAATTCTTCATGGTATTAACATTTTACAATTTTTTTAAATTATCAACTTCTTTTCAATGTAATAAAAAAAAAAGAAAACATCAAAGAAAAAATTCTTATTGGGATCAACATGTTTTAGTTTTTTTTTTCTTTTTTTTAACTTTATCACCTTCATTTCAAGGTAATAAAATAAAATGGAAAATTTCCTGATAAACCTGATTCAATTTAAAAAAAAAAATCTTCGTAGGATCAGGATTCAGTTTTTTTCAAATTGACAAACATCAAAGAAAATTCTTAGTTTATTGAAAAAAGCATTTTACATTCAAAATACTTAAGTAGGTGATTTAAATGCAACCGATATGATCCCTTGTACTCAAAAAAGTTAGGGAAATTTTTCTAAAAAAAGAAGATACAAATAAAAAAGTGTGTTCGATACCAGAAAACCACTCGGACATGTAAGAAAAAGCAACCCATTATCAAGATTATGTAATGGGTAAAGAAAATTGATCGTGGACTGAAACCACGTAGGTACACTGAACATAAAAATATATGTACGCGGTTCCTAAACATGTTCATTCGTATGAATTACAAAATAAAACATTCAGAAAATTCAATTTTTAATATAATATTATTTTCCTGAATGAACACGAAAATATTTTTTAAAGAAAAAAATAGAAAACAATATGTTTCATCAGGTTTTTAAGATTGAGAGGGGATTTGAGATACTTCTACTAGGATTTCTATAAAAGGAAATTTTGTAGTTACCGACGAGCACAGTCGATTACTAGCACTAACCATAACACCATGTTTTTTGAAGAGGAGGAATATTCGTTATTTACATTAAATGATTACGCGGTAACAGAAGCAAACTCGCTTAACTCGCTGAACGAAAATAATTTCAAACCAACCAAAAAAATATCGGACTTAATGGAAGATATTAAGTACAATATTTTTGCTCTAAAAAAAGTAAAAACGCCTTGGGGGGATCGCATCGTCTTAGATCTTGGAGAGTTCACAGTAAAGCATAGTACGCAGCTGAAGTGAAACGAAATTTTTCTGGGGTCTCCAACTCGAGAACGAAATCAGAAACGAAGTGATTGCGAAAAAAATATGGAGAGTTTTATCAGAAAGATGTCAAAATAAATACAAAAATAAAACAGTTTAAAATCTTAAGTCAATTTTTTTTTTCTCGTCTGATGTGAATTCTTGTTTTTTTTTGTTTTCGTGTCGTCCGTTGTGGTACTAAGGGTTCCAAATAATTGTGTTTTGCAGTTCGTTTCGACAGTATTTTCTTCTATTTTCATTTTTAAATAAAATTAAACAGCAAAATATAACAAACTGTCAAATTTTCGTCTGAAATAATGTTCCGAACAATTAATTGTATACGAACAATAAGTGGAGACTTGGTTCGAGTATCTGCTAGGATTTTCTGTTTTATTGTAATTTCACTGTCGAACTGCGTACTACATAACAAAAATCAATACGAAATTTTTCGTTTACGATTTCGTTATGTCAATTTCTGTATGAGAATTTTCGTTTCACTTCAGCTGCGTACTATGCTTAAGTTAAAAAAAAATACATTTTTTTTTTCATTGTTCTTTATTTAAAGTAACTTTTAATTTATTTATTCCTTCAGACTTTTCTACCTCAGAGATATTCCAAACTATCGGTAAGCAGCATGGCATCCATTGGGGGAGGTGGCTATGCCTTAGAGATTGTAAAACGAATCGGTTCCACCACATATGAATTAAAATTTATGAAAATGAAGTAATAATCCATTTTAATTTGTAAAAAGAAAAAAAAGAAATTATAGTTGTAAATAAACGAACAATAAATAGATACATGGTTTAAAAAAAAAAAATCTTTCTTTTATTCGGTTTTTGTATTTCTTTAGATTTTTCCTTTTTTTTTATTTAATTCAGGAAGAGTCGCTGACATACCCCTCTTTTAATTTGTACAGGTATTGCTTTATACATATATACACACAGTTTTTTTCTTTTCTTTTTTTATGAGGGTAGCGCGTACAAGGAGTATGTATATAGATATGATCCAATATAAAAGAGTTCGATATTTTTAAATCGTTAATAGTTAACGTGAGACCACAGTAACGTTTGTAGGAACCAACAAAAAAAAAAAAAAAAAAAAATGTATTTAATAAACGAAGAAGGTATTGAGGAGCCTGAATTTTATTGTCCAAATCCCAACCGGGAAATATTAGAATGCGGACCAAATCAGAGGTATAGAGATGCATTTCTCAAAACATCTAATGTGGGTCCTACCATAAGGGAATTAGATAACGAATACGGAGAAGATTTTTTTGATATGGAAGAACTCTATGATGATGAAGATTACATGACAAGTACGCTTCTGCAAAAAGTAATTGATGCAAAGTTTCGTCCAAAAAGAAAAAAAATACCAGATCCTTTATTGGATGCAAAGCGGGTGCCACCCGGAAAGCATTTTAAAGGAGAGAAAAGACCTAGGATATAACAAATAAAAAAAAAAAAAAAAAAAAAAAAAACACAAAATTATAGTCAAAGAAAAAAAAATAAACATACATTATTTGTAAAAAACAAAAAATATCAATCTTTTATTTCTTTAGTTTTAATTTTTACATTTCTTAAATTTTACATTAATTCGTTTTTATTAATCCAGGAGTTATGTTCTGATGGAAATCCCAACCACTTGACAAAAACCTTATTTCCTCTGTTTTGTAAAACCTTTTCCACAAGAAAAATATCTGCACATTTAGTTTTCATCAGTTCTGGTTCATAGAAACTACCTTGAACAGGTTTTCCTTCATAGTCTTCAAGAAGATATGTATTTGGTTTTGTAACTTTGATTTTTCTTATTTTAAAAACCTCAGTAGTCCAGTTTGGTGTATATCCCTTTTCAAATGCATGTTTATACTTGCTGATTCTTACTTTGTCACCGATCTTAAATTTTCGTTTACTTGCTCCTTCTTTATCAGTTTTAAAAAGCGGTAACAATGACTTTGAATTTTTCTTCGTTACATCTGCAGGAAAACATTTAATGGTTCTATGAAAAGAGTGATTGTAATCATTAAGTAGTTTCTTGTAAATATTGAACCACTTATAGTTTCCATTGAAACTAAATTCTTTCCACATTTTTACTTGCGATATAGGTACTATAGGGCAAGTTTTGGATTCGTGCAAAAAAAAAATTTCGAGATAACAATCAAACATGACATTACGATGATAGAGAACACGAAAAAAGTGGGTGGCGCAATTCTGTCTGTCTGTCTGTCTGTCTGTCTGTCTGTCTGTCTGTCTGTCTGTCTGTCTGTCTGTATGTACCTCAACCTACAGCCTAAGCCACTGAAGCGATTTTCTTCAAATTTTGAACTTAAGGTTTTTTTGTAACTCTCCAGAGGGGAAATTGAAATTTTTTTTTTAGCTCAAAAAATAACGGTACTTGCCATACAACCGTTAAGGAAAAGTTTATTTATCTCAAAAACGGCTCCAACGATTTTGATAAAAAAAAATCAGTGTATTATTGTAGATATGATGTACCTTTAAGTAAGAAAAAAAATCACCAAAAACATTTATTAACGGTACCTGCCATATAACGGTTTTTTTTATTTTTGGTTTTCTCTTTAACCGCTCATCCGATTTCAATAAAATTGTTTGCACAAAAGCTTTGTTAGAATATAAATAATACTGCATACCAAATTTTTTGAAAAAATAAATTTTGGATTTTTAAAAAAAGATTCAAAATTTTTTTTTGAAAATTCAATATTTCAAAAACGGGTTGATGAATTATTTTGAAATTTCAGTTTTAAATGTATATTAATATATACTCAAAATTGGCATACCAATTTTTTTTTTGAAAAATGTAACAAAAATTGTATATATAAAAAATTAATTTTTAAGAAAACGGCTCCAACGATTTTAAATTTTTTTTTTGCATATATTCATATTTTTGCAAGTAATCAAATGGCATACTTTTTTTTGAGCTCTAAGTTATTTATCAGACTGTTTATACAATTAAAAGAACGATTTAAATGCTTTTTATACTTTTTCTATAATCATTCGAATATTTCTTAAAGTTCTTAAGCCCCACACAACTTGAACATAAGAGCAAGTACGTGCGATCCAGTCGTGCATTTTATTTCTTTAAAAGTTCTATTAAATCTCTCAACAATGGAAGCCTTTAATGAACTGAATGTTGAGTAATGATTAATTTTGTACTTTTCCATTAAGAGTTTAAAGTTTTTATTGAAAAATTCTTTTCCATCATCTGTTTGTATATTCTTTGGAATTCTAGAAGAACATCTAAATATTTGTTCCATTCCTTTCATAATGGTTATACCCGTTTTGTTTTTCATTGGAATGACCCATGCAAATTTCGAAAACGTATCGATTACTGTCATTAAATAATTAAATCCTCTGTTTTGTTCACTGTATGGGATCATTTCAACCAGGTCAGCTTGCCATAAGTCATCGTAACCTTTGATGATAACATGACGACGTTTGAAGTTTCTACGTGCAGCCTTATGCAACTCCTCAACAACCTCTCGCTTACTCATATTTATAAAGAGTGAATTCAACAAAATCAAAGAAAAGACTTATATATTTTTTTGTTTTTTTATTGCAATCTATTATATAATAACATAAGTTTCTTTACTTTAATTAACATTTTTTCCATATGGTAACAACCGCAAGTATCTGGACCTTCTTCACATAGGTTGGATGACCAACAACAGTTAGTATAATGATGTCCATAGAATGATTCTATGTATGTAGTATTTTTAAATTTACTAACCATTGAAATACAGTTGGTAAATTCTCCATAGTGTTCATCCAATACTGACTCGCCATTTGTTTTTAAAAAATCAAAAATATCTTTTATTATTTTATCAGTGTTCATTTTGAAGTTCCTTGTTGTTCAAGTGTTGAATGCTAACTAACAAATTTTATTTTACTTTATGAAAATTGAAAATCTTTTCTTCATTTTCACTTATATTATGTTTATATTAATAAAAAATACATATAACATTTTTTACTTATTTTAATCTATGGGTGTAAAGGGTACATTAGGAAACAGCGTCTTCATAAAATGTTCAACTTTATTTTTAATTTTCTCGTCAACATACTTTTCTTCTATGGAGTCTTTAAGTTTTTGAGAAATTAATTGTGATGCTGATTTTTCTTGCTCCATACTTTTTATTGTTTCCTTTATCGTAGAGTCTATGTGGTTTTTTAGCATATGAATTTCCTTATTAAAAGTGGATAAAACTTCCATTAAAGAAGAATTTATGTGGTTTATAATGCTTGATTCTTTAAGACTTATTTGATCATCAACATATCCTTTGCACACGGCTTGGTGGGGGTATTCAGGATTACTTCCAACATTGTTTAAATATCTACTTTCTATATCAAAATCACCAGACGATAGAAGTTTAAAACCTATTCCTGGAGGTCCTACAAGACCTTTATTTTTTGAAAGAGGCTTGTAGTAGCTCCTACCGAACTTGTCGACGTTCATTGTTTATATGCAAAGTTAATAAATTGAAACGAAGCTAATATATAATATTTGATTCTTTTAGCTCTTCAATTACAGAATTTATTTCATTCTGATGGTTATTATTACCAGCATTTTTGGATGCTATCAAAAGTCTTAGTCTATTAACAAGTTCATTAGGATCGTTCCAATACACATATTCAATATTCTTATTTGTATATTCCATTTCAGTTATGTTCGAATAAGATTTTCCAGTTTTTTCTGTTTCACTATTAAATCCTGCAGCAAGTTGTTTAATTATTTTTGTATATTTTGCACCTCTATTTGATTTGATTCGACTGGAACTATCATGATTAGCTTTATGTGCATTAGTTTTATATAAGATTTTTCCATATTCTTCTAAGTCATCACTAGTATATATTTTTGGGCGTGGATTTTTCTTTAGAATTAATTCAATGAGACCAGGAGTTCGAGTAAAAGTTTCATCATCAATAACAATATCATGTTCATTCATTACAAAACGACATTTTCCTATTTTAATAGAATTTGTATTTGCATCAAAATATGGACCATATGTTGTATCGCGGTTCGAATCTGACAATATTTTTTTAACGAGAGAAGATGTTTTGTTTAGGGTTAAACTATTTATTGGTGTACTGAATAAAAAGGATTCATCTGTAGTATCCATTTCTTGACTGTATCTGGTTTTGTCATGTTCTTCTTTCTTTTCATTTTCATCAAAAGATTTGAAATGTAGCTTACGAGGTTTGATTGTTTTTATCCCATCATCCTGCTGTGTTGTTTCTTTTGTAACATTTCCAACCAATTTGTTCAATGGTTCCACAATTGGTTTGAAAGTCTCTTCTAAATCAGTTTCTCTATTCATTTTGCCAGTTTTTAGTTGAAAATATTTATTTCTTAACACATTTTTTGTTTTTATTAAATCTCTTAACACGTTCTCATCCATTTCTATGGTTCGGATAAAAATATTTTTGATTGAATTTTATTTTTTAATTAAAAGGAAGGACGAGTTTTCCCAAACAGTGTTGTTGTCTGAATGTTTTGATTTTAAATGAAATATGTATATTTATAGTATAGCAATTTTATTGAAACTGTTTTTGTAGCGACCTTTTTCAATACTGTTCTCCTTGTCTATTACCAGGAATCCAAAATTGTCAGTCCAACAATGTGAACATACATAGCTCTTTGAATTGATTAAATGTCATATCAGAGTTAATATGATCCTTGTAAACATGCTTCAAGTTCAATTCGTCTTGTTTGAAAAGAATAATGAAATTAGCGTTGTCTCTAATTAGATGTTTTGGTATATGAGTATAGGACTGGCATAAGTAAAAACTATCAACTCCATTGTGACGACCCATACAAAAATAGTCTCTAATATTATTTTGTTTCTGGCAAGCGACATCATCGAATAAAAATATTGAATTGTTTTTAGCGTCTGAAGGAGGCATTATTTCACAATTGTTTGAAAATTCGTTGTATTCCATTCCTTTGATAGATGTAATAAGTTTTTTAAGATATTGATATTTTGGTTGGTGTAAGGATTTGGAATAAATATAGATATTTTCAAATTTTAAACCATTGGGGTCAAGAAGGATGCTAAGCATTACATTTGTTTTTCCGCAGTTTGATGGTCCAACGATAATTCCTCGAATACTGTTTGGAAATAAGTTTCCATGTTTTTTCTTAATTTTTACATTGGAATCAAAATTCCTTACTTTTATGACATCTGACTGCTTTACAAAACGCATAATGACGACTAAGATCTTTTTTAATAAAACATTTTGTTTTTATACACTTGTAATCATAAATGTTTCAACCTTCAACTAAGAAGGTGTGTTAATCATACTATGATTGAACATAACACTCAGAATCAGTGTAATAAAAAAAATGATTGAACATAACACTCAGAATCAGTGTAATAAAAAAAGAAAATCATTTGAAGGAGAAGGGCTTTTGAATAAAGTTATAGATAAGCTACCATTTGAACTACATATTCCTTCATATAATTATTGTGGACCTGGAACGAAATTGGAGGAACGTCTACGAAGAGGAGATAAAGGAATCAACCAACTGGATGAGGCTTGTCGTCTTCATGATATTGCATACTCAAAAAGTAGCTTTCTCTCAGACCGACACATTGCTGATAAAATTCTAACCGAGCAAGCGTGGAAAAGATTTAAAGCAAACGACTCATCAACCTCTGAAAAGTTAAGTGGACTCCTAGTAACCAACATGATGAAAGCTAAAACTAAATTTGGAATGGGCAACTGCAAGACCAAAAACGCTATTAAAAGAACTAAAAAGACAAAATCAAAAAAGGTTTGCAAACAGAACATGTTTAAAAAGGCTATAAGCGAAGCAAAAAATGCTATTAAAAACAATATAAATTGTTGTGGAACAACATCTATTGCTAATATTGCTGTGAAGGCTGCAAAACATGTTATTAAAAATAAGAAAAAACAAATTCAAACACCAAGAATAATTCCACTTCCAAAAAGTGGTGGTTTTCTACCACTTCTAGCTCCTATTCTAGCTGGTTTATCTGCTGTGGGATCACTAACAGGTGGAGCAGCTGGCGTTGTAAAAGCGCTCAATGATGTACGAGCTGCTAAAAGACAGTTTGAAGAAAACAAGCGTCATAATAAGACTATGGAGTCAGTTGCTATCCAAGGAAATGGACTGTTCTTAAAACCATATAAAAATGGTCTTGGACTTTTTTTGAACTCAACAAACACAAAAAACTAATTGAGTTGCTACCTAACAAACCTTTAAGCAATTTTGATATTCATCAGTTTGGAAAGAAACACTTGAAGCATTTTAGAGGAGTTTTTATGCGTAACTCTTTACCAAAAGTACCAACATTAAAAGAGTGTGGTGTTATAAATCTGGATAGTGAAAGTGGCTTGGGAACTCATTGGGTAGCATATATAAGAAATAAAAAAAATAATACTGTTAAGTATTTTGATAGTTTTGGAAATTTAAGACCACCCCCAGAATTAATAAGCTATCTTGGTAAAAAAATAAACTATAATTATATAACCGAACAAAATTTTGATACGTTTATTTGTGGTCATTTATGCTTAAGGTTTTTATTAGAACAATGTAATAAAGTATTCAAATTCTAAAATATGTATAAATAAATATCGTAAAAAAAAACAACAAAATATGTCTTTTAATCAAACTGTTCTGACATTCTCTTGCATTGTACACAATTCTAACCAGCACAACCAACAGAAGTAAGTATTTTTTAATGCTAGTTTCTTTTTGATCCTAAGCATATGAACATCCTAATAAGAATATATTTAGCGAATGCACACATCAATTTTATATTGCATGCCGTGCAGGTGCCAATGTTGTGCCAGAAATTACCCAACTAAATATGTATTGGGTGCCGTGCTGGTGCCAAGTTTGGTGCACACATCAATTTTGTATTGGGTGGCCTGGGAGTGACATAGATTTTGAATTGGATGGAGTCGGAGCTACCCAACCAAATCAGCACGATTCCAACAAGAATTTAATTTTTGAACTAGAAATACGACCGGTACCAAGCAGAACCCAAAGAAATCCAACTAGAAAAGTGTATCCCACAACCAATTTATCAATGGAAACCCAATCCCACAACCAATATTCCAATTAAAATACAAATGGTGCTAGAAATCCAACCAGTGACAATTATTCCCAATTAGAATCAAACGGGAAACTTGGCATACATCCCAATTGGGAAGTGCGGTGCCGTGCCGTGCCGATGCCAAATTTGGTGCCAAAGTGGCTTGGGAGTTACCTATTTATACTACTCTTGTTTGTGATAGATTAAGATTTATGATCAAGGAAATTATCTCACCATTCCAACATGGCTTTATTTCCGGGAGATCAACTACTACCAACCTAACAATTTTTTCTAACTTTGTCCTTAATAAATTCGAAGAAGGGTCGCAAGTAGACGTGATCTATACCGATTTCGCAAAGGCTTTTGATAGAGTTAGCCATTCAATTTTATTGAACAAACTTCAAATATTAGGTATTCACTCGGGTATTTTAAAATGGTTGGCATCTCAGTTCGTGTCCATCGATAATATTCTATCTTGTCCCGTATATGTGTCATCAGGGGTCCCCCAAGGTAGTCATCTTGGAACGCACCTTTTTCTGATTTTTATCAATGACATGCCTGAAGTTTTTTTAAATTCCCATCGTCTTTTATTTGCAGATGATCTGAAATTTTTCAGGTGTATTAAGAATGAAGCTGATTGCCTTCTCAGACTTACGGAATGGTGTAATAAAAACCAATTATTTTTAAACGTCACCAAATGTCAATGCTTTTCCTTCTTTCGATCTCACACCCCCATTTTCTTTGAATACAAAATTGGTAATAATAATTTTGAAAGAGTTTTTGAGAAAAAAGATCTTGGGGTCGTTTTTGATCAGAAATTCAACTTTGTTAAGCATGTTGAATATATTGCTACTAAGGCTAATTCCATACTTGGTTTCATTAAACGAAATTCAATTGAGTTCACGGACCCATATACCCTAAAATCACTGTTTTCTGCCTATGTAAGATCTGTTTTAGAATATTGCTGTGTGGTTTGGAATCCACACTATAACATTCACTCTATGAGATTAGAAAGAATTCACTAAATTTGTTGTTTATAAACTTGGTTGGAACATTGAAATGCCTTCTTATTCTTCAAGATGTCAGCTCATCGGCATACAGTGACTTGAGAATCGACGCAAAATATTTTCAGTAATGTTTATTAGTGATATTTTGTCCAATCATATTAACTGCCCTTGCCTGCTATCTTTAATTGACATCTATGCACCATCTCGCCCACTAAGAGAACGTAATCTCTTCCGTGAAAATGATCATAGAGTGAACTATGCACATAATGAGCCTATAACTCGTTGTGTTCGGGAAACAAATTCTGTGTCTAATTTATTAGATTTTAACTTTCACTATAGCAGAGCTTCTTTAAAAAATAAACTATTATTATACTTTTTAAACATGTTTTGTTTTTTTTTTAATTTAAATAATACATTTGTAAAAACATTTTTATTGAAATTTTCATTAGTCTATAAGATGATTATTGTAATCTCTGATTGATGTCAATAAATAAATAATAATAAAATAAGCATAACCAAACTTGAGTTAAAAAGGCAAATCTTGCAGTTGAAGAACCAAACAACAAGTTAACTCATGCGTTTTTAAAATAGTCTTACACTAAAAAACTACTTTATTTCGCAAATTAAACAACTTATCTTTTCACCACGCCCACTAAATGTATTTAAATTTTCAAAATTCAATTCTACAATAATTCCTAATGAACAATTTCATATATAAAACATTATTGTACGATGTTCACAAGCTTGACAATTAATTTTCAATGTATTAATTAATTACTATAAACTTCACATTTTATAATAGCCAAATAAAATCAAAAATTCTCCATTCAGCTGCATTAAATTGTCTATAACTTGAGAAATACTGCTTTGATTTTCAAAAATATGGTGTCTATAGAAAGATTGATTTACCACAAATTTGTATAGCGTACTAAAATTATATCTGCATAAAATTATCATTTATAAGCTTTCCGGAAATTGCCTATAACTTTCGTAATTTTTTAAGGATCTTCACAAATGAGGTATCAAATGAAAGATATGTAAACTAGAATTACATTAATAATAATTATTATAGTTATACAAAAGAAGACTAAATTATTATTGGAGGTGCAACGAGATTTATAGTGAAATGATGACTACTTTATTTATTTATTATATATTATACATTATTATGTTATAATATATTATTATATTATATATTTATATATTATATATTATTATATTATATATTTATATATTATATTATATTATTATTATATACAGGGTGTCCCGTAATGAGTGGATAATACTGCAACTGGTGATAGCAGGCCTTATGACTGCTCAGAAAAAAAATATAAAAAAAAAATATTTTTCTTGTGGTCTCCATGGTATAATTTATTTTCGAAAAATGTTAAAAAAAATCGGGGTCTCCTAAAATAAATAAATAAATAAACAAATAACCGTTCTAAATGATGGGTAGTTAATTTTAACACCAGCTGATGCATTTTTTGTGTTATAATTTTTTAAAATTATTTTTTTATTCAAAAATAATTCAATATTTTTTTTCACCAAAGTTTGAAAAATCATAAAGGGAAAAAAATGTATGGAACATAGGTGGCAAATTTGATAAAATTTGGCCTGTTTAATGTACTTTCTAAAATGGTATAACACATGTTTGTGTCTACAACCATAACCAAAAAAAATTGGCATTTGATCTACTATAGTAGTTTTTTAACATTTTATCAGATGAAATTAAGTTACTAAATTAAGTAAACACTACGGCGACGAATGAATGACTAATATTGTTTTTTTAATTTGTATTGCATTTAAAAATAACCGTTCTTAAATAAAGGCAGTAACATTTAACACTAGTTGCTGGATTTTTTTTTCAATTAATTTTTAATAAAAAAATGATTAGATATTTATTTTCATCAAAGTTTGATGACTACAAAAATTGAGTTGTAAGGAAAAGTCAATAGATATACCAGTGTCACTATTATGTCTGCTAAATTCAATACCTAAAATAATAGTATGCACTTTCAAAAAGGTTTTGATTTAGGTATGGGAAATGCGATAAATAAAAACAACAGTATTAAAATTATGATTTATTTGTATTTTTAAATAAATTTATATCAAGTGTTCAAACTGTCCCCCATTCACTGTGATACAGGCTCTGCATCTTCTAATGAAGGACCTCTCAATAAAACGTGCATATTGGCGCTCATTTATTTTCATCACAGCGCACAGACGTCGATTTGCAATAATTAGCCGGCCAAAAGTGAGTATTTCAAAGTAACGGTAAATTTATAAAAAAAAAAGTAGAAAGCTAGAGGACAATGCCAGCAACAATAATTTACCACCCACATTACTGAACTTGTCACCTAGCACGTGGACAAGCAGTTGGAACTTGATCATCTGTCAGAGTGCATCTCTCACATTTAGTATTTCTCATTTTTTAAAGTAAACTAAATTGAAATTGTGTGTTGTAATTTAAATTTTTTAAAGTATTTGTGATGGATTATCATAATTCAGGTAAGAATCAATGTTTCTTGATATTTTTGTTTATATAAATAACGGTTTTTATACCCTTCGTATAACTTCTAAGTAAGGTCTATTTTGTAAAGAATTTTTTTTTTATTTTTCATATTCCTAAGTCTTTTTTTTTTATTATAGCCCCCTATAGGGCAATATTTTTTTTTGTATAATTTGCTACACATATTAAGTTATGTAATAACGTAAAATGTTTCTGCAGATAGCTGCAGATGACAAAGTTATTGAGCTTTTAGGCGATTAAGTCACAAAACGAAAAATAACCAACTTTGATTTCAAACGTAATAAACTTAAGTTTTCTTGACTTTAGGTGCACCTTGTACCTCAGGTATAAAAGTAGTTACCCGCAAATACCTCTACGATCAAATGCAAGAACAAAATTTGCCTAATTTGCAGGAAAAACTAAAATACCTAGAAAAACGGCTGTTATCCTATTGTGGCGATTCGCCGGAACGTTTAAGTTGTTTTAAACAAAGATTTGCACTTTTCAAATCGGCCATGAAACAAAAATGGTCTAAAGCCCAAAGAATGGAAGCAGTTTTTCGAAAGAAAAAATATCAGAAAAAAAGCCAAACTTGCCGAGTCGGCCTTCTAAGACTTTTGAAGATTCGAGTGAGAGGACCAAAAGAAGAAAAGTAGAAGAAGTACGTTCGGTACTTTCTGATGATATTATCGTTCATACATACATAAAAACATATGTTTAAATTTTTATTATAACTTTTTTATTTATAACTTTAGGGTAAAAAGTATGTTAACATAAATTGAAATTGAAGAGAATTGAATTTGCTACAAATTTGTACCAAAGTTTTTTTTTCTAAGACTAATAAAATTAAGTTGCCATGGAAAAATTTTTAGAATTCGTTTTTCAATGTGGTGGCCAAATGGTGGGGCTTTCAACACCTAAAATCTTGCAGTGAACCCCCTTACACATCAAAAAAGAAAATCTTTGTCCAACCTAAATTTGGAGGTTATTGTTACATTTTGATAGACATTTTGCGAAAATGTTAAAAGCTGTTTTATTAGATGATTGACAAATTTTCTTGGTTATTTCGGTAATACACAAGCATGTGTTATACCATTTTGGAAAGTGCATTAAATAGAAAACTTTTTTAAGCAATTGGCCATTCATGTTCTCATACAATTTTAATTTATTAGAGGTAATCAAACTTTTTTGAAAATAAATGTTTGTACTGAAAAAAATATTTTAAAAAATTATAATAAAAAAAATGCAATGACTACTATTAAATTTAACCGCCCATCTATTGCAACAGTTATTCTAGAATATTACAAAAATAGAAAAATAGTATAAATTGTTCATCCATGGTCGTAGCGTTCACATATTTGAGGAAAGTAGTACTTGTTAACAACTTTTGGAAAAAACATCATAACATAGTAACCACTGGGAAAATATTTTTTTATATTTTTTTCTGGAAAGGTCATAAGGCCTGCTACAACCAGTTGCAAGGTTATCCATTATTTACAGGACACCCTGTATATATGAAACATACATTTTTTTTTATTTTTCACCTATTCCTTAAAATCATTATGAAATATAATTTGTTATTATCTTTTTCAACTGTTGAAAATAATTTTGTAGTTTCTGAAAATAAATATCATTATTTTTGAAATATGTTTCTTTTTGTCAATTTTCGGTGTTAAATATATGTATATTTTACAAAGTTCATTAATTTCAGTTATAATATATCATCTAAAGCTAAAATACACAAAAAAATAGTTTTGGCCGCCTAAATCTTTAAAATCGACCTCTGTGCAGCGTCTTGAACACGACGACGCAGTTCCGTAATGGATGTAATTGGTTTAGTATAAACCATTTCTTTCAGGCACCCCCAGTAGAAAAAGTCCAAAGGATTTAGGTCTGGCGAACGTGGTGGCCACAAAATTGGGCCCAGACGGCCTATCCACCTGTTGGGATACGTTCGATTCAAGTACCTCCTTACATTTACAGCATATTGAGCAGGACATCCATCGTTTTGAAGCCACATTGAACTCCTTAGCTCCTCGGGCACTTCTTGCAATAGAGTTGGCAAATTAGTTTGCAAGAAACTAAGATACGCTTCACCATCTAAGTTGCCTGGTAATTCAAAAGGGCCTATAATTTGTCCATTCAGGATACCTGCCCAGTAATTGATTTTGAATTGGTACTGCAATCTGTCCTCGCGCATTAAATTTGGATTTTCCAGTTGCCAGCTATGTAAATTATGGATATTGAAATATCCATCCCTTTTAAGAGACGACTCATCATGAAAAGGATGAAATTTATATTTTTGCAATACCTTATGAACTGATGATTTTGCGATCCCTGTTCGTCTTGCAATCTCCCGTGTTGATGTAGTTGAATCTGCTTCAATTGCATTCAGCACAATACCATCAATTTCTTCCGTCCTCCGCTAGTGCTGCCCAGTCCATTACCAGGCATTCGTCCTTCTGAAAAACATTGGTGGACTCTGATAGTCCGGATGTCGCGCATTTGGATATCGCACTCTATAGAGTGCTGCAGCTGCGTTAGCGCTTCCTCTGCATTCCCCGTATATTAAATGCATATTTGCATACTTCAGCGGCGTATACTGTGACATTCTTAATCAGTATTAATTTAATCAAATTCAAAAATGCGTTTAATTGACGAAACCAGTATAACAACGTTATACGTTATGTAATGACAGAGAATTGACAATATTTGCAAATAATACTTTTTTATGCATTTTAATTTGAGAAAGTGTTAAAAATCTTCTCTAGTAGATAAAAAGCCAATTTAATGTGTTATTGCTGTAGATAAAAGCTTGTGATTTACCATTTGGGAAAGTACATTAAAAGGAGATTTTTTAACATTATTTGCCACGAAAGTTTTCAGTTTTTGTCTTTTTTATTAACAAACTTTGATAAAAATAAATATTTAATCATTTTTTTATTAAAAATTAATTAAAAAAATTATTAAAAAAAAAATCCAGCAACTAGTGTTAAATGTTACTGCCTTTATTTAAGAACGGTTATTTTTAAATGCAATAAAAATTAAAAAAACAATATGAGTAATTCATTCGTCGTCGTAGTGTTTACTTAATTTAGTAACTTAATTTCATCTGATAAAATGTTAAAAAACTACTATAGTAGATCAAATGCCAATTTTATTGGTTATGGTTGTAGACACAAACATGTGTTATACCATTTTGGGAAGTACATTAAACAGGCCAATTTTTATCAAATTTGCCACCTATGTTCTCATACATTTTTTTCCCTTTATGATTTTTCAAACTTTGCTGAAAAAAATATTGAATTATTTTTGAATAAAAAAATAATTTTAAAAAATTATAACACAAAAAATGCATCAGCTGGTGTTAACAGCTTTCTAGCCCTTTCCCTTAAAAAGATAAAAATAAAATACTTCACAAATTCAAACTTTTCCATTCATTTTCATTATACTGCAGCTATTCGAGTTTTAAACGAATAAATATAAATATCGTGTGAACACCCGATTTTTGTTCGGTAAAAACCGAATGCGATAAAAAAACGTGCGGCACAATCTCGTGTGAACCAGGCCTAAGGCTTTTGCCTATATCCCTTCATATTTTCATTTGACTTTTATTTTATTTTGACTTCACGACAGCAAAATAAAATACTTATCTACATATACCTCACCTTAAGCCTAGTTTACAGATCCCGTGCGCAAAAAAAAATCTATGCAAATATTCTCGCATGTCAAAAATAATTGAGGTGAAATCTTTGTATATAAAATCTATAGTACTATCATCAGCCAATTTTTTTTATTTTCATAAGCCTTCACCAGGCGGCGCTAATATGGAAATGTATTTGATATTTGAGAGTTGAAATAGAAGAAAAATGTAAAAGCAAAATGAAAAAGTCGTAAGAGAGGGTTATATTACATTGATTCTCGCAACAATAAGGGGAGCAAGGGAAACAAATGAATGAGTTGCTTGTGCCATACTAACGACAAGAATAAATGAAAGGAAATAAAAATAAAACAAATTGCTTTCTATAACTCGATTGTGTTTGTATGTGAGCTTGAGGTATAAGTTATATGTTTATTTATAGATTTATACGTACATACATACATAATGTAGGTAGGCATGTAGATTATATTTTCGTTTATTATTTTAATTTTGTTTTTCAAATCTTGGGTATTTGACTTGAAATTTTTAATCTTTGTAGCAATGTTGCAACTTTTCACCACATCTATGAAGGAATTATTTAAGGACTTGTTGCGATATTTTAATTTTCTGTATTTACCTTATGTAGGTAGTAGGAGTTTTATCAGTTTTTCCAAATTTTATTATAACATTATGATAACAGTCTTACGATAACGATTCATGGAATTTAAACCATCATCGCGTAAAATAAAGAGTAGGTATATTAAGTTTTTGTTAGGAAAAAATGCATTAGGTAGTTTTATTATGAATAGTTTTGTTTTGATCTATTGCTATTGAATAAAACTTTTTTTTTTAACTATTGGGATGCAATTTTTATTTATGTATTTGTTTGTTTAAATTTTATGTAACTCCAGAAATAATTTGTGTTTAATCACTTATGACACTCACTATTGGTTAAAAGTAGACAAGAAAAAAAATCCTACGGGAGGGGGTTTTATTTGCCCCCGCTTGGACAGAAGGGGCAGTCTTATAAGAAAAAAAAAAATATTTAGGTACCTAGGTACTTAGAATGGAAAAAGTATACCTATTAACAAACAACCACTTACAGTATTGTTTTGTAGCTTTTTGGAAAACCAGAAGTCCATTCTCATGGTTTATTTTTAAATAAAGTTCTTTTCGTAAACAGCTTCGACAAAAATTGTTTTCAAACTTAAAATTGTGAAAAAAGTTGTTTTTTAATATACATTATGTATGTTTTTCATTTTTAAGTATTTTTTTTTATAAAATTGCCTCCTGTCCAAGCCGGTTGAATATACTTTTTTTCTTGTTTACTTTTAACCTAAGTACATGCCCTTGGCAGATTTTACGCGAATCACCTAGTATGCTGTATGTACAAAAAATATGCCATTATATTAACCCCTACAGCGACTAAAGGGATGATAATACAAATCTAAAAAAATTAGGGAATATTTTTTTTTCTTTTAGAATCGGTTTAGGCCCATACAACTTGATCTTTTTCTTACGACCACCCTATTGCACCTACATACCTGCATATCTTCCTAGCTACTAACATTTCAAGAGGCTTAGAATTTTTGAAATTGTGTGCATACAAACTAGATGAAATACATAAGAGAACAATGTTCGAAAGCATGAAATTGATTTAAGAAAAACGAATGTCATCTATGTACATAAATACGAAAATATTAATTTTATACCAACAAAAAACTTGAAATCATTGGAGCTATTTATAAGAAAAATTTAAATACAAATTTGGTTTTCTGGTTTTGAAATTCAACACTTTTGTGAGACAAATATTCTAGAAAGATATAAGTACTATTACCATTTTATTATTTTTTTTGACCCCTCACCGTTAGTTCAAAAAAGTACTAAACAACGACTTTTTATGGTCTTTTCGTAAATCTTTTGTTTCCTTGAAAATATTGATTGCATGGCTTGCGTTGGTATTAATAATTTTAGACTTTTAAATCATCAATATTCCTGTAAATATTCAAATAGATTCATGGAACCGTTTTTCCACACCAAAGTCTTACAAACCAGTTAAAGGAACAACTTGTGTTGTTCCTAAACAATGCGTAGTCGTTATCAAAATGACAAGAAATTCATCAACCCGTTTTTGAAATATTGTTTTTTCAAAAAATAAATTTTATATTTTTTTAAAAATCCAAAAATAATTTTTTTTTGCAAGTTTTTCCTCAAAGGTTGTATGGCAATTACCTACCTTTATTTTTAGAGCCAACAATAATTTTAATTTCCCCTCTGGAGAGTTACAAGAAAACCTTAAGTTCAAAATTTGAAGCAAATCGCATCATTTGTTTAGGCTGTAGATCCAGATACAAACAGACAGACAGACAGACAGACAGACAGGCAGACAGAATTGTGCCCCCCTTTTTTTCGTGTTCTCTATCATCGTAATGTCATGTTTGATTGTTTTCTCAAAATTTTCGTTTGCACGAATCAAAAACTTACCCTATAGTATCTATATCGCAAGTTAAAAAGAGGCTGGGTTCGACCCACACTGGTAGTTTCCCATTGGTGCCCTCAAAAGCTAGAGGCCCATCAATGTAGTTTTTTGTATTAATTTTTATTTTTCTGGTGTTCAATATGCAATCAAGTGAATACCAAAGATTGATTTGCTTTCGAGATATAAGAGACAAGAACATTGTTGAATGATATGTTTTTAGCTTTTTCTTTAAAAAAAAAAAAACTGTTTGTAGACCAGAAAAAAAGAACTCAAATCGTATGGGGAGCCTTGAAATAATTAATTCATGAAATATTAAAATTGGTATCGACGCAGAATTGCACCCCTTATGGCATATCCAAAGTCCCTCAAAATCCGAAATATTACCGAAAACCCTTTTAAAATAATGGGATGTCTGTGGAACTTTGAATAAATGTTTCATTAGTCAATAGAAGCAAGAGTCCAGACTCCAGAGTCCCTAAAAATATCTATAACCATCTAGTCTTCAGTATTCGATTAAAAACTAATAAAAGCAAACAAATAGTTTAAAAAAAAACTAGTATGTAGTCTCAAAATTTGGAATAAAGACACTATAAGCTTGTTTTTTGTCATTTTTTGTTCTAAAATTTTTAGTTTCAAATTAGTTTTCATGGAAATCACTTGATTTAAAATCGAGATGATAGAACAGACTTTTAGATTTAAAAAAATATATAATTCTTAATTGTAAGTATTACCATTATTTCTAAATATTTTCTTTTTCATCTTAAGTGTTTTTTTAGAAAATTGCACCTCCCGTCCAAATGGGGTGAGATAGACCCCCTCTTTCATAGTAAAAAAATGTAGTACCTCGTGGCTTGATGGTTAGTGCGTAGGACTGTCATGCCGAAGGTCTGGGTTCGATTCCCAGCCGTGCCACCTAAAAACAGAAATGTTTTATTCGAGGTACTGCCTCTTGCGAGGAACTGACAAATCCTCCAAGAGTATACTTGTCATGAAAAAGTGCTTCTCAATTTAGCCGTTCGGACTCGGCAAAAAACTGTAGGTCCCCTCCATTCCTGCCAACAAACACGCACACAGGAATGGTTGTGAGTTGTAAGTCACTAGGCCCTGGTTCTCCATGAGCTGTTGCGCCACCCAATTTATTTATTTATTTAGTAAAAAAATGCTTGTAAATAACTGTTCTATACAAATCTGTCAATAAACTTTGTCGCCCGAGTTATCGTAATCTCCCCTTAAAGGTATTGTTTACTTATCGATAGATGTTTCAAATTTCACTGATTGTTCAGGGCTGTTATGTTGCACTCCTTTTTCATTCCAACTGTGTCAAACTGGAAAAGTGCTGCAAAAGCAATGCTAAGAACATCCAAACGAAAACAGACTTAAAGCAACCAACCAGGGTTGCAAGCTCAAGAAGCACTTGTGTAGCCCAATTTCAGAATTCTTTTAGCCCAAATCGCTACCCAAAATCTAGCCCAAAAACTAGCCCAATCTCATCTTAAAAATATAGGATTACTTATACATTCCACGTTTTTTTTTTGTTTTTTGGAATAATTTCCAGGGACAAATCCTTAAAATCTGGACGAACTATAATATATCGTTGAACTTATGTAACGAATTTTCTGAAAAGTTATAGAAATAATATGAAATTGGGCTACTTTTTTCATATTCTTGTCGCAAATTAAGGAAAAAGATAGCCTAATTTATGACAAATAGCCCAATCTGACAACCCTGCAACCAACCACCCCAAACAAAAATTCGTTTTTTTACCCACCCCAGCACAAAAATATTCCGATTGTATGCTGAGCGGCAGCAGCAGCAGCCGAGCATGAGCAACAGCAGCCGTCAATGACAACCACCTACGTGCTTACCATATTCCAACAACAACCAACAAAAATAACAAAAAACGAAAGTAAACAAAACAACCCAAAAATATACACACTAAATGACAACGAAAATTACACCTAACAGCAGCAACCTTCTCCCACCAAAGCATTTTTACGACTGAAATCTGAAAAAAAAAACAAAACACGAAAGAAAACACAAAAGTAAAATAAACAAATAAAAAGATTTAAAGTAACCATGGTTACAAATACAATCTTACAATATAACTTGTAAGCATATATTTTGTTGTTTGTTTCCAAATACAAATTTTTTCTTTCCCAACGATACAAAGAAAAACAATCATACTTTCATTTCAGCTCACATCAGAGCCAAATACGCATACGCACCCAACTCTCAACCTATTATTCATTGACAAAACCAATACCTTTGAAAAAAACAAAATTGCTTGATTTCTTGCCTCCCTCCAACTCTTAAAAAAGTATACAGCTCTCTCATTATTTTATTATTACACCTTTGTATATAAAATCTATAGTACTATCATCAGCCAATTTTTTTTATTTTCATAAGCCTTCACCAGGCGGCGCTAATATGGAAATTTATTTGATATTTGAGAGTTGAAATAGAAGAAAAATGTAAAAGCAAAATGAAAAAGTCGTAAGAGAGGGTTATATTACATTGATTCTCGCAACAATAAAGGGAGCAAGGGAGACAAATGAATCAGTTGCTTGTGCCATACACATACTAACGACAAGAATAAATAAAAGGAAATAAAAATAAAACAAATTGCTTTCTATTACTCGATTGTGTTTGTATGTGAGCTTGAGGTATAAGTTACATATATGTTTGTTTATAGATTTATACGTACATACATAATGTAGGTAGGCATGTAGATTATATTTTCGTTTATGATTTTAATTTTGTTTTTCAAATCTTGGGTGTATGACTTGAAATTTTTAATCTTTGTAGCAATGTTGCAACTTTTCACCACATCTATGAAGGAATTATTTAAGGACATGTTGCGATATTTTAATTTTTTGTATTTACCTTATGTACATAGGTAGTAGGAGTTTTATCAGTTTTTCCAAAATTTATTATAACATTATGATAACAGTCTTACGATAACGATTCATGGAATTTAAACCATCATCGCGTAAAATAAAGAGTATATTAACAGCCCTATTCTGCTATCCATCGGGGGGAATTTTCTTTGAATATTCACTAAACGCCATTCTGCTACTCGAAGTGAATCTGATTCACTTGTCGGTAAAGTTGGCAGTATGTGCAGTATTCTACTATTCACGTGAACAAATAGTTTCTATACAATTCCGATCCGCATATAAAAAGTTGCGGATTAGTACTTTTTGGTTGCAAATAAAATCACTGGGTCTAAAATATAGGTAAAAACTAAATTTTTCATAAGTATTTGTTACAACCATTGTGTTTTTTTACGATTTTTTAGTTAAAACAATAAATATGAGGACGATTCATCCATTTTATTTGACATTAAAGTTAAACTCAGTCATCACCTTTTCTTTGCGAAACTGAAAAAAAAGTCGTAACACCGTCCATTTGCTATTTTTCCAATAATTTTTTTAAAACAATTCACCAAAACTATAAATGAACTGAAATCAAAACAAGATCTTCACTTTTAACAAACAGTTGCTGCTCCCATAAATGTCAAATCGGGTTGTGATAGTGCAGTTCGGCCGACGGATAGCAGAATGTAAAGGTAGTTCGAAAGGGAATCGCTTGGGTGAATCGAATCCTCGATTCACGTGAATAGCAGAATAGGGCTGTAAGTTTTTGTTAGGAAAAAAATGATCTATTGCTTTTGAATAAAACTTTTTTTTAGCTATTGGGATGCAATTTTTATTTATGTATTTGTTTGTTTAAATTTCATGTAACTCCAGAAATAATTTGTGTTTAATCACTTATGACACTCACTATTGGTTAAAAGAAGACAAGAAAAAAATCCTAGAGAGGGTTTTATTTCCCCCCGCTTGGACAGAAGGGGCAGTCTTATAAAAAAAAATTGTTAGGTACCTAGGTACTTAGAATAGAAAAAGTATACCTATTAACAAACAACCACTTACAGTATTGTTTTATAGCTTTTTGGAAAACCAGAAGTCCATTCTCTTGGTTTATTTTTAAATAAAGTTCTTTTCGTAAACAGCTTCGACAAAAATTGTTTCAAACTTAAAATTGTGAAAAAAGTTGTTTTTTAATATACATATGTACATTATGTATGTTTTTCCATTTTAAGTATTTTTTTTTTATAAAATTGTCGCCTGTCCAAGCCGGTTAAATATACTTTTACCTTTTTTACTTTTAACCTAAGTACATGCTCTTGGCAGATTTTACGCGAATCACCTAGTATGCTGTATGCACAAAAAATATGCCATTAAATTAACCCCTACAGCGACTAAAGGGATGATAATACAAATCTGAAAAAATTAGGGAATATTTTTTTTCTTTTAGAATCGGTTTAGGCCAATACAACCTGATCTTTTTCTTACGACCACCCTAATGCACCTACATACCTACATATCTTCCTAGCTATCAACATTTCAAGAGGCTTAGAATTTTTAAAATTGTGTGCATAAAAACAAGATGAAATATATAAAAGAACAATGTTCGAAAGCATGAAATTGATTTGAGAAAAACGAATGTCATTTATGTACATAAATACGAAAATATTAATTTTATACCAACAAAAAACTTGAAATCATTGGAGCTATTTATTAGAAAAATTTAAATACAAATTTGGTTTTCTGGTTTTGAAATTCAACACTTTTGTGAGACAAATATTCTAGAAAGATATAAGTACTATTACCATTTTATTATTTTTTTTGACCCTTTACCGTTAGTTTAAAAAAGTACTAAACAACGACTTTTTATGGTCTTTTCGTAAATCTTTCGTTTCCTTGCAAATATTGATTGCATGGCTTGCGTTGGTATGCATAATTTTAGACTTTTAATTCATTAATATTCCTGTAAATATTCAAATAGATTCATGGAACCGTTTTTCCACACCAAATTTTCAAAGTCTTACAAACCAGTTAAAGGAACAAATTGTGTTGTTCCTAAAAAATGCGTATAGTCGTTATCAAAATGACAAGAAATTCATCAACCCGTTTTTGAAATATTGAATTTTCAAAAAATAAATTTAATATTTTTTTAAAAATCCAAAAAAAAAATTTTTTTAATTCAAAAAGCTTTTCCTCAAAGGTTGTATGGCAATTACCTTTATTTTTAGAGCCAACAAAAATTTTAATTTTCCCTCTGGAGAGTTACAAGAAAACCTTAAGTTCAAAATTTGAAGCAAATCGCATCATTTGTTTAGGCTGTAGATCCAGATACAAGCAGACAGACAGACAGACAGACAGACATACAGACAGGCAAATAGACAGACAGACAGACAGGCAGACAGAATTGTGCCACCATTTTGTCGTGTTCTCTATCTATCATCGTAATGTCATGTTTGATTTTTGTCTCAAAATTTTCGTTTGCAGGAATCCAAATCCTCTATAGTATCCATATCGGTAGTTAAAAAGAGGCTGGGTTCGACCCACACTGGTAGTTTCCCATTGGTGCCCTCAAAAACTAGAGGCCCAATGTAATTTTTTGTATTAATTTTAATTTTTCTGGTGTTCAATATGCAATCAAGTGAATACCAAAGATTGGTTTGCTTTTGAGATATAAGAGACCAGAACATTGTTGAATAATGTTTTTAGCTTTTTCTTTAAAAAAAAAACTTTTTTAGACCAGAAAAAAGAACTCAAATCGTATGGGGAGCCTTGAAATAATTAATTCATGAAATATTAAAATTGGTATCGACGCAGAATTGCACCCCTTATGGCATATCCAAAGTCCCTCAAAATCCGAAATATTACCGAAACCCCTTTTAAAATAATGGGATGTCAGTGGAACTTTGAATAAATGTTTCATTAGTCAATAGAACCAAGACTCCAGAGTCCCTAAAAATATCTATAACCATCTAGTCTTCAGTATTCGATTAAAAACTAATAAAAGCAAAAAAATAGTAAAAAAAATCTAGTATTTAGTCTCAAAATTTGGAATAAAGACAGTATAAGCTTGTTTTTTATCATTTTTTGTTCTGAAATTTTTAGTTTCAAATTAGTTTTCATGGAAATCACTTGATTTAAAATCAAGAGGATAGAACAGACTTTTAGCTTTAAAAAATGTGTAATTCTTAATTGTAAGTATTACCATTATTTCTAAATATTTTTTTTTTTCATCTTAAGTGTTTTTTTAGAAAACTGCACCTCCCGTCCAAATGGGGTGAGATAGGCCCCCCTCTTTCATAGTAAAAAATGCTTGTAAATAACTGTTCTATACAAATCTGTCAATAAACTTTGTCGCCCGAGTTATCGTAATCTCCCCTTATAGGTGTTGTTTAATTATCGATAGATGTTTCAAATTTCACTGATTGTTCAGGGCTGTTATTTTGCACTCCTTTTTAATTCCAACTGTGTCAAACAGGAAAAGTGCTGCAAAAGCAATGCTAAGAACATCCAAACGAAAACAGACCTAAACCAACCAACCAGGGTTGCCAGATCAAGAAGCACTTGTGTAGCCCAATTTCAGAATTCTTGTAGCCCAAATCGCTACCCAAAATCTAGCCCAAAAACGAGCCCAATCTCATCTTAAAAATATATAGACTAAGAGCCCACAGCAGATTTTGGGTGTGAACGATAGCAAAAAAAGAAGTATAGGCGTCGAAAGCTCCATTAAAGACTATTAAAAAAATCAAAGTCTTGCAGTCCACAACTGGGGCCTTTGCGAGAGACAGTGCATCGAAAAAAAATAATCAATGCAACTTCGAGGATAATCGTGTTAGCCATAATTGGTTTTCACTCATCCCTTGAGAAGCTCCTCGGATCACATATCATGGAATCTGAGACCATTTGAGTGTATAGTTCGCTCTACCGGACCGTTTAAAAAATTCAAAATTCTAAGTGAAAAACGGTTTTTTTAAACAGTCTGGCAGGGCGAACTAAACACTCAAATGATCTCAAATTCCGTGATATGGGATCCGCGGAGCTTATCTAGGGAGGGGTGAAAACCAATTTCGGCTAACACGATTTTCCTCGAAGTTGCATTCATATTTTTTTTTCGATGCACCGTTTCTCGCAAAGGCCCCAGTTGTGGACTGCAAGACTTTGATTTTTTTAATAGTCTTTAATGGAGCTTTCGACGCCTATACTTCTTTTTTTGCTATCGTTCACACCCAAAATCTGCTGTGGGCTCTCGGTCTAATAGGATTACTTATACATTCCACTTTTTTTTTTTGTTCTTTGGAATAATTTCCAGGGACAAATCCTTAAAATCTGGACGAACTAAAATATATCGTTGAACTTATGTAACGAATTTTCTTAAAATTTATAGAAATAATATGAAATTGGGCTACTTTTTTCATATTCTTGTCGCAAATTAAGGAAAAAGATAGCCCAATTTATGATAAATAGCCCAATCTGACAACCCTGCAACCAACCACCCCAAACAAAAAATCGTTTTTTTACCCACCCCAGAACAAAAATATTCCGATCGTATGCTGCGCGGCAGCAGCAGCAGCCGAGCATTAGCAACAGCAGCCGTCAATGACAACCACCTACTTGCTTACCATATTCCAACAACAACCAACAGAAATAACAAAAAACGAAAGTAAACAAAACAACCCAAAAATATACACACTTAATGACAACAAAAATTACACCTAACAGCAGCAACCTTCCCCCACCAAAGCATTTTTACGACTGAAATGAAATCTGATAAAAACAAAACACGAAAGAAAACACAAAAGTAAAATAAACAAATAAAAAGATTTAAAGTAACCATGGTTACAAATACAATCTTACAATATAACTTGCAAGCATATATTTTGTTGTTTGTTTCCAAATACAAATTTTTTCTTTCCCAACGATAGAAAGAAAAACAATCATACTTTCATTTCAGCTCACATCAGAGCCAAATACGCATACGCACCCAACTCTCAGCCTATAATTCATTGACGAAACCAATACCTTTGCAAAAAAAACAAAATTGCTTGATTTCTTGCCTCCCTCCAACTCTTATAAAAAAGGTATACAGCTCTCTCATTATTTATTATTACACTTTATTCTTCATTTGCCATATTCTTAAGTTTAAAATTCAGCTGTACACACTTAGTTAGGCTCAGCACCAGTAATTTCATAAGCCGTCACTTGGTTCGTGCCAGTCGTTCGTCACCCATGATAGTACTATAGATTTTATATACAAAGATTACACTTTATTCTTCATTTGCCATATTCTTAAGTTTACAATTCAGCTGTACATACTTATGTCGAATTCCTTTCACCATTTCAGACCGATTTTAAATCGATTATTATTTTGGGTAGAAGGAATTTGTAAAAAAGTCGAAATTTTTGTTTGTGATTGTATGTGTGCAAATTGACAGCAGTTTTGAGGCAAAAAGTAAACAAATTAATGTGCATACAAATTCATAAATTATTCGTGTCGTTTTGTACGATTAAAAACAAATATATTTTCGAGAATAGTTGCAAATATTAACGAAAATTGTTGTGCTCTCGTTAAAGTTAAAAAAAATATTCCAAAATCCATTAATAAACACATCAATCGAAGAACACATCGGCGAACGTGCGCTTCTTATCACAAATTGACTTTGGGCACTTGAAATCGAAATTTATTGATATTTTGATTACTTCTTATTAATTATTCACTATTTTTTAATCAATAAGAAACTTTTTCAAAAATATATTTGCTTTTAATCCACTCAAACGAACGACGAACACTTTAGAATATTTGTTAAATCCGCGGCAAACTACTTTCAACTCCAGAGAAATGTCAAATCTTCCTAGTGTGTGTGCAAGTCTGTGTAAATCTTGCTTCAAATCCAAAGATTTGGTTTTGCCTAGAAAAATCAATCTTTTTTCTAAACAAATCGAATTTTTTCTAAACAAATCGAATTTTTTGGTTGAAAGGAATTCAACATTAGTTAGGTTCAGCACCAGTAATTTCATAAGCCGTCACTTGGTTCGTGCCAGTCGTTCGTCACCCATGATAGTACTATAGATTCTATATACAATGGTGAAATGTAAAATTAATTGTTTGCATGATTGGTTTACAGTTTTCATGCAAGAAAAAAAAAACAATGCTGTCATGAAATGTCATGCAAAACAATGGACCGGCAATTGATTTGCATGCGAAAAAAAGTGTGGTGAATAAAATATTTTTTTTTGATGGTCGGTTTATACTTCCGAAAAAAAAATATATTCACCTCAAGGCATTATTTGCATGAAAATGGTTTTCGCATCCAAAAATAATTATTTTCCATTTTTAGGCCTATTGTTTGTCAACTAAAACAGAAAAAAAAAAACCTAAAAACAGAAATGTTTTATTCGAGGTACTGCCTCTTGCGCGGAACTGACTAATCCTCCAAGAGTATACTTGTCATGAAAAAGTGCTTCTCAATTTAGCCGTTCGGACTCGGCAAAAAACTGTAGGTCCCCTCCATTCCTGCCAACAAACACGCACACAGGAATGGTTGTGAGTTGTAAGTCACTAGGCCCTGGTTCTCCATGAGCTGTTGCGCCACCCAATTTATTTATTTATTTGTCAACTAAGGGTAAATTAATGACTCAATGGGTGGTTTAGGCCAAAGCAAACGTTTTTCGCCTTATTATTATTTATATTATTCAGCTTGGTGCGCAGAATAGGTGGAAAATTGTTTTAAAAATGTTGATTTTTTTTTCGCATCGGAACTGTAAACTATGCTTTAGGCCGTGTGCCAATTGCGTAAAATCCTCGAGCAAAATTCTGAAGATATAGGCGTATGTTAACATAAATATATAAACACCAAACGAACAAAATCGATTTATAGCAAACAAAAATTCCGAATATAAAGGGCGCTTAGCGTATAGTTGCGCCTTACAACCACCAACACAAAAACAAATACGTCCCTGTTTCACAGAATCGCAGTTTGACATTTCTTTTATACACAATAAATTATATCCGAAAAACCATGTGCAAGTTTTCAATTAATTAATATTATTCTTAGCCTTTTTAAGAGTTAAATCATTTAAAATATGTTATATGATTGGTGACTAATTAAAATACAAACAATTCACAACACTCTCTTTGAGAAAAATATAATAAAACTCACTTGTAAAAGGGAATGATTCTTATCCGCCTTATTTTGTTTTTTTTTTCACAGTTTCGCACTGCACTTCATATTTTTTTATTTTTATTAGCAAATATACACACATTTCTTAGTAAATCACTTCAAACTGTTTGTTTTTTTCAACAATTAATGATTTATTAATGTTTTTATGCTTGTATCACTTTTTGTTTACTTTTTTTCTTCCATTCAGTCACCGATTTGACATTTCGAGTATCCAACTATCTGCCTCATTCACGTACACTGTATATGTGATATACACATAGATTTTAATATATATACCTAGATGCAGGGTTCCCAGATTGAGGGGAAAAGCACCACTTTTGCTGATCTTAAAATGAAAAAGGGGAAATTGAGGGACAAGCTTAAAAAAGGGGAAAAAATCATAAAGGACAAACTTATTAAATGAAGCATTTTAAATAAATTTTTTATAAAAATTAAATACTCAAACGTATTCTCATTATAAAATATTTTCAAACTTCATTCAAAAAGAAAAAATTCAATCTAAACATTCTCTTCTAAATTTAAATCTCACAAGTTAATAACCCATGTAATGTCCCATTTACAAGATATGAGTTTCTGAAGGTTTTCCTTCATTTCTAAAGTAAAAATCCTGAAATAGATATTTGAAGCAATGGGAATTATTGCCTGAATTCAAAGACTTGCTATGTCAGGAGGAAAAAGAAATTGCAGCATCAACTTCAGCTGTTCGAGCATTTTGTAAATGAAGATATTAAGTTGGTTTTTTACTATTTTTTTTTATAAAAAAGTAAATTATTTCTATTAGGTACTATTAGGTACTTGAAGACTTTCAATGGAGTATTATATTATTATTTTAAAATCTTCAAAATCTGAAATAAAATATTGCAAAACAAACGAATAAGGGAAAATGTCAAAGTAAAGTGATTATTTCATCTCACAGCAAAACCATTTAATCTCACAGACCCAACCATTTTAGTTGTAAAAAGGTTAATAAACTTTTCTTAAAATCTTGTAATTTTTAGGGAGTTCTTTTTATCTTATAACTGATTTAGGGCGATTTGGAACTGATTCAATAAAATTTTCAAGTCACTTTCGTTAAAAATCTCATGTTGAATTGAATGAATTTCAATTTCCAATTTTTTCCGAAATATTTTAGTCGAGTGCTTCGGATCACTGTCTTGATAAAAAATACAAAAGTGTTTCAATTCCAACAATTTCGGCACTATTTTTAAAATTGATGTTTAAAATATCCAAATATTGATATCCGCCTACAGCTCCTTCAATAAAAGGTAAGGTGATAACCCAAGATGCTGAGCATGCACCCCAATCCCTAAAAATTACAAGATTTTAAGAAAAGTTTATTAACCTTTTTACAACTAAAATGGTTGGGTCTGTGAGATTAAATGGTTTTGCTTTGGGATGAAATAATCATTTTACTTTGATATTTTCCCTTATTCGTTTGTTTTGCAATATTTTATTTCAGATTTTGAAGATCATCATTTTGTCCAAGTTTAAAAAATGAAGAAATATGTTAACAGGAACTCTAGTATGAAACCCCATATTGTGTACATTCTATTTGATTTTCCCAAGCAAGGCTTCGGAAGGTGGTTTTCTTGCTTATTATTGACTGAATCTTAGATTATTAAGGGTATTCATGAAACAGCGTAAAGTCGTCGTAAACGTAGTAAAGTTTTAAACTTCGTAAATCTGTCAAATTTTCCATACAAATTGTGACAGAATTACGAAGTTTTAATCTTTGCAACGTTTACGATGAGTTTACGCTTTTGTATGAATACCCATATTATATATCAATATAAAGACTGAAATGTGTTCTTTCACATAACTGTTAAAAAAAGGTACAAAGCCACTGTTGATTTTTCAGAAATAACTGATTTCTAAAAAAATTACTATGTTTCACGTTTATTTGATTATTTCAAAAACTGAAGGTTCAAGAATCATGATTTTTACATTATTTGAAAGATATAAAACTGACCTTTCATTTGATACCAAATAGAAAGGGGTTTGTCTTAAACTTCCTATGATATATGACTTTATTTGCTTATAAACGGACAAAAATCAAGCAGGAGATGCCTTCGAAATATGGACAGTAACTCAAAATCCCCACATACGATTTCCCTAAAACTTCAGTTTGAATGTGCTAACACTCACTTTTCTTTTGATACCACTCTTGTTCATGCACGCTCTTGGCCCAGGCCCCATACAATTTTGCCACATCTCCTTTTCCAGGTCTTACAAACCAGTTAAAGGAACAAATTGTGTTGTTCCTAAACAATACGTAGTCGTTATCAAAATGACAAGAAATTTATTAACCCGTTTTTGAAATATTGAATTTTTAAAAAATAAAAAAATCAACTATTATCTTTAAACGCGATTTGCGGCTAAACTAAGCGTCCTAGAGGCATCAAAGTTGACACCTTTTAAACTTGATTTGCGGATAAACTAAGCATCCTAGTGACTTAAAAATCCAGATTCTTTAAATGCAAAAGAAACTTTGCATACACCCAACCTCGCACCCAACCCAAATCCTATAATGAGCCCAAATACAGGGGGGTTGCAGGGGGGCAGCATGCCCCCCGATACACACATCGCTGTTAATTCGCGTTTATTTGTCATTCAAGGTACTCTTGCTCAAGAGAACTCAATTAATGCATAGCGTTATACGAAAAATCAACTTTTATCTTTAAACGCGATTTGCGGCTAAACTAAACGTCCTAGCGACTTATAAAATGCATATTCGTGATCTTGGAATTTGCCCGTTCCCAAAAATCAAAATAATATTGGTAAAAAGTTTTTTCCAAAACTTTCAAAAAAAATATTTTCAGTTTTTTCGGCTAAACTTTAGCAATTTTTGTTGTCTTTTTTAATTTTTTTTTCGAATTATGTGTGAATGATATTTTTTTCCTTAAATGCAAAAGGAACTTTGCATACACCCAACCTCGCACCAACCCCAAATCCTATAATGGCCCCAATCAGGGGGGTTGCAGGGGGCAGCATGCCCCCCCCATACACACCTCGGTGTTTATTCGTGTGTATTTTGCCACCCAAGGTTACTGTTGCTCAAGAAAACTTGACATTGGCGCTCAACTAATGCATAGGAAATAAAAATATTAATGAGCTGTCGCATAGTAGTAGAAACGGCGGGATTTTGATTGGCGGGATTTTGATTTTCGGGATTTTGATTTCCGGGATTTTAAAAAACGGGATTTTGACACGCGGGATTTCGACATACGGGATTTTGATCCGTGGGATTTCGACCCCAACCCCTTATTTTGCACTCCTTTTTCATTCCAACTGTGTCAAACTGGAAAAGTGCTGCAAAAGCAATGCTATGAACATCCAAACGAAAACAGACCTAAAGCAACCAACCACCCCAAACAAAAATTCGTTTTTTATACCCACCCCAGCACAAAAATATTCGGATCGTATGCTGAACGGCAGCAGCAGTAGGGCTGTAAAAGTAACGACAATATGAGTACCCGCATGTTTACGTTACTTTTGGTTCGAGTACTCGTTACTTTGGTATCGTTACTCGTTACTCTCGTTACTTTCGTTATATTGGTATGTAGATACCCTGAAAATCGAAAAGGCATTTCGCATTTCGGATTTTTTATTGTAACGATACGAATATGATTATGTATTTGTATGTGGTTCTGACTACATAACAACTAAGGTTCGGAGAATGATAAAATATGATTCCTTCTCTCATGGTTTCAATCTAATCGACACAGGTGATAGCTGAGACATAACTAAAAGAAAAAAAATATTTTCAAAATAGGGTGTTTTACAAAAAATTTTAAAATTTTTCAACTTCGTTGTTCCTTCATTGATTTCAATGACTTTGACAGAGGTGATAGCTGAAACAGAATTTCAACAGAAAAAATGTTTTCAAAACAGGGTGTTTCAAAAATATGTATGTCAATAATTTGCAACTTCGATGTTCTTTGAGTGATTTCAATGAAATTGACACAGTACACATTGATAGCTGAGACAGAATTAAGAGGAAAACAATTATGTATTTCAAAACAGTGTTTCAAAAATATGTCAACATTTTCCAACATCGTTGTTCCTTCAGTTGTTTTAATGAAATTGATACAGGGGATAACTGAGACAGAATTAAAAGGAACAATATTTTCAAAACAGGGTTTTTCACAAAAAATTTCAACATTTTTCGACTTCGTTGTTCCTTCAATGATTTCAATGAATTTGACACAGGTGATAGCTGAGATAGAATTTCAACAGACAAATATATTTTCAAAACAGGGTGTTTAAAAAATATTTCCACGATGACCGTCACGCCGATGACGATGGCCATGACGATGACGGGCAGGACGGCCGGCCGGCGTCGATGACTATGTTACGGCGGGCATCATATCGCAGGCAGGTCTTGGCTCCTGGGAACTGGGATAGATTTTCTGGAGGTTGGTCTGGAACTGGGACAAAGGATATCTAAATTTTTTTTTTGAAAAATTTATTGAAAAAAACTTAAATATTTTTTTTCTAAATTTCATAAAAAAAGAGCTTTTTTTGAAAATTTATTTTACAAATTTGAAAAAAAATTGCTTTTGCACCAAATGTATTTTTAAGATAAATTTGCATTTTAAAAGTCGCTTACCCAGCGCACAGTGGGCTCAAATGCAAATCTAGCGGGTCAAAAATCCAAATCTTTGTAAAACGAGTGGTGTGTGTGTCTTAATCTTATTTAAACACCTAAAAAGCCTAGCAAGTGCCAAATAAAGAGAATAGTAATTGCATTTTTATATGGACAATTAATTTTTTTTTCAAAGACAACAAAGACACAGAAATAAGGATGAAATCATGTCTCAAAGCCAGTTTTTGGACTAAATTATGGTTTGGCTATAGGTAAAACTATATCAGCTAACATTATGTTGATCTCTGAGCTGTTTTCCGCTGATAATTTTTAACTTTTTAGTCGAACAATTTGGACTACTTACTGCCGTCAAATAACCTATAAGATGTTATGTTTTACTTTTTCCAAACGGGCAAAAACGGGCAGATGAAAAATAGAAATATGTTATCTATATTAATCCTTGAACTCAATTTTAGTTCAATCTTTTTGTACAGATTTGTACAGAAAAAGCGGCAGCCTACAGAATTAATGTTTTATCAATTTTTTCTTGCTAATAAAGAAAATGCCATGGTTCGTTTAGCTAAAGCACCGTAAATCATTAATAAATAAAACTAATAACTTTCTTAAATATAGTCCATTTGGGAATAATAACAACAAAGTTCATAACTTTTCAAACAAATAAGAGGTAAACAAAATTCTACCATCATAAATATTGAACGAACAATGACTGAATGATGTGTCTGCAATTAACGGTATTATTGTTTAAAAACTAAAGTCTTCTGTCATGAAATTTGACTCTATTCATTGTCTCTGACATGTTTACAATCAACCTATGAACTACCTGCCCTGATATAAAATGCATATTTTTTGGACTTTTGACCCGCTAGATTCGCTTTTGAGACCACTCTGCAGCGGCTCCATTGGCAATATTTGAGGCATTAAATTGCCTCACTCATTGCTATTGTCTTTAATAATGCAAGTGGAAACGCTTGTCAATGGCAATATCGCCTAGAAGATGAGAGGCAATTATTGATTTCCTTCGTCAAGGCAATACATTGAGGAAAAATGGAGTTATCCGTGTTTTTGAATGGCTTCTTTATTGATTTTTTCAATTAAATCGTAGAATATGTGAACGCACATGACAAAATATAGTGAATTAAAATTAAATTTGATTAAAAACAGGGAATTTGAACAGCATATGACTGCATTTGCAGTCAAATATTTCTATACCCACATTTTATAATTGAAATTGCCTGGTAATAAAAATACCCACCCAAGCAATAAATTGCCATTCCTATTTCAATTGCAATTGCCTCAAAAATTGCCAATGGAGCCACAGCGTAAGACGCTTAGTTAAGCCGACAATCAAGGATAAAGGTGTCAACTTTGATGTCTCTAGGACGTTTAGTTTAGTCGCAAATCGTGTTTAAAGATTTCTCAAAAAAAAAAAAGAATTCATTCCAATTTACAAAAAAAAATAAAAAAAAGTTGAGAAAGTTTAGTAGCAAAACTGTATATACTTTTATGAAAGTTTAGGAAATAACTGTTTTTACCAACTTATTTTTTGATTTTTTAGAACTTCCTAGAACACAAATATGCATTTTATAAGTAACTAAGATGCTTAAATCAGCCGCAAATCAAGTTTAAGGATGTCAACTTTGATGCCTCTAGGACGCTTAGTTTAGCCGCAAATAGCGTTTAAAGAAAAAAGTCGAATTTTCGTATAATTCGATGCAGCAATTGAGCGCCAATGTCAATTTTTCTTGGGCAATAGTACCTTGGGTGGCGAATAAACACGAATAAACAGTAAAGTATGTATGGGGGGGGGGGGCATGCTACCCCCCTGCTTGGGCTCACTATAGGATTTGGGGTGGGTGCAAGGCTGGGTGTACGCAAACTTTCTTTTGCATTGAAGTCGCCAGGATGCTTAGTTTAGTCGCTAATCAAGTTTAAAGGTGTCAACTTTGATGCCTCTAGGACGCTTAGTTTAGCCGCAAATCGCGTTTAAAGATAAAAGTCGAATTTTCGTATAATTCGATGCAGCAATTGAGCGCCAATGTCAATTTTTCTTGAGCAATAGTACCTTGGGTGGCGAATAAACACGAATAAACAGTAAGGTTTGTATGGGGGGGGCCATGCTACCCCCCTGCTTGGGCTCACTATAGGATTTGGGGTGGGTGCAAGGCTGGGTGTACGCAAACTTTCTTTTGCATTGAAGTCGCCAGGATGCTTAGTTAAGTCGCTAATCAAGTTTAAAGGTGTCAACTTTGATGCCTCTAGGACGCTTAGTTTAGCCACAAATCGCGTTTAAAGATAGAAGTCAATTTTTCATATAATGCGATGCGATCAATTGAAAGGTGGCACTTCTTAGATCATGAATATGACGCTTATAGCGAGTTTCTTTGCCAAGTTTTCTTGACATTGCGTGGCCTGCTTCGCGGGTTCTGTCCGGAACCGCTTCGGGTATTCAAAGTCGTCTGGCGAGCGCCAATGTCAAGTTTTCTTGAGCAACAGCACCTTGCTTGGCCCTCTTGGTGGTTCTCAGGATTTTAACCCTCCTCTTTGGGTCCTCTGTCCCGCTTACGCAACTCCGTTGCTCCACTCCAGGTATTTAAAATCGTCTGGCAGGCGCCAATGTCTAGTTTTCTTGAGCAACAGTACCTATCATTCATATTTCGAAAAATATTCAAAAACGAAAAAAAAGCTGAGAAAAGTTTAGTTTTTTCATTGAAATTTTCTTCAAAAAAATTTGTTTTTTCTAATTTTTTTTTTCTCAAAAAAAGTCGAAAAAGTTAATATTTTTCTATAAAAAAAATTTGAAAAAAGTTGTTTTTTTTCTAAATTTCTCAAAAAAAGTATATTTTTATAAATTTTTGAAAAAAAATTCCCACCTCTGTCCAGAATCCAGACCACCTCACAAGTCTAGATCAAATCTCACACCAAATCTCCCGATCCCGACTCCCACCAAACAGAAACCTACCCTTTTTATATTCATTTCAGTTCAAATTTTTCATATCCATACGTTTGATATCAGTATAAGAACAGTTTTGCTTGATACGCCATTCATTCCGTACGTGCGACGAGTCCGAGTGATACGATATCCGATATAGTACTTTTTGTATTGTATTGAAAAAGTAACGAAACATGCGAGTAACGAGATTATTTAGGTAGTAACGTTTCGTTACTCGGTATCGAAGTGAATACCCGTATATTAGTAACGAATACATACGATTCGTTACAGCTCTAAGCAGCAGCAGCCGAGCATGAGCAACAGCAGCCGTCAATGACAACCACCTACGTGCTTACCATATTCCAACAACAACCAACAAAAATAACAAAAAACGAAAGTAAACAAAACAACCCAAAAATATGCAACCTTCCCCCACCAAAGCATTTTTACGGCTGAAATCTGATAAAAACAAAACACGAAAGAAAACACAAAAGTAAAATAAACAAATAAAAAGATTTAAAGTAACCATGGTTACAAATACAATCTTACAATATAACTTGCAAGCATATATTTGTTGTTTGTTTCCAAATACATATTTTTTCTTTCCCAACGATAGAAAGAAAAACAATCATGCTTTCATTTCAGCTCACATCAGAGCCAAATACGCATACGCACCCAACTCTCAACCTATTATTCATTGACAAAACCAATACCTTTGAAAAAAACCAAATTGCTTGATTTCTTGCCTCCCTTCAACTCTTATAAAAAAGGTATACAGCTCTCTCATTATTTTATTATTACACTTTATTCTTCATTTGCCATAGGCCACGTTCAAACACCGAACTAAAGCGATCTGGATAGGTTTGTGTTGTTGTAATCCCTTGTTAAAACACAGCTGATGACGAAACAGCTGTTGGTAGAAAAGAGATCCCAAGCTATCCTAAAAATTTTAGGATACAAAGCTATCCTATGAGAAATGTCAACAACAGCTGACTTGCATTCAAACACATACATGGATACAAAGCTATCCTAGATAGGTTATCCATTCAAACATTGAACGCGCCCATATTCTTAAGTTTATAATTCAGCTGTACCACTGCTCTCTATATATATAGAGATCAGTGAGCTGTACACACTTAGTTAGGCTCAGCACCAGTAATTTCATAAGCCGTCACTTGGTTCGTGCCAGTCGTTCGTCACCCATGATAGTACTATAGATTCTATATACAATGATTTCACCTCAATTATTTTTTTTTTGCGCACGGGAACTGTAAACTAGGCTTTATGCGAAACTTTTCGTTAGAAGCGAACAAATCTGAAATTTCGTAATTTGTTTTTCTATTATTTGTCACAAGATGATCACTTGCATCACTATCGCACCGGCCTTAGAGACATTTGCAGAATCAAAAAGAACATTTTATCGGCAAATTACAAAATTGTAGATGAAATTACAAACGATCTTTCTCTTGTAAGATTTTTTCAAGAACTGAACAAATTTGTAATGTCATTTAGTTTGGTGAAACAGAAAATTACAAGAAACGTGAGGTTCCACAAATTTGTAACTTGTAAATTACAAATAAAAATAACTTTTGGTGAAACAGAAATTAATATATTCTTAAGAATTTCCCTTTGTAGATTACAATTACAATTTTGTAAAAAAAACATTTAGTGAAACTGAATAAATCGATTTTTCTACAAATTTTGTAAAAAATCACTTGTAAATTACGATTTGTAAGCTGGTGAAATAGGCCACAGAGGGTATCGGAAAAAAAATATGAATGCAACTTCGACTATAATCGTGTAAGCTAAAATTGGTTTACACTCCTCCCTAGATAAGCTCCTACTCGGATCACATATCACGGTATCTGAGACCATTTGAGCGTATAGTTCGCTCTACCGGACCATTTAAAAAATTCAAATTGAAAAACGGGTTTTCCGCGATATGGGATACGCGGAGCTTATCTAGGGAGGGGTGAAAACCAATTACGGCTAACACGATTATCTTCGAAGTTGCATTCATATTTTTTGTTCAATGCACTATTTCTCGCAAAGGCCCCAGTTGTGGACTGCAACTGCAAGACTTTAATTTTTTGAATAGCCTTTAATGAAGCTTTCGATGCCTATCCTTCTTTTTTCGCTATCACTCACACACAAAATTTGCTGTGGGCTCTTAGACTAAAAGAACTATTCTGAACCATCTGACTACTTGTCTTAAAAGACAACTTCATAAAAATATTTGACACTAGCTGCGTTTTTTGTATGTCCAATGGCGAAAAGAACAACATCGAGGCATTTCAACATTTATTTATTTTATGCCTTGGTCTACCATTTTGTATTGAATTACCTTGCCAACATAAACGTTTGACATTTCTGCATATTGTTTTTAAGGGTATTCATGCAACACCGTAAAGTCGTCGTAAACGTAAGCTGCGTTTTTTTGTAGGTCCATATAAAGTTTGGCGAAAAAAACGACATCGGGGCATTTCAACATATGCCTTGGTCTGCCATTTTGTTCTGAACTATCTTACCAACAAATATTTGACATTTCTATACAAATTATCGATAGCACAACGATAATGGTAGTCTGGCAATAGGGCTTTCTACCAAGCTATCTCTTTTTATTTGTAATGGCACTTTGAGGGAAAACATTTGTGATATTTATTGTTTTATTTAGCTATTATTTCACTTTTATGCCCTATTTTGTGGCTAATAGTTTATAAAATTGATCAATTATTGTTTATTAAGCATTTGCAAGAAATATTTTGCATTCAATTAGATTTGCCACCGCCAATGTTTTCCCTCAAAGTGATTTAGCTGCTTGACACTGACGTATTCGTGGAGAGCCCTATACCGTTTTTATCGGGACAAAAGTTAACTCCAGTTAATTATCTGGACATAGCTAACTCTATATGGACATAGTTGTTGTTGTATTTAACATGTAAATAGTTTTTCTTTGTTGTCGTTTTTTTCACACAATTTTATTTGGACATGCAAAAAAACACAGCTGTAGTATAGTTGTAAGCTTCGTAAATATGCCAAAATTTACAAATTTACATACAAATTGTGACAGAATTACGAAGTTTTAAACTTTACAACGTTTACTACGGTTTTACGCTGTTGTATGAATACCCTTATTGTATTAAACATTATCTACATTATTTTGGTTTGCTATCGTTTTTTCACAACATTTTATTTTGACTTGCAAAAAAACACAATTCCTGCGTTGTTATGTGCCTGCTTACACGTGAAGAACGAAAGTGTTCAGATGTGAAGAAAATCATTCTGCAGATTCTGTTCTCCTCTTTGTGTTTTTCGTATTTTCATAATGAAAGACACGATTTGATTGGTTGGATTGGATAGGAGAAGCAATACAAAAGAGAACGTCAATTTCCTACACCGAATATTTTCAAATATTTTAAAATATTTCATACCCCTCCCTCTTCTGCAAGTAACCCCGCTCACCATCACAAATCGCAAAAAATGCTTGAATTTCTTCACGTGTGATCAGGGACTATCGGATTTCAGTGATTTTTTTTATATTTTCTTATGTCACTGAACTCGTTCACTAAATTTTAAACTTCGTGTTGTTTTTATTTAGCAGGGACTGTAAGACAATCTCTCAACCATCTCTTTTGTTCTTTAGCATTTCTTACCTATGTGACAGTTCTATAAAACACAAACAAAAAGAGACAAACCTATCGGACTACAAAAAAAAAATGGGAAACGTCACGTCATTTTTGTTCCAGAAATCATTTTGTTCGCTGGCTGAATTATGGCTGAATATGACTGAATGGCTGGATTCCTTCATCACTCATTCGATTTATTTTGTCGGAAGAGTACAGATGTGATAGCACTCGCACCTGAAATAAAAAAAATATATAGCGGTGTGTTAAAGTGCTCTTGTTCATTGAATTTCGCAAAAAAAAAATCAATTAAAAAAATTATTTTACTCGCAACTAAGTTAAATGATTTTTAATAAAATACCTATTATATCTGATTAGTTTTTTGTTATCTGGTGCGGTCGAAGTTCAATCAAAAAGTTAAATTATAGATTAAGATTGTCGTCGTTGGTCGGAAATGAGTTCAAGCATGAAATTCAATTCTCGTATACTGAGTTCGCAGCAGCTAAAAAAGCTGTCCGAGCACAAATACTCCTGCTCAAGTACGAGTCTTCTCGATCCGCTGCTGCAACCGTGGTGGAATTGGTTGGTGTCAAAAACTCCGCTCTGGCTGGCGCCAAATTTAATAACTATTATTGGATTAATAATAAATATATTAACAACGTTGGTTCTAATATCGTAAGTTATGTTTATTTTGTAATTATTCTTAAATAATAAATAAATTGGGTGGCGCAACAGCTCGAGGAGAACCAGGGCCTAGTGACTTACAACTCACAACCATTCCTGTGTGCGTGTTTGTTGGACAGGAATGGAGGGGACCTACAGTTTTTTGCCGAGTCCGAACGGCTAAATGAGAAGCACTTTTTCATGACAAGTATACTCTTGGAGGATTTGTCAGTTCCTCGCAAGAGGCAGTACCTCGAATAAAACATTTCTGTTTTTAGGTGGCACGGATGGGAATCGAACCCACACCTTCGGCATGACAGTCCTACGCACTAACCATCAAGCCACGAGGTACTACTGTAATTATTCTTAAAATCTATAAAAAGAGGCAGGGAACATCCCCCTAGTACATTATTTTACCCTCCAATTGGGTTTGCACCTATGTGAGGTTAGTTTGGTTTATCTGGTGGTGCGGTTGGCTTCGTCTGCTGATATAACAAAAATGACTAGAAAGAATGAGTTTTGTTTTATCAAAGGATGATTATTTCTCTTTTGTGTTTGTTATAATAATAAAACACCCACTCTCTGCAGGGGCACCCCCTGTTTAAATATATTATAAGTAGTAAAGTAACACATTCGCGGCTTTGTTTTAAGTGTAGACCTTTACATGGCAAACTTTGAGCTTCATCATTCAAATTCAATTATACAATTAAGTTCCCTGATTATAGAATCAAACTTTTATCTGCGATAAGAACTCATCTGGTTACTGTCATTTTGAATGCAATGTTAGCTTTTCGCATTAGATGTAAAGACAAGGACAACTTCCAAAAAATACCAACCAGTTTTTGCATTCGTCTGCCTCTAATCACTACCTTCGTGTAGAAATAATTCTAAACTGTCTTGTTCTTCCTGTGATTGTTTTTCGATTAAACAAAGTCTTGCGCTTCATCTTGATGCTTACATTTCGACATCACCAATATTTGTAATAGAGAAGAATTGGATTGAATATTTTTGAATGAACAACAGCTTGAGTTTTCTTTGCAGTCAACTGCATCTTTGTATATAAACTAATAAAGTTTATATAGGTACAAAGACTGCATGCACTGACCGTAAATTCAAATTAAAAACCTACTCAGCCTGAGCCATTGACTTTATTGTGGCTTATAACATTAATAACAGGTAGAGGAGGCTATTGGTCGGTAATTCGAAAGACCTCATCGATTACCAGAGTCAATAGAACAGCAAAACTTGATGGGTTCTGAAGTTTGTGTGCCACTGTATGTATGTGTGTTAATTGATATAAAATTGTACCCCAAAGGCTTTAAATAAATTTACTAGCACTAGATTTCACTTCAGTTGCACATAAATATGCATTAGTTATCATAAGTTTGTTTTTGTGTTTTTTTTCAGCAATGACGTTTTTAACAACACATTTATTCATAGTTTATGTAACTCAGTTCATTACGGATTATAGTAAAGACTAAATGCATTTTTGTACATAACATCAACGAAAGCATTAAATTCCTATTTCTTTAATTTCTTGTTGAAATCGTTGCCCGTTTTTCGTTCAATTGATGGCTTAACTCCCCGAATCGTCACATTTGCTTGCGATTAGTTGAAGGTCAGACCTTTTAAATCTTTGTTTGGGTTTTATATCATGGTTTCTTTGATTAAACACACAAAAATCGTGAAGAAATGAAGAGAGGGTAAAAGCTCTGCGCAATTGAGTAAGCGTAAATTCATAGTTTTCATGATCAAGGGATTAACTGGACATAACATTTGGAAAAAAAATAGCAGAATCTCAAAAATCTGTAACCTCCGCAAGTGATACTATTTACAAAAACTAATTAAATCGACTCAATTCGGAGTTATAATGGTTAATCGCTCTCGAAAATATTGTACCTACCTAATTAATTGAACGGAAGTGTATAAGATACATACCTAGACGAGCATATCGCTCATAAAAAAAAACTTTCTTGAAGTTGAAAATATTATAATTTTTTCAAAATTACTAATCATGCATTTTATAATTTTCTTTTATTTGAATAAGAACCAATTCGCACAAAAAGTTAAAACAGATGTTCAGAAAAATAATATAATCACACAATCAGGTTTCTGCTTAAGTACCTATAGTGAAATTATGTCCATGAAAATTTGGGACACAAATTCATTTGACTTTATGTCGAGGGATTATTTTTTACTTATGTATGTCGTTTTCCATTGGTTGTTAAGAATGTTTCCAGAAAACGCCATTACTTTCCAGTGAAATGCTAATCCAAGTTTCTTTAAAATGGAGCTTGCCACGCATTTTTTGACAGCTGGTCATGTTGAGTGAAGAATAAGAATCTTGATGATAGTAAAGTTTATACATTAATCATGTACATAGCCAAGCAAAGTTTTCATACCTATACAAGGAAAATGGTTTTTTTTTTCCAGGCCTGGAATATAAATTAAAATTGAATGCAATTATTTTTGCAACTAGGAAGAAAAAAATGTTTTGAAACAAACATAAATGAGTGGGCGAATCGAAAACCAAAATACAATTAAATTAGTTTTTATATAAAGCTGTATTGAAGTTTTAATTTGATTTGGATTTCAGTTCGCATTGACGTTAAACAAGGCTTAATTGAATGTGAACTAAAGTAAATCAAATATGTATAGTTAAACCGTTGAAAATGAGTTGAATTCAAATAAAAGTTCCCTGAGATAAGATCTTAAACAACAGTATGAGAAATGAAAATTATAATGATGTGACGATTTCAAGTTAACAGGAAAAATTGCGAAAACATCATATGATAACAAAAAATTTACCCAAAAAAAAAGGATTGTGAAATTTAAAAATCGTTCAAGTATCTGATATTCAACCTTATAATTTATGAAATGGAAACTTTAGACTACATTTCTTCACAACAAACAAATCTCAGAATATATTGTTTTTTAACGGTTTCAAGTTCAATAAATTGCCAAGTGGCATAAAGGCAGAATTAAATAATTGCATTTAAAAAGAAACTTATAACATTTAAAAAAAAAACTAATTAGGTACATATAATTAATTTCATTTAATTAAAACAAATAAGTAAGATTAGATAATAGTTGCTATCAGGGGCGTAGCGAGTGGGGGGTGTGGGGGGGTGTACCACCCCCACGCTTTTCAAGAGTCGGCAAATTCAGGCTGCTAGATTTAATAATTCAAGCAATTCAAAAAAAAAAAAAAAACAGAAATTTTACAATATTTTTCGGAAAAAGTAAAAAAAAAAAGTATTGTATTTTCATTATATTTAGGTTTTTAATTTTTTAAATGTACCTATATGCAAATCGAGATTTTTGCCGATTGCAGATTTTGGAAATATGCCGAATAATTAAAGAGTCGGCAAATCAACGAAGCTTCATTTGCAAACAATTATGAATAAAACGAGCCTAAGCATTTTTGCCGATTGCGGATGTCGGAAATTCGCCGACTAATTCAAAAGTCGGCATATCAACGAAGCTTCATTTAAAAAAAATAATGAAACGAGCATTTTTACTGATTGCGGATTTTGCAAATATGCCGACTAATTCAAGAGTCGGCAAATCAACGAAGCTTAATTTGAAAAAAAAAAATTAATAAAGTGAGCATTTTTGCTGATTGCGAATTTCGCAAATATGCCGACTAATTCAAGAGTCGGCAAAAAAAAAATCTAATAAAAAGAGCATTTTTGCCGATTACGAATTTCGCAACTATGCCGACTAATTCAAGAGTCAGCAAATCAACGAAGCTTAATTTGAAAAAAAAATCTAATAAAACGAGTATTTTTGCCGATTGCGAATTTCGCTAATATGCCGACTAATTCAAGAGTCGGCAAATCAACGAAGCTTAATTTAAAAAAACAAAAAAGAGCATTTTTGCCGATTGCGAATTTCGCAAATATGCCGACTAATTCAAGAGTCGGCAAATCAACGATTCTTAATTTGAAAAAAAAAATTAATAAAACGAGCATTTTTGCTGATTGCGAATTTCGCAAATATGCCGACTAATTCATTGATCTCTTGGGAACTGTAACTCGAAAAGCCATTGTAAATGAAATCAATAAAGCTGGCATTTTTTCTGTAAGGGTTGACACAACTCCAGACTCATCACATCAAGACGACTTGCTATTAATTCGATACGTAGTGAAAGCAAACGAGAGACTTATTCCTATTGAACGTCTTCTGAAAATGAACGTCGTCCTTACGAAAAAAACGGGAGAAGAATTTGCCCAAAAAATAATAGTGACCCTTCAGTCAGTAGGAATTTCCATTAAAACATTGCTTTTCAATCTTATGACTTTGCCAAAATCATGTCCGGAAAGTACAACGGTAACGGTTTCCGGTCTGCTGAAAACAATCTTGGATTTTGATTTTATAAGCTCGTTATATTTTTGTAAAAACGTCATGTTTAAAGTAAAAAATTTGACAGAAAATTTAGAAGCTGAAGAGTTGAATGTCATTGATGGTGTATTGTTGATTCGAAGCACATAAATATCATTTCAACAAATGAATGACGATGACGACCAAATCGATGCATTAATAAAAAGTTCATCTTCATTCGCTGAGAAATTAAAAATAAATTCAGAGAATGATTTTCTGAAACATCATAGAACACGCCGTGTACCAAGAAGAATCTATGAAAATCCAGAAACAGCTTTCGACTTCGATTTCCAAACATTTTATCGAAAAGAATTTAGAACGGTTTTGCAAGTTAATTTAAATATAATTTAAAAGATAATTTTTCATCTTTCGAACCTTTTCAAAAGATTTTTGAAATTCCAGTCGACAGAGGCAATGTCACAATAGAATCAATAGAATCCATAATGAAATTGGAGCCCCTATTTTTTAAAGAAAATCCAGAGTGTTTGCTTTCTGAGTTGCAAATTCTTCTTGATTCATCCACAAATTGTATAAATTTCGAAGACAGTACCAAAGTTGTATTCAAGTTGAAAATGGTAATTCCCTTAGCGCACAAACTCATTTGCTTCATTTTAACTGCTCCTGTGACATCAGCTTCTTGTGAACGATCATTTAAATTAAAATTTAAAATTAGTCTTAAACTATTTGCGCACGACAATGGGTGATGATCGTTTGAATAATTTGATACTGCTTTATATAGTGGACGAAATTATTCTTAATGAGGTCGTTGAAGAATGGTTCTTATTAAAACATCGCCGAATTAAAATCTCGATAGTACAATGTTAAATTTAAATATTAAATTTTCATTACAACTTATTAAGTTGCTGCAATAAAATAATAATTAATATAAATTAATAAATTTTATTATTTAAAATAATTTATTATAAATAATCAGCTATATTTTTAAAAATTGTTTATTTTAAACAAATAAACTGCTGAAATATTAATAAATTAATGTATTTTAATACCTATACCTAATATAATATAAATGTTCATGAATTTAATTCATTGTTAAAAATTATTTCTTATTTAGATTAATCGTTGCAATAATAATATTAATTTATTTATTCCATTGTTATTAATTATATTTATTATAAATAAATACATAATTCCAAAAATAATTGATATCTTATTTTTCTACCAAATAATAGTTCCCACGATTTTAAAATTGTTTCATGGAAAATCATTGCTCCTAAGTTTTTTAAATCTCTTACATCAGCTGAAGGCGGTTTCATTGAAAAATCTCGCATTTCGAAATCTCAAAAGTGTATGTGGCGAAGTGAAGATTTGAGCTAAAATCAATCAGCCCTATCAGGAGATTCGCCCGAATGTCATTCCACTCGGAAAAAATTCCTTTTTTCTTTTCCCTTATTTTGAGTTTCACACGAAAAATGCTAAATCTATACAGTCAGCAAATTTTTAAAATAAGTCGGCAAATTCCTAAAATAAGTCGGCATTTTAATGGAAGTCACCCCCCCACGTCTCGAACTCTCGCTACGCCACTGGTTGCTATCAATGAGACATAAAATATTTACACTAGAATTTCATTCCAAAGGTTTTATAATACATAACAAATAGCTTATAGAAAATACAAATTAGCCTTGACTTTTGTATGTTCCTACCTATATACATTAAGGTGGTCGTTATAATGGTTTTTTTTTTATTTTTTATATCGTATATTCAAAGGTAAAACTCACTACCTAACTAACATTTTACACTTTTGAAGGGAATTAGACTGAAACATAGTTTTTGAAGCTGAAAATTCAATTTCCGAACATTTTTAAATAAAGTTCCAGGGTATACCTTTCAATGTCCTTATAAAAAACGTGCAAAATGAGGATTTTTGCATCAAAAAAATGTATTTCATTCTCATTTTCTTGAAAATTTTTTTCTGCACTTAGTGAGTTTTACCTTTGAACCGACGATATTTGGATGGGGGTAAATCAGCTCTAAATGAAGAAAAACAAACTCCCCATTTTTTTCAGATTTTTATTTTCATGCCCTATAGTATAGTCCTTGTAGGGGTAAATTAAATTTCCCCTTTTTATTAGAAATTCGCGTAAAATCTGTCAAAAATATTGAGAGCATGTAGGTGGGAAGTAGACAAAAAAAAAAATACTGGTGGAGGGAGGTAGTATCTCCCCCCACTTGGACAGGAGGGGCAATTTAATAAATTAATTTAAAATAAATAGTGATTTTTTTTTCTTCATTAAGAGCCGATTTAGGCCCATCCGCTATGACCTTTTTTTAACGTCCACCCTAATATATTAACTCAGTTTGAAAGGAGTAATCATTTTTTTTAAACTTATAAATAAATACTACTACAATATCGAAAACTTACTAATTTTTGACTTGTTGTAGTGGACAACTATCAAATCACTGTGTGAACAAAGTTTTTCGCTAACTAATGCAATATTTTGATGCATTTTAGTGTGAAAAAAAAAATGTTTTTGTGTAGTATGGGCAAAAGTGTGTGAACGCTTGTTCAACCAATAACAACAGGACGTATGTCATTGGAAAGTTTTTCTTATGTAAACAGCTTATTTCAAATCACGGTGTTATTCGCTAATTATTACCCATGCCATATTAATTTTGTCTGTTCCAAAATTCACTAAAACAACAAATAACATTTTCCACACATAGTCCAGTAACCTTGTAGTTTCATAGTACTGAGACCTTGCGTCAGGTCCGGTAGTTCTGATTTTTTGCTGAGTTGTTTATGATGTTGGCCTAGTATTAAATCTGATTTTTCGACCTCGAGCGCCGAACGCAACATTGGTAAAAATCCAAAAAACCGCGAATTTTTCGCGGTTTTTTCACTTATCGGCTATTTTAACCATTACGCCTTAGCTTCCGAATAAAACATTGCTCTACGATTTCAACCTTACTAAATTTGCTTCAATTTCAGTCCAAAGCTGGTTCTGTAGACATAACGGTTTCCAAGGGACGGCATTTCAAAATATAGCAATAAAAAATTAAAAACAACAAGTAGTATATAAAACAGTATAATAACAAAAACATGGTCTTTGACATATGCTGCATCAAAGCAATAGAGTGTGTAGATTGGGCCAAAAGAAGAAAAGAATAGTACCGGATGGGGGGTATATATCCCCCCGTTTAGGCGGGAGAGGCAATTTTAAGAAAAGTTGACTTCAAATAGAAAAATAATCATAAAAGTACAATGGTAATATCTGGACGAAAATCCATTCCTCATCTTAAAGCCAGAAATCCATTCTTTAATTTTTTTTTTAAATAAAGTTTTTTTAGCTGATAGTTTTTAAAAAATTTACTTTCAAACTCAAAATTTTGAGAAAAAGACGATTTTTTTTTGTTAATCTATTTTTTTTTTTTTTTTATGGTATTAAGTACTATTTTTGATTTTGATTTTCAATGCCCTTATTAATTCTTAGTTAAAAACTGAAAACCAAATGCTAAACTGACTTCTAGTTTTTGAGAAAACTGAAATTAACATGATCAACTTCACTGTTTTCAGTCTAGTATCCTTTTTCTTCGGGGTGGGAGGGCTCTGCCTCAGATGCGGTAGTTATGATTTTTAGATGAGTTGTTTATGATGTTGGCCTTAGCAATAATCCAAGTTTTCGACCTCGAGCGCCGAACGCAACTTTGTGAAATACGCAAAAAACCGAGAAATTTTCGCGGTTTTTTCAGTTATTGGCTATTTTAACCTTTAAGGCCTGGTTTTCGATTATAACTTTGCTCTACCATTTCAAAATAATAAAATGGGCTTCAATTTGAGCTAAAAATCAATTCAAATTGTGAATTTTTTCATCAACTTTTGAATTTAGAATGCTGCAAATCAAATTGAAGGGGGCTTATTCACCCCTTGTGTAAAAAAGTTTCCCCCTTTTCAATCATTTTTTTATACTGTGTAGCGTGTCATGTTGGCTTTATGTTGGCTTTAAGATCTTAATCATGAAGATCGGATGAGCAGAAACGGAGTTATGATTTTTAAAGTCAACCATATAAAACTCGAACTAAAACATTCGCTTCAGATAACTCACTGGTGGGTACTGAACTGAGTACTGTTTTAGTTCGAGTTTTATATGGTTGACTTTAAAAAATCATAACTCCGTTTCTACTCATCCGATGTTCATGATCAAGATCTTAAAATAAAGCCAACATGACACGCTCCACAGTATACAAAAATCATTGAAAAGGGGCAAACGATTTCACACAAGGGGTGAATAAGCCCCCTTCAATTCGATTTGCAGCATTCTAAATTCAAAAGTTGATGAAAAAATTCACAATTTGAATTGATTTTTAGCTCAAATTGAAGCCCATTTTATTATTTTGAAATGGTAGAGCAAAGTTATAATCGAAAACCAGGCCTTAAAGGTTAAAATAGCCAATAACTGAAAAAACCGCGAAAATTTCTCGGTTTTTTGCGTATTTCACAAAGTTGCGTTCGGCGCTCGAGGTCGAAAACTTGGATTATTGCTAAGGCCAACATCATAAACAACTCATCTAAAAATCATAACTACCGCATCTGAGGCAGAGCCCTCCCACCCCGAAGAAAAAGGATACTAGACTGAAAACAGTGAAGTTGATCATGTTAATTTCAGTTTTCTCAAAAACTAGAAGTCAGTTTAGCATTTGGTTTTCAGTTTTTAACTAAGAATTAATAAGGGCATTGAAAATCAAAATCAAAAATAGTACTTAATACCATAAAAAAAAAAAAAAAAATAGATTAACAAAAAAAAATCGTCTTTTTCTCAAAATTTTGAGTTTGAAAGTAAATTTTTTAAAAACTATCAGCTAAAAAAACTTTATTTAAAAAAAAAATTAAAGAATGGATTTCTGGCTTTAAGATGAGGAATGGATTTTCGTCCAGATATTACCATTGTACTTTTATGATTATTTTTCTATTTGAAGTCAACTTTTCTTAAAATTGCCCCTCCCGCCTAAACGGGGGGATATATACCCCCCATCCGGTACTATTCTTTTCTTCTTTTGGCCCAATCTACACACTCTATTGCTTTGATGCAGCATATGTCAAAGACCATGTTTTTGTTATTATACTGTTTTATATACTACTTGTTGTTTTTAATTTTTTATTGCTATATTTTGAAATGCCGTCCCTTGGAAACCGTTATGTCTACAGAACCAGCTTTGGACTGAAATTGAAGCAAATTTAGTAAGGTTGAAATCGTAGAGCAATGTTTTATTCGGAAGCTAAGGCGTAATGGTTAAAATAGCCGATAAGTGAAAAAACCGCGAAAAATTCGCGGTTTTTTGGATTTTTACCAATGTTGCGTTCGGCGCTCGAGGTCGAAAAATCAGATTTAATACTAGGCCAACATCATAAACAACTCAGCAAAAAATCAGAACTACCGGACCTGACGCAAGGTCTAATGTATATAGTTACTGGACTAACAGTGATTTTAAGTAAATTGTTATAGTAACATACAAATTATTCAATCCATATTAAAGAAAAAATAAAATGCACGACTGGGTTGCACGTACTTGCTCTTATGTTCAAGACACTGCACAGTGGACCGTTTCATACATGCTAGACGTCAAAAAGTCAACTCCGAATTTTCGTTGTTGGTGCAATTCTAAAATGTAACGATAACCCACTGACCACAAAAGTACAATTAAATAAGATTTAACTAGAATAAGTTGGAAGTTATCATACAACAAAGACAACCTCCAATCTTCTGTAATAGGTTACTACCTAGAAGTGAATTTTTAGCTTTATTACACTGTACATATAATTTAAAATTATTCGTCAAATTAAAAGAAAAAAAATAGGGATATCTTTAAGAACGTATGTAGTTTATTAATAAATTATTTGAAAACCCATAGCATATTCTATAGAAATGAAAAAAATACATACAAGAATGACGTTTTTTAGTGTACGCAAAGTGTTGTTTAAAGTTATTTTGGAAAATCTAAATAGGAGTATATCATTATGTCATGATGAAATATGTGTTTTTGTAAAGCTTGTCATGTCTATTTAAAGAAAATACCTTCCTTTCATTTCGCACGAATTTGCATGGCATATTTTTTGCACTAAAATCATTTTCTTAACTATTTTTACGTATACTGGCATAAATCGGTAACTGTTAAGATAATTAACATAAACTGTATATTTTTAGAATGGTGTGATCTGTCTCTTTCCGAGAATGTTCCATTTGTGTTAATAGGATTGATATTTATTAAGTTACCGGAGGTCAAAGCTACAAAAACTAGAATTTTTGAAAAATTTGTAGATTTTGGTTGCTCCTTACGGGGTGATAAATAATGACGAGACATATCGTTGGAAAGGTTTTTTTATGAACTACAATTAGTAATTATAAGAGCTCATTTCAAATTACAATGTGAAAAAAGTTATTCGCTAGTCAAGGCTTTTTTTTCATACCAAAATGTACTGAAACATAAAATTTGACTAGCGAATATCAGTGATTTGAAATGTGCTCCTAGGACAATAATGCCGGAAAGAGACACATTGACATTTGAAAATATACAGTTTACGTTTATTTGCTAAGCCGTTAGCGAGATTTATAACAGTATCTAAAAAAATAGCTGAGAAAATTATTTTTGCGCTTATCTCGAAAACGCGTCTTTGGAAAAAAAAATCTGTATTTTCGTATTCAGCGACCCAATACGATGGCCTCAAATTATGTAAGCTAGTGTAATATGCACAAAAATGAATAGTTTTGAGAAACTGAAATGTTGGTCGGTTAGTAAGAGAACATTTTTTGATTTTTTTTAAATTTTAAGTTTGAAAATTAATTTCAAAAACTATTTACAAAACCGGCTTTATTTAAAAAGAAAATTGAAGAATGGATTTTTGGCTTCTAGAAAAGCTATTGAACGACATTGTGAATTATGCTGTTGTTTTTTAATGTTTTTTTTTAAATCTTAGGTAGGTAAATGTTTTAGAAAATTACCCCTCCCGCTTAAAGGGGGGAAATAGACTCCCTCTCCCGTACAATTTTTTCTTGTCTTCGTCCAATCTAAAAGGCTCTATCCTTTTGTCACATCTCATATTTAACATCCTGTATATAAATTTATAGGGAAATTAAAAAAAAACTGTCATTAAACTTTAATTTTCAAAAAATCTGCTAAATTTAGTTATTTTTTCAGCAAAAAATATATGCCTTGAGTATTTTATGCTTAAATTGATAAAAACATTCATTTGGAACAAAATTATAATTTTTGACGTCTAGCATGTATGAAACGGTCCACTGTGCACTGTGGGCTTAAGAACATTGTGTATAAAAACATGGAAATTATGAGAGAAAATGTAGAGAAGCATTAAATACGACATTTAAATTGGATAAAACAACTCCTTTTGACAGTTTGATGTGGAAAAAAAGAATGCCATCTTAATTCTTGATTGAATATGATTGTATGGGAAAAAATTTTAAATCGTTGGAGCCGTTTTTAAAAAAATTAATTTTTTATATATAAAATTCTTAAAACATTTTTAAGAACAAATTTTGGTATGCAAATCTAAAGTATATATTTATGTGTATATAAAAACAAAATTTGAAAAAAAAATTGTCAACCCGTTTTTGAGATATCGAATTTTCAAAAAAAAAAATTTGAAACTTTTTTTAAAAATCCAAAAAAAAATTTTTTGTAAATTTTGATATGCAATATTATTTTATCTTATCTGAATTTCGTATATAAAAAATTCATCTAAATCCGTTAAACCGATAACGAGAAAATTCAAAATAAAAAAATACGTTCTATAACAGGTACCATTAATAGTTGCTAAGTGTAAAATTTTATAATTTTTAGTATATGAAAAAAGTTTAATCAAAATCGTAGGAGTCGTTTTTAAGCAAACAAATATTTTCCTTTGCGGTTTTTTAACTTTTGTATGGAAGGTACCGTTATTTTTTCATAAATGTAAAATTTTTTCTAAAAATATTTTAGAGAGTACTAAAAAAGTCTGAAATACCGAGTTTCAAACAAATCGATCGTCGTTTTCGAAATATTTGATTTTCCAAAAAAAAATTTGGAAATTTTTTAAAAATCCAAAAAATATTTTTTCAAAAATTTTGGTAGGTACACAAAACTATTTATATTTTTTGGAAGCTTCTGTGTAAAAAAAATAATTGAAATCGGTCGTACCGTTTTGAAGAAAATCAAAAATAAAAAAAATGGTTCTTTGGGAGGTACCATTAATAACCATTTCTGAAAAATGGTACTCCACCAAAAGAAAGCCTTTACTAAAATAAATTTATTGAATTTTTTTTAAGAAAAGTTGTCGAGCCGTTTTTGAGAAAAATACGATTATGTAAAATTGCTAAAAAAAATTGTATGGCAGGTACCGTTATTTTTGATTTAAAAAAAAAATGAAAAAAACGTGTGGGCATAATCACCAAAAACCACTATGCACCAAGTTTGAAGAAAATCGATCGAGCCGTTTAGGACGAACAGACAGACAGACAGACAGACAGACAGAATTGTGCCACCCACTTTTTTGGTGTTCTCTATCATCGTAATATCATGTTTGATTGTTATCTCAAAGTTTGTTTTTTGCACGAATCCAAAACTTGCCTTATAGTACCTATAATCGCAAGTAAAAATTGAGAATTTTTAATCCGAAAAAAAAACAAATAGTTTTGGAAATCGAAATATTCAATATAGAATTTTTGTGCGTACTTTTTTGAATGAGGACTTTAAAAGGCATGGCTTTAAAATCAGATCAATACAAAAATTAGAACTGCATTGTGTATTGTGTAAAATACCCATACAAATTAGCTAAGAAACATGGGATAAAATATCATCAAAATGGTGCGATATACCTAAATTTTACTTTAGTACTTTTGTAGTAAGGGCCAATCTTTTATAATAACTGTCTAATGGACTAGATAGTTTTTGAGACATATAAGTTTGAGAACACAAAACCATGTTTTTGTCCATACATTTGTATGAAAAACGGAAAATTGCGATGCGTGGCATCAGTATAAACAGCTAAAATTTTAGGAGCCTCTACTGAGATTCTGAAACCCATCATGAACAATTAACATTACCATTTTTTTGGCACATTCTAATGTACATGCATACTCCAAGTTTCACTTTGTTTGTATTAATATTCAATAATGACATTGATTGATGATTATCACTTTAATTATTACTGTTGAATTATAAATAAAAATGTATTATTTTTTCCCAGTTCATAGAATGACGTACCTAGCAATCCTCTAAATCTAAATTTTAATCACTTGCATAAGATATTCTCTAAAATTTGTAATTATAATTTAAAATATATGTAATTAGGGGTGCAACTAGAAATGACTTCTTCTTCATCGATTTGTATTTAAAGCATTTTCTTCTTCATTTAATAAAAAACAGTGTTTGCATTATTTGAATGACACCAAAATTACATAAAGTATTTTTCAACACTCGTTATTGCTAAATTCAGTAAAAATTAAAATATTTGATAGATTTTTTGTATTTTTTAGCAATTTTTGAAGTGGTCTATAATGATTAAAAAATGTGGAGTTAGTCGTTTTTCACTCTTAGTCGACGAAAAGTGATTAAATACTTTTAATCAATAAAACTATTCATGACATAGGTCACATTTTGGTACAATTCTTTATTTAAGAACTACAAAGTGTGATTTATAAAAGTTTATTTTCTTTTTTTTTTTGCAAATTAGGAAGTGTATTTCTGTTGGAATATTTTCACGCCAACGCTTTTGGAAGAGCATTAACCCTTAACTATAGTCGTGGGTCCAATGGACCCATACTCAACCTTTAAACGCGTGTAAAAAACGCAGTGGTTGCCGCAGCTCCCCCTAATTCTAAGTACCTTCCTATATTAAGCCAAAGTGTGTGCAGTGTGAAGGACGCGTTTCAATCGCTGCTGCCAAGGTCAGTTTCAGCATACGCGTGGGTCCCCTGGACCCACAACTATAGATACGTAATTTATTTTGTCCTTTATTCCTCTTAGTGTTTTGGTCGTATTTCAAATTTATGTAATGTAAAATTAAATTATTAATTCAGGGAATCGAGACGATAGATGTAGCAATAGTTAAGTGCAAAAAAGTCCAGCGACGATGACGAAATTGGCCAAAATTCAAATTATAAAGGCAAGCTACCTTTTAGCATGATTTGCTCAGCGCCAGTGTGTTTTGTATGCCATTGACTTCACTAAATTTGACCAATGTCAGAATTTTTTTACAAAAAGATTTTAAGATTTTGTTTCAGGAATTCTAAAGAGGATGTTTTAATGTTTAGGAAAAATGTTTGTAAAAATTTTAATCTTTTTTTTTTCTATTTTACATAATTTTTTTTTGATGACATGTTTTTTGGTCAGGCGAATTGCAACCAATTGTTAAAATTGGAAATTCGAAATTTAAGAAAGCTCTTACTAGTGATTTTTTTTAAAAACTACATTCGTAATTGATCATTCTTAATGTTTGGCAAAAAAAAATAATTAAATAATTTATACATTAATTTTTCTTAAAATTTAAAAATAATTGGGTCCAGTGGACCCACGACTATAGAAGCGTACATAATTTTTACGACTATAGTTAAGGGTTAAAATACATTTGATATTTAATTGAGTTTTCAATAACTAATGTATTTTTTCTTGATTTTCTGATTTGTGTAAAATCTACACACAAAAATGGCTAAATCGTTTGTTTTTAAAGCTCATGACTGGAATTCCATCAATCAAATCGTCAAGATTAGTGTCTTAAGACTGAGCCTTATCAGAATTTTTGAGTAATATATAAATTTCTACCTAAATAGATAATGTGGTAGTTACATAGAATGTAGTAATGTACAAATAAGGATTCACCATACCCATAACCGACTTTAAGCTAAATCTGAATAATAACTCTGGTCTAAAAAATTCTATTTTATTTTTATTGCAGTGACCAATTTATACTTTTTCGAAAGTTTTTGATTCTGGATTACTTGAGCTAAATAAGTGATTCGAAGATCGGATCTTAATTCAGTGCTTCTTCTTACTTTAAAAACTTGAGGAAAAGTATAATTTGGCTTCTGTAATCAAATCTGTGCACATTTTTAGTTCTTATATCGTGAGAGGCGATACGTTTTCAATGATAATTGTAATAATTTGAAAAGCTGAGATTTCAATTAACATACATATAATAGAAAACTCCCTTTATTTATACTAAACACTCACTTATATTAATTCGAGCAATACAGAATTTGTCAAAAAAAAAAAAATCTTAAAAATACAATCATAATGTTGTGTATTGTGTAAACTTACTACAAAAAAAAATGACTCACACTTTTCATTTAAAGATGACGATACTATGAATTCATATTCCATTTTTTTTCGCAAGTAAAACTTCCATTGCAGTTTTGTATGTTCAGCTTTTTACTAAACTGGCCAATGAAAAACAAAACTGCAAATAATATACAAGCCTACGGGCATTATAATATTCTTTTCAAATAAATTCAGACTCATTATTTTTTTTTCTTGCAACCTTAAGATTCCATAATTGAAGAATTTCTTAAATATGTTGACCTATTTACTGTTGATGTTTTATGCATCTATGAACGCAGTGCTTTTCTCTTACCAATGTAAGAAGATTGCTCAGCGATGAGAGAACTGATTACGTCAAGTTAACTTCATTGCGACCGTAGCCGCTATTTGGACTTTAGTTCCAGAATACATATTGGCTTTAGTGCTTTCTTTTATTTTGGTATTATGAATCATAAAGCGATGGGTTAGTTTTCCCTTCGTTTTACGTTTATCCACGACTGTCGAAATATTATATAATTATTGGATATATTCTCTTCTAAGTTAAGTCATGATCATGATACCCCTTTTTTTTAAACTGACATAAGTAATGCTTGTTTTCAAACGATTAGACGACTATTGAAAAGCACAACCAAGAAAGAACTCTCTTTCTGACAGTGAAATAAAAGAAAATATTATAAATTTAAGTATCGTCAAAATTGTATCAAAGAATATTAGTAAAATCTGCGAAAAACACATATTTAGGAATCAGATAATCGTCATTAGATTGGTAACATAAACTCAGATGTTGTTGGTTTATTTAACTTTTTTAATTTTTAGAAATAATAACCTCTTTTTTTTCTTATCACTTTCTGCTAATAAACTATTATGCTGATCAGGAAATTGGAGTGTTTAGTTTTACGCGTGCCTATTATCTCGCTTTTTTTATTTTGACTTCGGTAATTTTTGTTTTGGTCATAATATTTTGTGTTCACTACGCAAAAGTTATTCTTCTTTGGATTTTTTTTAGTAGATTTAAGTTACTAGACTTTTGCTTATTTGGGTCAAGGTGACCTCGGTTTTTGTGATTATTTGGTTTTAAATTCATTTAGAATTCAATTGTTTCGCTATATGTAGATTGCCATGGATCTTTTCGCCATCATTCATTTGCAATTGTGGATTTCCCCACTGCTTTTTTATCAAGTCATCGCATAGGGGACTATAATAGTATCGAATAATAGTTATGTCTTAGAGAGATTTAAAAGTAACGAACGATGGAGAAGTGATCTACCTATAGCGAAACAAATGAATGCGAGATGAGTTTAAAACGAAATTAAACTGACAAAGTAAGTACTGATCATAATAACAACTTTATCGAAAAATTTAAGAAAACTAAGCGGTGCGATTAGATTGGCATTTGCGTACGCAATCATTATAAACAAAACTAAATTCCTATTAAAAACATTGTTCTGTAGGCCTTGAATAATATACAAAAGTAGTTGTAGGTTTTTGCATATTCGTTCTTATTTTTTTTTTTTTTTTTTGATAAATAGAAGGTACGCCACCAATAGAGAGAGAGGAATACAAAATAGACCCATCCTAATCATTTCATTCATAGCTTGCTTTTGAATCACGTGTTTGTGTAATTGAGTTATATAAGAGAACTACTAGTTGACTAAATGTGACGCTGGCTAGCAGTAGTTGTCGTCTCATGGCATAGGTATACGAGTAAATATACATTAAGCAAACAAAAAATAACTTTCATCAATTTGCACTTTGAACTAATATTGAATGACGAACTTATTCTAATATAAACCTATTTCAACACATGTATTTTTGAGACTCTGAAATCTTAACAAAAAGTTGATTGTGTGTTAAAAATATAATACACAAGTATACTGTTGAATACATTCTCTTTAAATTAGACTCAGGTAAGTACCTTATGGGAAATTTAAACAAGTTTCTCCAAAGAAATCATTGTAAACTCTTTTGTAATAATAATAAACAAAAAGCTTGTTTCTCATTTCAAGTTTTAATTTGAATTTTGTAAACATAAGGTTCAAATGCATATCTTTTACGGCCAGCTGTTTATTTTTAAATAAGGGTAATTAATAAATAAACTAGCTGAGTTGTAAATACAGAAACATTTTTTATTGCAAAATATCAATGTTATTCAATATTATCGCATGTAAAAATGCAAAACCGTTATCTGAAATTTATAATGTACCTACAGCTGTGAACATGAAAATAGCAGTGGTTTCACAGACATTGTTGAAAGCCTTCTATTTTCGGTTCTAGACTTTCCAATTAAAAAAAGAATGCATTTAGTGAAAGCCTTAATCATTAGCATTATTAAGAAAGAGATAGCTTTAGTTAGTTTTCCGAGCGCTCAGAATAACGGTAGATTTAATCGTTAGGGATCGTTTTTGAAGTGAACATTAAAATAGCAGTATTTTGTAAATATTCTATATTTTTTACTTTTTTGAAGTGCTATAAGCCGAAAGGAAGTAAAATGTAGTAGATGAAATGTTTTTGAAGAAATATTAATACAAACAAGCATTTTTAATATTTTTGTTTGCAAAAGTGGGCAGTATTAAACACTTCACTGATGAGCAGTGCAAATTAATTCTGTTGCCGCTTAGAGAAGGCAAGTCTTACCAGGAAATGCACAACATTTGTTGTTGCTCGGCTTAAATAATCCCAATTTCTATAAAATATGCGCAAAAGCCAGAAAGAAGAGATGGAAAAAGAAAAATAACACCCCATGATGGAAGGAGAATCATGGGATTTTCTCGAGAGAATCCACAAAAATCGACAATCGAGATTCGTTAAGAGATCAATCTTTCTATGAGTAATATGAACTGGAGAAGAAGACTCCTAGAAGCAAATTTAGCAGCAATCATGCCGAAGAATAAGCCACCTGCCAAAAACACACATCCAGAAAAACAGATGCAGTTTGCAAGAAACTATGTTGGATTTCCTGTGTTCGTAATATTTTATGGCAGATGAGTCAAAGGTTGTTTTTTTATGGTGGTATTTGATCCTGCTTGTATGTGCGACGTCTCCCCAACACTGAACCTTAACCCGAGTTTTCCACAAGAACGGTTAAAAATATATCATTTTTTCGTTTATTTTTAACCCACTGCTATTTTCGTGTTCACAACTGTACATTAGGATGTCCGTTATTTCTCAAAATCGTTTTTAAATATCAGACACCCTCTAAATCAAAAGTTTATGCCCTAAAGCCTAGTTTTCTGGGGTCTCCAACTCGAGAACAAAATCAGAAACGAATTGATTGCGAAAAAATATGGAGTTTTATCAGAAAAATGTCAAAATAAATTAAAAAAAACAGTTTGAAATCTTAAGTCAAATTTTTATTCTCGTCTGATGTGAATTCTTGTTTTTTTTTTTTGTTCCATTTTCATTTTCAAATAAAATTCAACAGCAAAATATAACAAACTGTCAAATTTTCGTCTGAAATAATAACCCTGTTCCTTGGTTTAGTCCCAAACAGTTTCAAACAGTTTCAGACCGCCAGATTTGGTGCGGACCAGTACAATTTTTCAAGTGTGGAACGACTTCGGACTAAATCTGGCAGTTTCAAACTGTTTGAAAGTCGGCAAGGAACACACCTAATGTTCCGAACAATTAGGCAGGAAAATGAGATGTCCGAGGGCTCAGTATCAAAATCTGAGCAAGCGAATCCAATATTTTCTTTCCTCAGTTATTTGACAGCAAAATTTCTGAGGAATCCTTTCACGAGACTGAGATTGCTAAGGGCTCTGAGGTCTAATTTTCCTGAACTCGCCTATTAATTGTATACGAAAAGTAAGTGGAGACTTGGTTCGAGTATCTGCTAGGATTTTCTATTTTATTGACATTTCACTGTCTAGCTGCGTACTACATAACAAAAATCACTACGAAATTTTTCGTTTAAGATTTCGTTGTGTCAATTGCTGTATGAGAATTTTCGTTTCACTTCAGCTGCTTACTATGCTTAAACAAAAAAAAATTGGCTAACAAAAATTTTGTCCGAGGCCATTTGCACGTGGCTCTAAGCCCATACTTTTCCCATACAAATTTGTATGGAATTTTCGCTCTTTTCACGTTTAATTATTTTTCTCTCGAATTACTGCAGCTATTCTAATTTTGTTTGCTGATTTTTGTTCTTAAATCATCCCTTTAAAAGATCTCATTCAAAAAATAAAACGTGAAAAGAGCGAAAATCCCATACAAATTTGTATGGGAAAAGTATGGGCTTAGAGCCACGTGTACCTCGGACAAAAATTTTGTTGCTCAATTTTTTTTTAGGGCATAAACTTTTGTTTTGGGGGATGTCTGCTATTTAAAAAAGATTTTGGGAAATAACGGACGCCCTAATGTACATATATGTATTTCTAAATATTTAAATGGGTGCGTTTGGGTACCTATCTTAAGCTATCCGGATTGGTTTGTGTTGTTGTAACCCCCGTGAAAAAAAGCGTGCGAGTCCAGGGGTATATTTGCAAAGTGTGTAAACATCTCTTTGTAACGGTAAAGTTTTCTCTATAAATCAAGTTGCAAACAAAATTTGGTGGCAGAAGAACCAGGGTCTAGTGCAGTGTTGCCAGAAACACCGATTTATCGTAATTCTCCCGATTTTCAGACCTGTTTCCGATAAACCGATTTTTGATCGAAATATGACACTTTTCCCCGATTTTCAATATTTCTTAAGCTGAAATAAACATTTCTGGGTCAGAAAATTCCTTTTAATAACGAGTTGTTGCTGTCACTTTACAGAGAATATTACTTTTTAAAGAATACTTGAAGTTCAAGGAATGTAATTGTTTGAGCTTAAAAGTATCTGAATGAATTATGTATTCAAAATAATTAAAATTAGCAATTTATTTTAGTTAAAACAAATATATTTAAAATAGTACCTAATAATAAACTTAAATCTTTGAAGAATTTTTTGTCTTATCATCTACGTTTTCCTTTCTAGGAGAAAAAGTCGAATTTATTAACTTCTTCTAACTCTAGACATCCGGCCAACTCCAAAAAGATATAAGCTTTGTTCACTGTTGTCTTAAAGTTGTCCACCAGAAAATGGAATTAGTAGCCTAAGATTTGACTAACTTTTCGTTTTATTTAATTTAAGAAAATCAGTATCAACAGCAATCGTCTAAGAAATCTAATAAATAAGGGTGTAAATGTTTTAACATATAGCACCAATCGTGCTGCACCATATACAAGACTATTAAATACCTGAGGGAAATATTTATTTTTGATTTTGAAGTTTAACGTACTGTTTACTAACAATAGCCGCGTTTTATTATCGCTCATAACCCATATGGTTCACCTCGTGAAAATAAAACGATGTGGGTTAGTGCAAAAGCAGTGCTGTATATCAGTCTCTTTTTTTCTTATGTTTATTTGTTTTTCATGTAAGCACTTGTCTCTTTTCCTCTCTATTCCTTATACTGCTGACAAATCGCTGACATCCATTCACAATGGTAAATAGCCCTCTGCCGGCCAGAGTGAAAACCTCTATCTGGGTTATTGAAATTAACCTCGATAGAAACCTAGATCCCATGTTGTTTTTGTAATACATGTTAAAAGATAACCTCGACCCAGACCCAGAGATAATGAAACGCAGCTAATATAACAATTTAAAATGAATTTAAATAAAATAAATAAAACAAAGTTGCTTCTTGAAAAAAAAAAATGACTTTTCACCTTCAAAAGAAATCTGATTTTATTTACTTTAAGAATGAAAACAAATGTACAATCTGAAAAACATATTAGGAAAAAAATCAGCAAAAGCCTTTTTTTATAAAAATCGAGTGGTTTTGAAACCGGTATGACTTTTAGGGTTAAAGCTGTTTCCCCGATTTACACCGATTTCTAGAGTGGCAATCTCCCGATTTCAGAAAATATTTTCTGACAACACTGGTCTAGTGACTTACAACTCTCAACCATTCTTGTGTCCATGTTGTTGGCAGGGATGGAGGGGACCTACAATTTTTGTCGAGTCCCAACGGTCAGATGAGAAGCACTTTTCATGACGAGCATACTTTTAGGGGATTTGTCAGTTCCTCGCAAGAGGAAAATAAAATTTATTTTACTATAATTATTATTTTTAAATATAAAATTTAACTCTAAAAATTAAAAAGGGGTTAGTCAGATGAAAAGCACTTATTCTTGACAAGTATACTCTTAGAGGATTTTTCAGTTCCTCATGACAGTCCAACGCCACTAACCATTATTCCACGAGGTACTACTCAAATCAAGGTGCATTTCTTATAATAATTTCATTTTTATTTGGATCCTTAACATTTTAATTTAAAAATGTATAATCTTTGCAATATTACCTTTAATTCGACACCTCCTTTTTGAAGATCTAGAATAGTAAAAGTTATAGTCATTCCGGAGAACTTATTCATGATTTATCAAACCACGAATTTTAACGACCAAGTGACCAACATTTTGGTAACCTATTCCTATACCTTAACTACTGAGCTATTTCGCAATATAGTTGTGCAATGTTGAAAATGAAAAACTTTATACTTTAATTTCTTTTTATTATTGTATGATGGGTATAAAATATTTGTTTTTTTTTTTTTTTTTTTTGTCATATGGGGTATTTGTGATAGGATAACAAGACCTATCCAACAAGTTTTTACTAGCGAGGGCCTCGCGAGTATTTGACAAGTTTGCCTTGTCTAGATTTTCCCTACCGAAGCCTTTCCAGTGCCTCGATTAAACTTGATAAAAACTTGCCATTTTTCCAGTAATGTTGAAAAATCGTATTAAATCATGTGCTCAAAGTAGGTAAATAACGGGTTATTAGTCTTAACCCGTTAAAGGAACAAGATTTTTTCAATTTTTGCTTGGTCGTATTGAGTTGAAACAAAAAGCATTCTTTATGTTATTTGTTTCGAGATTTGCTTTGCAAATAATTTGCTAGCATCAATGTAAGCCTATAGGGTTTTGTTAACAACCAGATGGATAGATTATTTCCGCATGACTAGGCATAGCTTTCATGTTCAAAATAAGCTGCTAACATTCAACTTACACTACTGCAGAAAATTTTAAAATTCATAAAAAATGTCCATGGGTGACCAATTAATGAAATTAGCTGACCTTTTATGAATTTTATGAACGTTTAGTGACCTTTCAAATCTTATACTTTTTTTTTAAATGATCCAAATGAGCTGACCCTGAAAAAAACTTCAAAATTTGAAACTTTGTAGTTGACCTTTTATCATGATTTACTGGGCTTTTCAGATGGTATACATTTTTGCAAAAATCCCTTATTAATCCAGTCATATTAGCCGAAAAATAAGCCAAAGTACGGAAACAATGGCGGAAAGCTGGATTTTGGTACATAGCATCCCCATCGATATGAGCGCCGCTAACAATTTTACGGGAGGGTCAAAGTTCAAAATTTAGAGTTTGAAAAATAATTTTTCAAAAACTTTTCACTCCAAGAATTTTATTTAGAACTAAAATAAAAGAAGAGATTTTTGGCTTTACACAAAGATAACATGGCAGTGTTACCGTTGTTTTTAAATAATTTGTTTTCTGTTTAAAGTGATTTTTTTAGAATATTTTCCCTCCTGGCTTAACACTTACAGTGTCTTTCTTTTCTCAACCTACCCTACACGCTCTGGTTGTTTGTAACATTTTATACAAATCACCTTGTATAAACGAAATACAACGTTTAATGACCTTCGACCTGTATGACTAATGTAGTGGATCCCGAATCGATGGGGAATTTTCCCAAAACCTTTAAATAAATCCCTGTATATACAGGGTGTCCCGCACCTGAGTGGAAGTATCTTAGGGTGTGGTTCCTGGGTATATTCTAAGAAAAAATTGTAAGGGGGAAAAGTTGTATCTCCCCTCCCTGAGGCAGGGGGGGGCAGTTTCTGAAAAATTGACTTAAAATGCCAAAAAAAACATTTAAAATCAACGAAAACACATCTAATAACACTAGTTTACAAAATTTTGGGTCATGGTAGGGTCCTTAGAAAAAATATATTTTCTGGACTAATTTTGAGTCACTGAACACGAAAATCTAAATTATTTTTTTTTTCCAAAGAAGCGTTTCCGAGATATGCGCAAAAATCATTTTCTCAGCTATTTTTTCAGATAATCCCATAAATCTCACTAACGGCATAGCTAATTTACTTAAAATGTGTATTTTCTGAATGATGTGATTTGTCTCTTTCCGACGATGTACTGTTTGTATAAGTCGGACTGAAATTTTATAAGTTACAGGCATTCAAATTTTCAAAAACGAGTATTTTTGAAAAATTTCTAGTTTTTGGTTGCTCCATATGGATAGAAAAAAAATATTTAAAATAATTTTAAGGACTCAAGTGAAAAACAATCTTTTTAACAATGATTTGAGCCAAAGTTTTTCAAAATCGGACGATAAATGTCGAAGTTATTAAATAATTAGTGAAAAAAGGCAATTTAATTTTCTTCAATAAAAGTCATATAAATGTATATTAGGGTGTCTGTTATTTCCCAAAATCATTTTTTAAAATCAGAAACGCCTAAAATCAAAATTCTATGTCCTTAAATAAAGTTTTTGACCAAAAAATTTTTGTCTTATGTGATAAATCGTTGCCTCTTAGGCCATTCTCTTTTCCAAACAAGGGGAATTGAACACACCAAAGTCCAAGACCAATAATGACGTGATATATATCGTTGGAAATGTATTGTTATAAACTACAATAGTTACTAAAAGAGTTCATCTCAAATCTGTACGTGAGAAAAGTTATTCGCTAGTTAAGGACAGTTTTTTCCCACCAAAATGCGCTGAAACACAATTTTGGTCAGCGAATAACTTTTTACACATAGAGATTTGAAATGAACTTTTTGAGTAACTATTGTAGTTAATAAAAATACCTTTCCAACGATATATATAACGTCATTATTGGCTTAGAAGTTTAGTGTGTTCAATTCTCCTTTGTTTGGAAAAGAGAATGGCCTAAGAGGCAACGATTTATCACATAAGACAAAAATTTTTTGGTCAAAAACTTTATTTAAGGACATAGAATTTTGATTTTAGGGGTTTCTGATTTTAAAAAATAATTTTGGGAAATAACAGACACCCTAATATACATTTATATGACTTTTATTGAAAAAAATTAAATTGCCTTTTTTAACTAATTATTTAATAACTTCGACATTTATCGTCCGATTTTGAAAAACTTTGGCTCAAATCATTGTTAAAAAGATTGTGTTTCACTTGAGTCCTTAAAATTATTTTAAATATTTTTTTTCTATCCATATGGAGCAACCAAAAACTAGAAATTTTTTAAAAATACTCGTTTTTGAAAATTTGAATGCCTGTAACTTATAAAATTTCAGTCCGACTTATACAAACAGTACATCGTCGGAAAGAGAAAGATCACATCATTCAGAAAATACACATTTTAAGTAAATTAGCTATGCCGTTAGCGAGATTTATGGGATTATCTGAAAAAATAGCTGAGAAAATGATTTTTGCGCATATCTCGAAAACGCTTCTTTGGAAAAAAAATAATTTTGATTTTCGTGCTCAGTGACCCAAAATTAGTCTAGAAAATATATTTTTTCTAAGGACCCTACCATGACCCAAAATTTTGTAAACTAGTGTAATGTGCTATATTGTTTTTGAAAGTTAATACTCCATTCTTGCACTTGGTTTTTAAATCAAGTTGATTAAGCGAATAGTTTTTGAGAAATTAAATTTCAAAGTCAAATTTGTTTAAAAAATCGTGATTTTTTTTTTCTTAAGTCGATATTTTTCAAAAATTTACGTAATTAAGTGCTATTTTTGTGTTCAATATTCATTGCCCTCATTATTTTGTAATCCATTACCGAAAACTAAATGTAAAAATCTTTCTTAGTTCTTGAGAAATTAAGAAAAAACAAAAGGTACTTTTCCCAAAAAAAATAATTTATTCATGAATTATCCATAATTTAACCCTTTTTTCGGGCTTTATTGGTAAAAGTACCTTTCGTTTTTTCTTAATTTCTCAAAAACTAAGAAAGATTTTTACATTTAGTTTTCGGTAATGGATTACAAAATAATGAGGGCAATGAATATTTAACACAAAAATAGCACTTAATTACGTAAATTTTTGAAAAATATCGACTTAAGAAAAAAAATCACGATTTTTTTAAACAAATTTGACTTTGAAATTTAATTTCTCAAAAACTATTCGCTTAAACAACTTGATTTAAAAACCAAGTGCAAGAATGGAGTATTAACTTTCAAAAACAATATAGCACATTATTAGATGTGTTTTCCTTGATTTTAAATGTTTTTTTTGGCATTTTAAGTCAATTTTTCAGAAACTGCCCCCCCTGCCTCAGGGAGGGGAGATACAACTTTCCCCCTATACAATTTTTTCTTAGAATATACCCAGGAATCACACCCTAAGATACTTCCACTCAGGTGCGGGACACCCTGTATATAATCAGCCCTATCACAGATTCCATCGTAATCGAAAATGCGCTACGAAACCCAAAAAATCTATCACAGAATACATTCGGAGTACATTCGTAGTGGAAAATCTCCTACGAATTTCGAAATTCGTGAAATTTGATATCTCTAAATCTGAAGGAAACCGAAATTATGTTGCCTTTCTCTACGACAAGTTATAACTGTCGTAGTCAGAGGGAAAATGGATATTTGCATATAAATTGAAGTGTTTTTTTTTTTTTTTTGAACTTGTATATTGTCGGTTAACCCTCTGAAATTTCACAAGCTGTCTCCCACTTATTTATTGAAAAAAAAATGGATTGTATTCCAATGCAATAGTTGCAAACGCAAATTAATTAATTTGTTTGTAGAATTGCTAAAACTACCAATAAACCACTTCAAGTAAAACAAATTGTTAGTTTTTTTTTTCCGTGGGTAGGTGCAAAACCTGCATCAGGCTCTATGAGGACCGGAAAACGCGTGCTCATAGAAGTGTGAGATTCTTACTACACTAAAACCACCTCCACTTCCCGATTGCAACCAAGTTGAAACTTATCTAGCAATTTATTTTTAACGAAGTTAAGTAACGTGTTCCAGGTAACTTTCCGGTGAAAGTTCCTGCTTATTCCGCGATTTTAAAGCGGTTTTGTGTTCACCGCACCAAGTCGGAAGGTTTTGTTCTTTGCAGACGGCGTACTAAATTCGACTCGTCAAGAATGTCAATAATCGTTGGATTAGCGTGATCTAATAGCCGATTTCGATGTTTTCGCGCGAAACTCTTAATTTCGTCTCGAACCGTATTGTTAGTGAACCAAAATTATTTTCTTCTTTTTTTTTTCTTTTCAAATTTCAATGACTTGACGTAAGACAGCTGATTTCGAAATTGAGAGTGAGGGCGTTCACTCAATAGAGAGCGGCAATGCTTTTTTCGAATCCATTTGGATTTTGTGAAGACACTTTTTTGTAGTTCCAAGCGTAACAATCCATTCGGAGATTCGTTACGATGGATTCTGTGATAGGACTGATTTTTTAGAATTGTTTTCTAATTTTCCTGGGGGATACCACGCAAGAAAAACTCACCTTGTACTCAACATCAAAAGTGGAGTAAAAGAGTACATTTTATAAGGAAACATGAAATCCGTAACTCTACCGATTGAATTATATCAAAAAGGGTTACTCTTATGAAAAAAAGGTACTTAACACTTTTTGTAGGAAATTTTGTAGGCAACAACCTAGTTCTTGAAATTTTTTGTGTAAGAGTTACCGTTTAGGAGATTTTCCTTAAAAACTGTTTGGAAGGGCCTTTGACGCCCCGTGCAATTGTTAGCGGCACTCATATGGATGGGGACATTTTTTCCGAAGAAAAAAGCTTAAATGACTGGACTACCAATGAGGTGCCAACAGTCTTTACCAGTGATTCCCAAAGTGGTCCAGGTGGACCCCCAGGGTCCACGAGAGATTCGACGGGGGTCTACGTTGACATGAAATAAAAATGGGGGTTCACCAGTTGTAAGTGGGGGTCCACGAAAATGTATTTGGCTTTGATAGTAAGGAACAAAAATGAGAAGTAAAGACCAGCGACTGTTACTTGTAAAAATATTAAAATGCCATTTCAATGTATTTCAGATCAAAACAGAATTCAATTAAATTAATTATGAGAGAACAGTGAAGAAGCAAGTAATATTAAAAAAAGATTGGTGCTATCAACCCGGTTAAAAACTTTTTACGATCTAAGAATTCCATTTTATTACCTTTTAAATGTGTCTTTTGTGTCTTCTAAGCAATTTTTCGAAACGGACTTACGAGGCTCTGGCATCAGAAAGTTGACGATATTCAGTGCAACGCCTGTCGAGACTTGCAAAGTGGTGCCTGATTTAAAGGTTGAAACTCAGCTCCGACACAGATTTCCTTCTTTAGATCTTCGCATTTTTTGACGAGTTTTGGGAATATGGTAAAAATGTTTCAGCAGGGGGTCTACCGAAACCAGGTTAATTTTTGAAAGTGGTCCACGAGAAAAAAGTTTCGGAACCTTTGGTCTATACTGTGACCTGCATACATACATAAAAAACTTGAAATATTTAAAAAAAAAACCAAATTGTTTTTTAAATTCTGATAAGCAATATTACTGAAATCTAAAAAAATATATAAATTAAAAATTTATAAAATAGTTCACTGATAATTTAAGTTGGGTTTGTGTGTGTAAATGGAAATCCACACAAGTGCAGTGCATGCTGCAAGTTATACATACATCAATTTATATTGAAAAATTTTGATTGAACAACAACAACTTGCGTGTGTTACCACCAAGTATATAGGCTGGAGTTAGCTTTATCACGAGAGCCACCACGATCATCAGACTCCTTTAGTGGTGCTTAGTCTGGTTATGCTTTTCAAATTTCCCATATGGGTGATTCCATAGAAAATGACCCTTTACGAAAAATCACAAAATATGACTTAGAATTGAAAAAACGACCGTTAGACGGTTTTAAAAGATTGCATTTTTCATTTTAAAAGTGAAATTATCAATAATTTTTTTTATCGCCGCCTATTTCGCAGCTCAAACCACTTTGCAAAATAGGTCTCCAAAAGTCACTTTTTGTTATCAGAGCTCAAAACCCTATTTTCAATAATTAATTGTTTCAAAATTTGAGAACTGTGCCGAGATTCAGCTATTTCAGCGAGTGAGATGAGATGACTCGCCTTACTCGCCGACTCATCTCACTTCACTCGCAAAAGTGATTCAGCTATTTGAGTGAAATGAGTAAGTTCGAATTTAGTTTCGAACATGAGACAAATAATAAATATAATAGCGCCAAATTCAACCTCCTTGTCACACTAGTACGTTTGATATTCTGTTTCACATCACTAGTAATGGACGCGAAATGAAATAACAAATACAACAATGTAAACATTGAAATATTAATAATGGAATATCTTTTGTATTAATTATATTTTTTTGTCGTATTTAAAGTTGAATATGAGTTTTCATCACCCTTGAGAAATACCTAGAATTCTATTTTACATAATGTGCATATGATAATAAAATAAGATTTTACACTCAATAAAAGGGTAGTGGTTTTTTTCTACCTTGTTGTTTTTTTATTTCACATCCTATCCATGAATAGGAATTTTTGAGAAAAGCACACATACCTATCCAAAACTGGAAATTTACCAACACATACACCAAGTCACTGCGGAAATATCTGGCGAGTAATCTGGCATTTCATTTCACTCGCTCACTCACTCACTTTTGCTAACTGAATCGATTTTCGACGAAAAGTGACTCATCTCACTCACTCCCTGCGGTTTCGAATTAGCTGAATCTCGGCACTGGTGGTTATTTGCCCTTATGAAAACTCTAAGCATGTTTTCGTGTCATTTAATTATTCAATAGTAAATACAATTTTAGTTTTTAGGCAGTTGATTCATAAAGTGGTTAGTGTCACGCCCGTAACAAAAAAAATTTTGTTTCATTACTAGAAGAAAAAAATTTGTTTCAATGTGATAATTTGGGGGAAAAAAGGAGAATACTATGATCTACTGTCAGACAAAATTTCAAGACGTTGAAATTAATACTGACCGCGTATTTAAAATTTTAAGCCTATGTCACACCCGTAACAGGTTGGCATTTCAAATCATAATCTTTCTGTTTTTCAACTCAATTTTAGTTTTGTTGCTTTTAGATATGAAATTCATGACGTAGGGATGTAATTCTAAGAAAATCTACTTTAAATATGATTTGAATCGGCAGAATCGGTGAAAGATTTCCCTATTTTAAAAGAAAATGGAAAAATTCTCATTGAAGTGACAAAACTATTCACTTTTCAGTGAGAAAAAGTGTTTCTGATATCATGTGAGAAATGATTGTTACATCGATGACAACAATTTCCCGTCAAAATATAGTATATTATATTGTTTTAAGGCATACAAATCATGCTCGGTAACACCCGTAACGATGACCTGTCACACCCGTTACGTTTTCAATTAGAAATTTTGTATAGTTTTTCGTAGTTTTGGTTCTCATTTCTTAACTGAAACTGAAGATCAACTATCTAGGTTAATATTTGCAAAAGAATGATACAAACTTTTCATGCAATATTTTACGCCACATGGAAATTAGATATCTTAATCGCAAATCACCAGTTTTCTAAGGTCACACCCGTAACGCAACCAAATTGCATCCTATAACTGAACCACTAATTTTTCATGCTTTAGTATACAATTTTTTTTAAAAGGGCTTAAGGTGTCCTATAGAATAGTTAAGTAATTATTTATAAATTGGGAATAGTATGTGAATAATTAATAAAATATGGAGTCTCACTGTCACACCCGTAACGATGGAAACACCCATATACATAATTATGAGTCTCATTTAGTTCACTAAAACCGTGTGTATCTCACTTTTGGCAGAAACCTCTGGAATTCGCTCCCTGCCCTTCGAACCCTACTTGTTAGAAACAAATCGTCGGCTTTCTGTCAAAACCTCGTAAGTCTGTTTTAAAAATTTGCTTACCCCGAGGCCACACGAGCAAATACTTGCAAGCAAGTTGCAATACATACAAATTTGTTTCACAAACAAACCCAAGCAACTTGCTTATCAACTGGCATGTAAGTTTTGAAGCCAGTAGTGAAGCAAGTTGAGAAGCAAGTTGGGGGACAAGCAAGTGGAATGCAAGTGGAAAGCAAGTGGGAGGCAAGTGGAATGCAAACTACGAATTTGACAGGCAGTGTATGTAGCCAACTTGCTTGCAAGTACTTGCTCGTGTGGCCTCAGGGTTAGAAACACACAAAAAACCGATTTAAAAAGAAATAGAATGGAATTCTTAGATCTTAAAAGGTTTTAAAACTGGTTGATAGAACCAAAAGGAACCATGATACAGTTACGAGAAATTAATATTTGAATTCAGTTATTTGTTTTGACCTGAAATGCATTAAAATGGCATTTTAAGACTTACGAGGTTTTGACTGAAAGCTGACGATATGGCATTCGTGCTTTATTGCTCATATAGGTGAACAGGCTTACAATTCTGGTCTTATTTCTTCCTAACTCGGTAAAATGCGTCACATTCTATAGCATCAATTTTGTGTGTGAGTAATGGGTGTCTTAGCTTAATGTGATTATTTATAGTTTTTACTAACTACCAGTATTTTTCTATGTATGTAACTGGCTCTAAACTTTTAACACCGGAAATCATTATGTTAGAGAGTGAAAAACATCTCTTGTTAGCTACTTACCACTATCTTAAGTATGTACCTACATAATTAATTTAATTTTTATATAATTAAACATTTACTCTTTGTTGTACATATTAACAATATGGATCAAAACTTCAGTTAAAAATTAGGAATATGTTCGAATTAGTCACTATATGAAATAAAATTACGCCAAATAACGAGTTCGACTGAAATGTGTTTCCTGTCTGCAAACATAACACAAGTTCAACTACTGCGGCCAATAATTGACCATATAATAACTCTATGACACATTTCATGAGCATCCCAATACTTTCATTGAGTTAATAATTTCTTAAGCTTTCACATCGAGAGATTGTATGAAGATACCTGTTTTTAGTTATACAAACATTTTTTACATATTGAAGTCAATGACATCAAACCATATTAAATCAAATGAAAAAAAAACATTGTGGCATAAACTCAAACTATAATATCTTTGTGATATAATCAAGTAAGTTTTTGTTTAGGAAATTTTAATTCATTCAACTGCATTTTTATAAATATACCGCGAGACTCAGTGCCGGATTTCGACATTCTGAGGTCGTTGTCATAAAATAAGTAAATATTGGGCATGTAGCATTTTTCCCCTCTAAAAGCAATCAAGTTTTTAACGAGGTCCTATCTTTTGCCTCGAGAGGCAACACACAAAAAATATAAAGTTCTTCTATCTGGTATTCGATACTTTGATTTTCTTATTACCAATCCAGTACGCTAACTACTTACACGCCGCGCCGCAATAATGCTGTTGACAAGAAGATTTTGTCTGGGAACTATTATTATTTCACTTTTTGCAATCATTTTTAATCCGGCCATGGTCAGAGTGGTTTTAAATTATTGAATAATTATAGAAAGTTGCGTTAGCATGTTTTCAATTTTTAAATTCACGCTTTATAGTTTAGAAGTTTGCTTAGTAGCTAGCTTATTAACCCGAAGACCTCTAATGGTCGAATTTGCTTTAGATTCCGGGCAAAAATTGGAAATGTGTAGGTATGTATGTATACCTAGATATAATGAAGAGTTATCAGATTCGAATTTAAAATTGTAATTATATGGAACAGGGAATCAACATCGTTATCAGAAGGTGTTATGCAAAATTAAAATTAAATGATATTGGCTTGATTATAGGTCTATCAGGTTACGCTCCATGAACTTAAATTAACTTTATAATAAGAAAAATAATGCTCTAATTTTTCCTTTTTTACCATTAAATTTAGCTTATAATAAAGATTAAAATTTGAGATTTTAAATCAAAATAGACTCTAGGTATGATGTTAGGCCGCATTTTAAATAATAATTACTATACACGTTCTAGTAATCCAGTATTAGTTTTCAAAGATATTTTATGGGTTACCTAAGGCCTACACAAGCCCGTATAACAAATTACATAGGTACTTTAGTATGCAAACTCAGCTGTCTCCATAAGAATAATTATTTGGAAACAAAATAGAAATTTAAATGGTTCAAAATACGGTTTTGTAACTTGCTCTGTTTCTGCTCTTATTAATATAATTTTTATTTACTTTTTTTTAATTTAAAATTTTTTTGTAATAGTAATTGGTTGATTCTAGTCCAAAAACTTAGAACCAATTCACTTTTAAATAACCCAGCGGGAAAAATTAAAAAATTCATTCAGGAAAAACCTGCTTTTTCCTTGAGGAATGGAAGCTGTACCTGCCACTTTTCAGCTTATTCCTTTGATGAATTTAACATGGGCGTGTCATTGGCGGGAAGCACATGCCACTTTCTCGATGAAAATTCACTAACGAATTCACTACTTCAATGGAAGTTGTTTATTCACCGACCCAGGTGATGAAAAATATGGTGATTGCATAATCTGTGAATTCACTACATACGGGATTTAGCTTATTCATCAGTTCAATAATTTCGATGAAAAATCTAATGAAAATTCAGTTATGAAATCACCAGGTTAGTGGTAGTTTCTTTTTCATCAATTGAATCCTCTCATTTGTATATTGTTTACTAAATCCCATCGGTAATGCACCCTTTATTTTAAAATGAAAACAAACCAAAAAGTTGTTTCCATTTCAAATCAAAAATGTTTGGCGTTTCGACAAACGCAATTTCTATTGACTTCAGTTCGTCTTACATGGACTTTTTTACAAAAAGTCACTGTGAACTGTATCCAACAAAATGAGAATTTATAGTTGCCAAAAAATAATAAACTACTTTGTGCATTACTTTTCATCGTTGGAATCATCGATTACAATTCACCTTGAGTTTCACTTACATTTTTTTTTTTTTTATGTTCTCGCCATGAACACTTTACAAAGCAGATGAGTGGATTCAAACAATGAACTGATGATTTTGTACATTACTTTTCCACGAATTTTTCATCACATACTTTTCCTTTTAAATTCACCGAAATAAAGGGTCGTTTCATAAACACAAAGCAGAAAGTAGAATCAAAGCTACGAACTGAGGAAACTTTGCATTACTCTTCACCTACTAAATCATTGCATGTCGTTTCTCTTATGATTTGGCAAGTGAATTCATTGATTATTTCAGCAATAAATTTCATTGAGGACGATATTTCCCGCTGGGAAGTTAAGGGACGTGTTGGAAATGTAGGTATTTGTTTTTGTATGATAAATTGAAAGAATTAACTGGATGAGATTGCTCATCTTACAGTTCTTCCTCCAATTTTATTTCTCTCAGACATTTGAGTATTTGGAGTGCCTTTAGAAAGGAAAGGTCGCTCTCTTCTACTTGGTAAAGTCCAAGGTGTTCTTTTTCCTTTAATTCATTATTGCATCGCATTTAGGCCGCATCTCCATTCGAAATATTTATTTCGGATATTATATCAGAGGTTATTTCTGTAGTTTATATATCTTAGACATTATTATGTCGTGACATTTCATTCTTTGCGAACAACCAAACAATAAAAAAGACCACCTAGTAAATGATAAAAAATGAGTTGAGTTTCAAATCACATCTTGTCTTCACATGACATAATTCATGCGAATGCAAACTATAACATGAATTTTCCACTGAAATGAAGGAATGAAACATGAAAATGTGCAATTCAGTATCAACACTCGACATCTTGTGAGAAATTTGTGTCCGGTGAAGATGGGGTGTCACAAAACGTCAAAATTTATTTCTTCTACGAAGACAAGAAATAAATATAGAAAAATTTCTTTCAGAAAATAAAAACAAATCCAGACTTAAGGGGACTCGACAAGAAATATTGACTACATGACACATTTCTTGTAATCATTTATTTCAAGTAGAGGCTCAGGGTTAAATGAGGCTATGAGTGCAAAAGTGGTGTAACCCACTTTTTGTATCATATTTTTCATCTTTAATCTTTAAAAATATCAGAAATGCCAAAAAATGGGTTACACCACTTTTGCACTCACGGCCTCAAATATGGTGTGGTATTTCCTCCTATATGTCTTTTTTTTGTCAGTGGCCAGTGAGGAGACCCGTTATTTTTTACTTAGATTAATGCAGTCTGTAAAACGTGCTCGGTTGAAGTTACTAAGCAATAGTTTCGTTTGTAGTACCTCGTGGCATAATGGTTAGTGCGTTGAACTGTCATACCGAAGGTCTGGGTTCGATTCCCAGCCGCTGCCACCTAAAAACAAAAATGTTTTTCCCGAGGTACTGCCTCTTGCGAGGAACTGACGAATCCTCCAAGAGTATACTTGTCATGAATAAGTGCTTTTTATCTAGCCGTTCGGACTCGGCAAAAAAATGTAGGTCCCCTCCATTCCTGCCAACAACACGCACACAGGAATGTTTGAGAGTTGTAGGCCGTGGATCTCCACGAGTTGTGGTGCCACCAAATTTTATAGTTTCGCTTTTCTCAGCTTTGGGAGTTCTTTCCTATTATTGGATCTTTAAGCCTTCTCTGGTTTTTTATTTTGTATTTATCACATTTTTCCTATGGCACAATAGGGTTGATGCCCCACTAAGGGAGTCACTGTCCCTTTTTTAGCTGAAGAATCTGCCTCTTTTGTAACATTTAATGTTCATATTATAAGATTTACTTTAAATAATTATGTATAAAATCTTTTTAATTATTATACCAAAAATAGATACAAGATTTCACTCTGACCGGCAGGTGGCTATAATTACCATTGTGAATCATGTTAACAATTTGGTAGCAGTGTTAGGTAAAGATACAGGCCTTACAGGAAAAAAAAAGTAAATATAAAGGACAAATGGTTTAGTTTACTCCAGTGAATACGTTTCGTCCAGGCATGGTGGTGGGCTCATCAGTTAGATGCCATCATACCCAATCTAAGACCTATTGTTTTTTTTTTTATTCATGAACTACCAACCACAAAAAGAATATATTTTGGAATTATTATTGATAGTATTTAACTATTAATTTCTTCTTTAAAATAATTCTTCATAAGGGAAAAAGGGATTTGTATATCTGTGGCAATAAGTTGAAACGGCTTAAGTCAAGTTAAGTGAAAATCGAGTTTTTTGCTTGGGAAATGCACAATTTGTTCAAGTTTTTTTTAGTCCAGCTCTCATTTCTCTATTTAAAATATAAAAGATTTAATTTAATAAAAACATAATAGCTTAAGTTTTCTTGAACAAAAATTGCTTTTGTATAACAGCTTATGTCTACATTAACCAAAAATCTTTCAAATCTTATAAAGAATGCATTTTTTTAAAGTAGCTTAAGTCTTGACATATAAAGATATTATATCTTAAAGTGTAAGCTGGTTACGAATAAAATAAATACTAAAAATAATAATGTATTATGACACATTAATGTGATAGATATACATCGCTTAGGTCGACATAAGTTGTTCAAAACTTGTGTTTCAATTTTTTTGAAAAAGCTTAAGTTGACTTAAGTCTCAAAAATGTTACCAAAGAAATTGTTCAGTTTAAAAAGCTTTTTAGAAAAAAAAGAAAGAAAGGATTAAGTGGGTATTGCCACTATGTATTCTGAAAATAAATTTCATTAACCTGGCTCCAGTACTTTTTTTTAATACATAAAATAGTCAGTTTTAAAAATATGTTAAACTTGTTTTGCTCGTACTGAAAAATGACAAAAATTGGCGTAAGTTGTTTTAACTTATTACCACAGATATAGCACTGTTTTCGCACTAACCGGCATCGTTTTATTTTCAAGAGGTGAACCATATGGGTAATGAGCGATAATAAAACGATACTACAGTGCGGTTCATATTTATAACCCACCTTAAAAATCGTTTATTTTTTGGTCGTCTATACATGATCAAAAATAAAAATGATAGGGAATAATAGTAATGGTCATGGCAGTTAATTACAACAACAAGTTAATTTCAAAAACGTAACAAGTGTATTTTTATTTCTTAGTAATACAAAAATTACAAAATTCAAGTGTTTCAAATTTATAACCCATTGCTTCAACAGTTAATAAGAGTAAATGAAAAACTGAAACTAATAATTAATTTAGGAACCTTTGGCAAGAATCAAGTCAAAAACTCTTTTTTCAGTGATTTTATCAGTTATCCAAAAGTTCTGGCTTGATTTTAAGCCATTCCTCACGAAGAGAGGGTTTAAGCTCTGATATCGTCTCATACGTCCTTCCTTTCGCGTATATTCTCCTGACAAGAACTCTCCAAAGATTTCCAATAGGGTTGACATCGGGAGAGCATGCGGGTCAAAGCATTAAATCAATAGAATTTATTCCCAACCAATAAATTGTTTCGCTACTGATATGGATTCTGGCATTGTCCTGCTGAAAAATCCAATTTCGTTCCTGATGATCTCTCAAAAAAGGTACCAAACAGCGTCGGAGAACTTAAACATAATCTCTGCTGTTCATTTTTGATGAAGTGAATTGCATTTCTCCAGAAAAAAAATGGAATTTAGATGGTCCTGATGGTGTGCACTCTTATTGGCGTGACGTACGGAAGGAACCGTGATATTTTTATAGGCGAAATTTTGGTGGCGGTTCGGTGATGATGTGGGGCACTTTCTCAACGAAGGGGTGCGTGGAAATGCAATAAATTTCTTCGAAAATGGACAGCAGATATTATGTTCAAGTTTTCCGATACAGTTTGGTACCGTTTATGGTAGATCACCATGAGAGAACTTGGATTTTTCGGCAGGACAATGCCAGAATCCATATCAGTAGCGAAACAATTTATTGGTTGGGAATAAATTCTATTGATTTAATGCTTTGACCCGCATGCTCTCCCGATGTCAACCCTATTGGAAATCTTTGGAGAGTTCTTGTCAGGAGAATATACGCGAAAGGAAGGACGTATGAGACGATATCAGAGCTTAAACCCTCTCTTCGTGAGGAATGGCTTAAAATCAAGCCAGAACTTTTGGATAACTGATAAAATCACTGAAAAAAGAGTTTTTGACTTGATTCTTGCCAAAGGTTCCTAAATTAATTATTAGTTTCGGTTTTTCATTTACTCTTATTAACTGTTGAAGCAATGGGTTATAAATTTGAAACACTTGAATTTTGTAATTTTTGTATTACTAAGAAATAAAAATACACTTGTTACGTTTTTGAAATTAGCTTGTTGTTGTAATTAACTGCCATGACCATTACTATTATTCTCTATCATTTTTATTTTTGATCATGTATAGACGACCAAAAAATTAACGATTTTTAAGGTGGGTTATAAATATGAACCGCACTGTATGTAAAAAAAAAACGAACCGAAAAATCCACCATACAATTAAGTTTAGATTTAAGTAGAGATTTAAGTGCACGCTTGTATTAAGCTAAGCTTAGTAAATAAATAAATACAAAAATTACCCAAAAATTTAAAAAATCGTGTTAGGTGATCAGTTTCGGGAAAACCGTTATCCACGCAAAAAAAATTGTATTCCATGCTTGAGCGGATAAAAATTCTTGTTTAAATGCAAAAAAAGAAATTTAGAATGCGTCATAAACTGGCAAAGATTGAGAGCCAGTTAACTTTAACGGGAACCACAATCATTAAAACCATTATAACTCCAAAACAAAGCGAAAACGAGAAAATAAAATCACATGTTTTTCTACCTAAAAATACGTCATTAGCCCAGGGTTTACGTCTGCGGCGGTGACTGTGGGGCACCCTGTATAGCATTTGGTGTTCAAAAATGTAAATAAAAGTTTCTTAAATGAGTTGGCCGAATAGACAAGTTTCAAATTATATATTTTATGTTTTATGTTATGATAGTCTCTAATAATAAAAGAACTTTCCATAAAAGATTTATAGTGAAGTGGTAGGTACAAAATAATTTATATTTCGGTTCGATCTTGTATAGAAACAAAAAAGCGACCCATAAACGACGTCTTACTTCATGAGTGATGTTTACGCTGGAGGCGGCCTTATTTTTTTTCCAAAACATGACTCTTAGTCCAGTCATATTGTATTTTTACCATGCAAATTGTGGGGTAGTTTTGATTTGTTTGCTCCTTTATGTTTTTAGGGGTGCTGAATGCGAATTTGAAGTTTGTCAACAAAATTTCGTGACGCAAGATGGAAAAAATGCAAAAACTGATGCAAAAATGCATTTTTTTGGGAGTTTTTCACTAATGGGTCGAAAACTACCAGTTATTCGAAAATTACATCAAAGTACCATTGAAAGTATACACAATATCCAATAAATCTCTATTTAAGGTTTTTTCTGCGACAACCCATTTGAACTTAAGCGCTAGTTGAAAATTGACGTATTTTTACTGTTTTTGAAAATCTGCTCGAAAGCACTAAGAAATTACTTTGTGTGACAAAATTTGAATTTTTGTCTGTAACGTGAACTTTTCTGATGGTCTTTGATGCGTTAAATTCGAATCTAGCCTTGAAATTGCTCTATCACGTCACGTTTTTGAGATATTTGAATCTAAAGATTTAAAAAAATGCCTTTTGTATGCAAATTTGCGGGGTTATATTTTTTCTCGAGGTAATTTTTTTTCGAAAAAATGATTATGTTAATTCTGAAGTATGAAAATTTTACTTCAAAATTCTTTTTTTTTTTAAGATTCAAACAAAAATTTTAAGTAAAATGTTCATTCTTTAGAATAACATAAACATTTTTTGGAAAAAATTACCTCGAGAAAAAAAAAATATAGCCCCGCAAATTTGTATACAAAATGCATTTTTTTTTAAATCTTAAGATTCGAATATCTCAAAAACATGACATGATAGAGCAATTTCAAGGCCAGATCCGAACTCAACGCATCAAAAATCAGAAAAGTATATTTTGGCTCTTGTTACAGACAAAAATTCAAATTTTGTCACACAAAGTAATTTCTTAGTGCTTTCGAGTGAATTTTCGAAAACAGGAAAAATACGTCAATTTTCGTCTAGTTCTTGAGTCCAAATGGTCGCAAAGAGCCTTTTTGAGCACAAATTGACTGGACTATCTGATGGTTCCTACAGAATGTAGCAACGACGCATATCGCATAATGCCCAAACCAGAGTCGAATTTCTTAGGGCTGCATTTCCGGGTCGCCTAAGCTCTCATTTTTGCGATTTGCCCTGGGCGGTAAGACTTCTTTTTGGGAGTCCTTCGACAACAGCCTAAATGGCTCGCTTGATTTTCTTCAAACTCCGTACATATTGGTTTTTGGTGATACCCCTACACATTTTTTTTTTATTTTTTTTTAGAACCAAAAATTGCTTAAAAAAATTATGGCAGGTACCGTCAGCCATAATTTTTTTTTTTAGCAATTTTACAAAACCTTATTTTTCTCAAAAATGGTCCCACAACTGTTCTTAAAAAAAATCAACTAATTGCTTTTAGTAAAGGCTACTTTTGAGTGGGAAACTATTTTTCAAAAAACAGATATTAATGGTAGGTACATACATCCCGAAGAACCATTTTTTTAATTTCCGATGCTCTTGAGAATGCTTCGACTGATTTAAATCAGTTTTTTACGCAGAAGCTCTCAAAACGTCCAAATTATATTGTGTACCAAAATTTCCAAAAAAGCATATTTTGGATTCAAAAAAATTAAAAAAATTTTGTTTGAATACTCCGAAATTCGAAAACGACCCATCTTTTTTTTTAAACTTGGTTTAACAGTTTGTTACCATAATTAAGAATATTTAAAAAAAAACTTTTTAGTTTTATACAAAAATAACGGTTCCTTCCATACGAATGTCAAAAAAACCGTCGAAGAAAATCTAATTTTTCTCGCAAATGACTGCACTACGATTTTGATAACATATTTACAATATTCTAGAACTAGAACCGGTAAAATCCTTTACTATACATAATAAAAAAAATTGGGCTTAGCAACTATTAACAGTGTGTATATCCCGTAGAACGCTATTTTTAATTTTTTCACTAGGTAATGGCTGATCGGATTAAAAAAAAAATGTATACAAAAACTTTTAATAAGTATAAATAATATTGCATTTACAAAATTTCAGAAATTCAAAATATTTTATTAAAAATTCGACAGTTCAAAAATTAAATTTTTATCTGCGTAGTAATAAGAACTTGAAATTTGCATATCAAAATGTTTCCCTAAAAATGTTTTAAAAATTCTATGTAAAAAACTATTTTTCCAACGATTTTCAATTTTTTTCGCATAAATTCATATTTTTTCATGACATTCCTTTTCTTCAGCTAAAGCTATTAGAAAAGTTGTGTAGTAGCTCGTGGCATAATGGTAAGCGCGTTGGACTGTCATGCTGAAGGTGTGGGTTCGATCCCCAGCCGCTGCCACCTAAAAACAGAAATGTTTTATCCGAGATACTGCCACTTGCGAGGAACTGAAAAATCCTTCAAGAGTATACTTGTCATGAATAAGTGCTTCTCATATAGCCGTTCGGACTCGGCAAAAATAAAAAGTAATTGGGTTCATATTTGTATATGGCTTGATAAAATAAAAATTCGCTGCGGATTTTTGCGGACTTATTTTTTTGGTCAAATTTTTTTCCTACTTTTATGCGCATTAAAACTGACTTTTTCTGTTATTTTACTTTTGGAATGCATTTTGTTTTATTTGTTGGAGTTATGTGCCTTATGTACATTATCTGTGTACATAAGTATGTATTTGGTAATTATTTGATTAAAAGATTAAACGAACCTTCAAACATCGATTAGAAAAAAATTATTTAATGGATATTTTTTTGGTGTCTAACAGAGAAATTAAAAAATAAAATAGAGTTTTTTTTTAAAGAGGTATTTATTTCATAGTTTGAGATTAAAACAGGGCAATCAAGACAAACATTTATTTTGTCCCATTATTTTCATGCACTTAGTCCAACGTGCGACAGCCACTTAGCCAACATATTTTCTTGGCTTAGTCGACAAAAAAATAAAGACACCAAATAAACAGAATCCAAAAGCAGAATCAAAGTTTTTCTTCATACAAAAATTACAGCCAAAAAGAACATCAACATCGGTTTGAAACTTTGCCACTTGTAAATTTGATTTTTTGAACTTACTTCCCTCCCCTTTATTATCCTTTAACCTCTCTTATTTTCATCCTGGAAAGCGCAATAAATGTAATGAGGCACGATTCAGGTGATACTGCTTGTAACCTTGTAAGACGTCCACCGAATACCGTTCCTAGGAGCTATGATCCCGATATAATTTATTTCAACCAGAATATTTTAGATTATTGTTTACTTTCTAATTGCTGGAGTATTTGACTCCGCAAGAAATAAAAAGTTAGGAATAAATATTTTTCAAAAATCGTGTCTATCTGGTTAAAAAAAAAATACTGTTTAGCTTGAAGTACATAGGCGCCCGCAGGATTTTCGCTAGGGGGGGGGGGGGCAGAAGTAAAATGTACCTACCTTTAAAAAATTGAAATTCTAAATAAGGCATTGTTGCAAAAAATATAATGGCATATAATATACAGGCACCCGTTAGATATATAAAAATATTATTTATTTATCTTAATAATGTTTTCTAACCCTTAACTGCAGTCGTTCGTTCAACATACTCAACCTTTAAGCGCGTGTAAAAAACGCCGCGGTTACCTCAGCTCCCTCCCACTTTTTAGTACCTTCGACTTAAGTGCAGTGTGACGGACGCATTCCGCTCGCTGCTCTCAGGTCAGTATCAGCATACGCTTGGGTCTGTGATATATTTGTTCCTGGTGTTACTAATTTAGTTTTCTAGTTCTAATTCAAATTTGTGGAGAAAAAAATTTAATAAGTCATTCAGGGAATCGAGCAATAGCTAATTGCTAAAAAGTGAAGCGACGATGACGAAAATAGCCAAAATTCAAATTTTAATCAAATGGCAAGTGCAAAAAGTATGATTTGCTCTGCGCCAGTGTGTTTTGTATTTTATATATGTTATTTTATTTGACCAATGTCAGAATTTTTTACAAAAACATTTTAAGTTTTTGTTTCAGGAATTCTAAAGAGGATGTTTTAGTTAAGTCTAGGAAAAATATTTCTTAAGATTTTAATTCTTTTTTTACTATTTTGCATATATTTTTTAGATAATATGTTTTCAGGCCAGGTGAATTGCAACCTATTGTTTTCATTGAAAATTAAAAATTTAATGCAAGTTCTTATTGTTGATTTTTTCTTAAAGCTATATTCGTGATCATTCTTAAAGTTCAGCGGAAAAAAATTTAATAATTCATACTTTAATTTTTATTTACATTTAAAAATAGCTGGGTTCAGTGGACCCTCGACTATAGAAGTGTACATAATTTTCAGGACTGCAGTTAAGGGTTTATCAATAAGACAAAAACTTATTAAATAGACCAACAAATTAAGACCATGCATGAAATATTGTATTTATTCTTTTTCTCGCAAGAGAATTTGTAGCCTTCTTGGTGCCTCCCTAGAAAATCTGTCTAGCACACTTTTTTCAAAGTATGCTCTTGCGACTTGAGTAGATATCCGATATCTATGTGAAGAAAGTATACAAAGGCCGCTGAGTCGATCATTGCTCGCTCATTGCAGGGACAGGATTCAAACAAATTCCTTCCTATAATAAAAAAAAATGTTTTCTGAAACATGTGTATGTGCTAAGGTAGGTAAACATTACCTAGGTCATTTTTTGCTAATAATTTCATGAGAGGCAAATGCCCCCTCTGCCCCCCCCCCCCTGCGGGCGCCCATGTTGAAGTAGTAGTAGGTACATGCTTTGTATATTTCAAGTTCATTGCAAGAGCAAATCGTTTGATTAGAGAAATAGTGCTAAGCAAATTCATATCCGACAAAAATAACGGATGTTAATTGAAGAAAAAGTAAATAAAAGCCTTGGTTGAATGCCTTTACTCTATGAATGCTGTTTAGTTTGTTAATATACATTACCTACATAAGTATGCCAAATATTTATTTTCAAAAAAATGATAGCCATTAAACATAAAAAAAACATTTGGATGGGAGGCATGTACCTATGTACATTAGGGTGGTCGTTATGTTTTTTTTTTTTTTTGAGTTTTAATATTTGGATGGGATTTTTATTTTCATCCCCTATAGTCGCTGTAGGGGTAAAATAAATTTCCCTATTTTTGGAAACTAGCGTAAAATCTGCCGAAAAATTCAGAGCATGTAGGTGAGAAGTAGACAATAAAAAAATTCTACCAGAGGGGGGTAATATCTCAAACCGGACGGGAGGGGCAATTTAATAAAATAATTGCATAAAATAGAAAAAAATTAATTAATAAACAATGGCAACTCTAGAAGTAATGTTTTGTAGCTTTTTGGAAAGCCAGAAGTCGGCTCTGGACCTTTGGCACTTCATATGAGGGAAATTTGATAAAAAAATATCCCATCTAATTGGTCAGTAATTGGTCAGAAAAGGTCAACTGGTCCCAGAAATTGGTCAGCCCTATCAAGGCTTAAACTTTCTTAAGGTCGCTCAGGGTCACGCGCGATTTTTGGCACCTCATTTAAGGGAAATTTGCCAAAATTGTATACCATCCGAAAGATTTCTAGATCGTGATAAAAGGTATTTTCAGTAATTGGTCAGCCAAAGTTTTTTTTCTATGAATTTTTGAAGTTCGTTTCAAGGTCACAAAAAAAACTTTTGGCACCTCATTTGGGTCATTTTAAAAAATAAAGTATGCAATTTGAAAGGCCTCTTCACGGTTGTAAAAGGTCAGCTATTTTATTGGTCAGCCATAGATTTTTTTTATGAATTTAAAAAAAAAATTCAAGGTCAAAACGATTTTTGGCACCTCATTTTAGGGAAATTTGCCAAAAAAGTGTACCATCTGCAAGATCTCTAGATCTATATAAAAGGTCAGCTTGTTTTAGTAATTGGTCAGGTATAGATTTTTTTAATGAATTTTTTAAAATTTCAAGGTCATAGCGATTTTTGGCAACTCATTTATGGAAAATTTGCAAAAATTTAATACCATCAGAAAGGTCCTGAGAACTATATAAAAGGTCAGCTAGTTTTAGTAATTGGTCAGCCATAGTTTTTTTTGAGTGAATTTTTAAATTATTGTTCAAGGTCACGCGTGATTTTTGGCACCTCATTTATGGGAAATTTACAAAAATTTTATAGCTTCTGAAAGGCCCTATGATCTGTATAAAAGGTCTGCTTGTTTCAGTAATTGGTCAGTTATAGATACTTTTATACGATTTTTTAAAGTATTTTTTTTTCAAGGTCACGAACCGTTCATGACCTAGAAAAAAAATACTTAGAAGAATCGTATAAAAGAATCTATAACTGACCAATTACTGAAACTAGCTGACCTTTTATACAGATCATAGGGCCTTTCATGTGGTATTAAATTTGAGGTGCCAAAAATCGCGCGTGACCGTGAACAATAATTTAAAAATTCACTAAAAAAAAAACTATGGCTGACCAATTACTAAAACTAGCTTACCTTTTATAAAGTTCTCAGGATCTTTATGATGGTATAAAATTTTGGCAAATTTCCCTTAAATGAGGTGGCCAAAAATCGCGCGTGACCTTGAGCGACCTTGAGAAAGTTTAAGCCTTGATTAAAAGTTATCTAGGGCTGACCAATTTCTGGGACCAGTTGACCTTTTCTGACCAATTATTGACCAATTAGATGGTATATTTTTTTATCAAATTTCCCTCATATGAGGTGCCAAAGGTCCAGAGCCCCAGAAGTCCATTTTAATAGTTGATTATTAAATAAAGTTCTTTGAATAAACAATTTCAACAAAATCTGTTTTCAAACCTATAATTAAAAAAAAAATAATAATTTTTCTTCAAAATGTTGAGTTTGAAACAATTGTTTGCCAAAACTATTCATCAAAAAAACTTAATTTAAAAACAAGCCGTAAAAATGGACTTCTGGCTTTCCAAAAAGCTACAAAACATTACAGTAAGTATTGCCGTTGTTTCTATTTTTTGCAAATATTTTATTAAATTGCCCCTCCCGTCCAAGCGGGGGAAGATATTATCCCCCTCCTACAGGATTTTTTTCTTGTCTAGTTCCCACCTACATGCTCTGAATTTTGTTGGCATATCTTACTCGAATTTTCTAGTATGCAAACAAAAAGGGGAAATTTAATTTACCAGCGACTATAGGGGATGAAAATAAAAATCTTAAAAAAAGTAGAGAATTTTTGTTTCTTCATTTAGAGTCGATTTGGGCCCATCCGAGATGACCTTTTTTTAACGACCACCCTAATGTACATATAACAAATTAATTATTTTTTTCAACTAAATGAATTTCTGATACTAATGATGTTACTGCAAAAAAAAACTCCTTCACATGCTTGCTTTACATAGAGTGCATTTGTTGATTGCGAATGGCATTTATCCATTAGCGTTCTGGAGATAATAAAACCAGTCATTTCTAACTTTTTTTTTTGCATTGCATAAGACCGGTTTTTTTCACTTTCAACTTTCTAAAAGTAACTGATTTTAACTTCTAAATTTACACGAATTTTTTTTGTCAAAAAGGGCCTTTCAAGAATTAAAAATTTCCATATCAAATGATACAATAATGATTATACAGGGTGTCCCGCACCTGAGTAGAAGTATCTTAGGGTGTGGTTCCTGGGTATATTCTAAGAAAAAAATTGTATGGGGGAAAAGTTGTATCTCCCCTCCCTGAGGCAGAGGGGGCAGTTTCTGAAAAATTGACTTAAAATGCCAAAAGAAACATTACAAATCAACGAAAACACATCTAATAATCTGCTATATTTTTTTTGAAAGTTAAAACTACGTTCTTGCATTTGGTTTTTAAATCAAGTTGTTTTCAAAGTCAAATTTGTTTAAAAAAATTGTGATTTTTTTTTTTTCTTAAGTCGATATTTTTCAAAATTTTACGTAATTAAGTGCTATTTTTCTGTTCAATATTCATTGCGCTCATTTATTTTTAGTCCATTACCGAAAACCAAATGTAAAAATCTATCTAAGTTTTTCAGAAATTAAGAAAAAACGAAAGGTACTTTTACCAAAAAAGCCCGAAAAAAGGGTTAAATTATGGATAATTCATGAATAAATTAATTTTTTCGGGCTTTCTTGGGAAAAGTACCTTTTGTTTTTTCTTAATTTCTCAAAAAATTAAGAAAGATTTTTATATTTAGTTTTCGGTAATGGATTACAAAATAATGAGGGCAATGAATATTGAACACAAAAATACCACTTAATTACGTAAAATTTTGAAAAATATCGACTTAAGAAAAAAAAAATCACAATTTTTTTAAACAAATTTAACTTTGAAGTTTAATTTCTCAAAAACTATTCGCTTAAACAACTTAATTTAAAAACCAAATAAAAGAATGGAGTATAAACTTAGAAAAAATATAGCACATTATTAGATCTGTTTTCGTTGATTTTTAATGTTTTTTTTGGCATTTTAAGTCAATTTTTCAGAAACTGCCCCCTGCCTCAGGGAGGGGAGATACAACTTTCCCCCCATACAATTTTGATCTTAGAATATAGCCAGGAACCACACCCTAAGATACTTCTACTCAGGTGCGGGACACCCTGTATAATTAATGAAAATCGTGAATGATAAATTGAATTTATATCCACTAAAAAAATTTCAAAATAATACCGTTAGGTATAAAAAATTGCCTGTCAAAAATTCGTTTTTTTTTTTTTCAAAATTTACAAACATTTTTATTTTGTATTATTAAAAATTTTATTAGGTACAAAATTAAAAATTTTCTTCAATAGTATGTTAACAAAAATATGAAATTTTATGTTATAAAACATTTTTTTTGCATTAAATGCTATAGTTTAAGCTACATTCGCTTTGTAAAATAGTAATTTTCGCCATATTCTTGTTTTCTTAAAAGCATTCTCCCAGATAATAGAGCCCAAACTTAAATTTTTGTTTCCAATGATGTTTTAGATAACAAGTTTTTCTGTCCATAGACACCTTGAACGTTTTGATCGGACAAGTACACGCTTCACAATCTTATTTATGAAATCACTATTTCACTCCGGAACATTCTTAATAACGATGAACATTCAACACTTAGTCATAGCTTAGTTATATTTTTCTTCAAGTAAATGGTTTCTGATCCAAAGCATATGAGCTGCGAATTGCGATGGTCGTCAATTTTGACAGTTCATTTCCATGAGTAATTTGTTTGGTTGCCGAAAGATGCGAATTTTCATAACATGCATCAACGATGCCCAATAATCAAATCACAATATACATATCGATAGGTCACTGCTCGGACATGGATTTTTGTGGCTCCATTGGTTTTTTTTATAGACATGTTCATAGTCCGAGCATGGCTCATGACCAGTGGAGCCGGCATGTAAAATATAAACCAGTAAATGCAAATAAAACTGTGAGGTTAAATTCAAGCGAATGGGGTAGCAGAACTTTTCTAACGAGTCCCTACTAGCTAGACTCTGGATTTCCCTAAACTTGACAGGGCCTTGACTAACAATGTCAAAAACTTATCACTTTTCCAGTCGAGTTTCAATCCTTAATACTTAATTCTTAATCATATAGATTGCACAAGAATTAGGGTTTTAAATACACTTTTTTGTGCGACCTGCTCGAAGACAAAATTGAGATTTTAAATATCTCCCCAATTATATGCTTTCCGTCAAATATTATTTTTTTTTACAGAAGGCCAATATTTACTACTTACATTATATCAAAGGCATCTGCGAGAATTAACTGTATGTGCCTTTAGTTATTTATTCATCTTTTACTTCGCATATCGGTCTATTTTTAATGTAGTCAGTAGTCACCTTCTTAAATCAAATTACTTTCTGAAAGGCGAAATTGTTATTGATTTATACGAGCTCTACCCTTACCCGTTCGTAAATAGCGTGGACTTGCTGTCCGGTTTAATTGAATTCCAAATAGAAGAGTGCCGTTCGCTTTCCCATAGGGTGGCACTTCAAATATAGTTCGTGTGCCATTTGATAGATAATAATTGACTTATCCCCTGCAGGGGTCAACAATATTCATTTTTTTAACGTATTCTACCTTAAACTATAATTTCATGAAGAAGTAATACGTTTGATTTATTTTTTTAAAAAATCTTATATTCTATTCGTGTGATTGAAAAAACAGTTCAATGGCAAATGCGAAACGCAAAGCAAAGAGCAATTTGTACACTATGATCTATTTTTAATTAGGTATTTATTTTTTTATTGTTGCTGTCGACTGTCTGGGTAAGTCGTTGACTGTGATACTAGAATTTGTTGGTGTTTTGTCTCCTAAAATATTCTGTAGTGATTTGAGATTCTGACGACAAGAATTGGGAACTTGTATCAAATTAAATGTATGAATGAAAGCTGCCTCAATTACCTTCTTCTACATCAGGTGTGCTAATTTAGTTTCAAGTTTGTTAGTAATTATTTATACATTGCGTAGCATTTTTTTAAGGATACAAAATCTGGCCTTTGAAAAAATAGCTTGCGATCTTTCAAAAATTGGCCTTATTTCACTTTTAAATATGTGATAAAGCAAACTCTCAACAGTTGTATTTAGTAAAGATACGCATTTTTAAGTACATACATAATGTTATTTATTTTAATTTTCGAATATAATACATTAGTATTTGATTTATTTAATTAATTACATAATTATGTACATTTTTAAGATAATGGTATCGATTTGAAAAAGGAAAGTGATTTATTTCAACAGTAATTTTTTGGGTCAGTCGTGATCGATCGATTTGCTTATTCGGCACTATAGGCCTTACTATGCAAAAAAGATAATAAAGGGATTTCCAATAGGGATAGGTCGATGTTGAAAGTTTGTGGTATAACCATGCTGTATTTGCGGTGGTGTTTGTCAAATCTGTTGTTTATTATTAAGTCACTGATGATGCCAAATAACCATGGCAAGTTACAAGATTAAACAACATTAATGATGCCAATAATAAAACTTTTCTATCAAAATGGATGTTCTTTTGTGGTAACGATGCGCACCCATTTGACGGATTACATGGTCGTCCTTCCCAGTCGACTATTGAACATGTTTAGTGAACAATCAGCCAACACTCTTATATCAACGAAATCCGAAATCTGCAGAAAAAACCGCCTCTTCCCATGAGAGAGAACACGAGCCAGTCAATTCCGTCAGCGGAAACCTCTTCCGATTGATGATAAATTCAGTCGGATCTATACAGCAGAGTCATTGAAAATCCTGTCCTCGACCTCTCAGACTGTTTAAAAAATATTTGATAAAGATTTTAAAAAAAAGTTGATAAAGATTAAGTTTGGCAATTGACGATCTATGAAAAAGCTATGATTAGTAGGTAATGAAACTAGAAATAAATGTAAACAAAAACTATTTTTGTTTATCATAGATAGGTAAATAAATATGGATCAAGCTGAATCTGTGATAATGTTATTACAAATTTAATTAACTATAAACAGACTTAGCCTTTAGAGGGAAACGCAGTTTTGGTCTGGAGTTATCTCGATCTTCCAGCGGAATAAGATTACTTTGTTCCATCTCGGCACTAGCATTTTTCACCTAAAAAACTTTAATTGCGTTAAATGATATTAAAAAATATAATTCTTCTTTTACAGATACAGTCCCGATGGCACATCTCCTCCACCCCGATGGACATGCCTGCTATGTGCCTTCGGTTTATTTGTCTATCAGAGTCTGGACTCAATCGATGGCAAACAAGCCCGCCGCACAAATACATCTTCACCCCTAGGTGAACTATTCGATCATGGTTGCGATTCGATATCAACGATATTTGTGGCCCTTTCAGCGTGCATATCTTGCCAATTAGGTCATTTTCCAAACTGGTTGTTCTTCCAGGTAAGAAAATAAATATTTTTAACCAAAAACTGAGCCATTTGTTTGTTCTTTATTTTTTAAATTTTAGTGCTTTTGTGCCATAACACTTTTTTACTGTGCCCATTGGCAAACCTATGTCTCAGGAACGCTAAGATTTGGCAAAATCGACGTCACTGAAGCTCAAATTACTATTATGGGCATTCATGTAGTTTCAGCTATTTTTGGTCCAGAAATATGGATTGCTAAGGTAAGTGTCGTTTCGTATTCGTGTATGTGTTTTATTTATTTAATTGTTTTTCTTTTCTTTTAATTTATTTTTTAACAATATATTCTTCCAAGAACATTTTCCAGGAGATTTAGGCTTCGAAAAACGAAACGAGATTTTTTTTTGTATTCTTTTATTGTGTTCATTATTGAACGTGTTATTATCAAAGAGTGTTCAAAAAAATCAATCTATAAAAAGCACAACTTTCCAATTCACTATAAATGTTTACACATTGTGTGATTTTTTCTGTCGTTATTATTACATCAAAGTAAAGAGTAACAAAGATGTTTTTCCCTCGGTTTCGTTTTTATTTTATTATTTATTATATTTTATTTTATTTATTTTTGTTTTATTTTGGTATAATTTTCTATATTTAAATTTATTTCTTATATACAAAATCATATTACATTTTTCTGAATGAGCACTACATCAGTTTTTACTATTTTTAATGTTTGAAAAGTTCAAATGCTGTTTGTTTTTATTATTTTCTACATTTTTAACATTTACATGTATGTACATTATTTCCATCCGGAACAAAATTCAGATAAATATAGCTTGATAAATTATTAAGGAGACAAGAGAATCTCTGCTATTACTGATATCATTGCCCCACTAAATTAAAGTTCTTAGTTAAAAAATAGGCAGACAAAACATCGCATAAGTAGGAAGAAAATCGATCGATACAAACTGAACTACATTTCACGGTACTTGATTGAGGTCACAATTAAATTTATGTATATTTATGTAGTTATCATATTTTTGAGGTATATAATATTCAAAATTATTCCAAAGTAAAAAAGTATTGCTTTCTAATTTTCACTCTAAAAGGTGCATCAACTCTAAGGGCCAGTTTTTCAGTACAAAATCAACTCTAAGTTAAATCAGAGTTTGCTAGTCCTGAAAATAGTTTAACCATGAGTTATCTCTGAAGCCATTTTTAAGTTGAGGATTTCAATACTGTGATTTTTATATTAGTCGGTAAACATCGATAAATATTTGCGTCTTAGAAGGATACGATGGTCATCTAACTGATGAGCCCAACTATCGTGTCTGGACGAAACGCATTCTGCCCATAATCTCGTAAAGGCCCTAACTACAATTTTCATATTTCTGTGCTATAAAGGAAAAAACTAAAGGTCTGGTCAAACAGCACGAGATCCGGCGATACAATCAACACTTCACTAGGGAAAAAAGATCGGCGCGATCAAAATTTGTTCGAAAAACGCCGCATAGCGCTCTTTAATCGCTGACAGCAGTCGGACATTTTGTAGATAGGGCCTTTACGAGATCATGGGCAGCATTATGGAGTTGAGATCATTTGAACTTTTTAACTTGAATTTTATTCAGTCAATACACTTAAACAGAAAAATTTTCTTTTGAATATTCTATTATGGTCGAGGGTTAACTTTATCTTTCAGTTGTCAAAAGACATAAGAAAAAATTCTCAGTATTGTCCGTTCTTGAAGTTTTATTGCTTCCTGACATTGCTGACATTGCCTTTGCGGGATTTCTGAGCCCTTTAGTTTGTTTTGTGTAACTGTATGATATCTTTCAATCTTGTAGGCTATGAAACGTTTAACTTGTCCCCTGTTCTTTGTAAGCTTGAATGGATTAGTTTATTTTTATTTTCACAGCTTGAAATAAATAAATACTGACTTAGTACAATCAAACTTGGTTTTTACATTACAAAAAAACAACCGAATACATATTTATGGCAATTATTGAATACATTAAAGAAAAATGGATTCATTTGCAAAATTTTCTGTTGGTGCATTTCCTCCCATAAAAACAGATTACACTTTTTTGACTATGTAGTTCCAAATTACATTTTATTCAAATAAACATAATTCAATGATTCATGTATTGTTCACATTCACAGTCTACAATAATATATTTCAAGCTGAATGGACGAAAATATTTCAAATTATGCGCATTCCTTTGAATTTTGTTACATTGCAAAATTTCAGTGCAAGATCAAGTAGACGAAGCTAAACTTAAAACGCAACATACCCAATTAGTTTTATACATTCAAATTTCAAGTAGTGAATATAGTCAAAAAGAAAATTATGGGACTTCAATCAAGAACTAAAGAGTGTGTGGATAACTTTCAGTTTTCTTGAACGCTATTTCTTTTCAATTTCAAAACAACTACAAATTCTATGTCTTATCGTGTACTACCCAAAACTACGAATTTCTACAAATTTTAATACAATTTTATTTTTTAACGAGTTTTGACCGTACTTTGGTTAAAATTCGTAGAAATTCATAGTTTTGGAAAGTTCATGAATAGACATACTTCCCTAATTACAAAAAAAACTCCCTAAAAATTAGTGTGGTAAAATTGTCAAATCGAAAATGTATTAAATTGGCTTGTAGTAACTAGCGGCAATATATATTCAGCCCAGTTCTAAATAACAATTCCCGGGGAAATATTTCTCTATTCCCTTCTCTCTTATTGAATTTACAATAAGAGAGAAGGAAAAAGAGAAATATTTCCCCGGGAATTGTCATTTAGAATTGGGCTGATTAAAATATAGTCCCTTTCATGAATGTTTAACAGTACTCTGTTTAATTAAGATCAAATATTACATGATTACATTTCCAAAGGAAGATGCTTCCTTATTTTGAATGCGATGTTTATATAAGCCTGTAGTAAATATTTTCAAAAACCAAAGTCCTAAGAGTTACTAAACTCAAATTTGAACCATCAAGTTTTCTTTTAAAATAAAAACAAAAATGCATCAAAAATTTTAGTGTACATTATTATGCATGTGAAACAAAGCAAGTGCATCTTATCAAACTTCAATAAATGAAAATCCCCAAAATTTTATTTAAAAAAGAAATTTAAACATTTTTCATGACGTATCACTTCGATTTAATACTATATTTCTCAAGCTTAAAAGCAAAGTGCCAATTTACATACAAGTTTAATTTATTAAATCAAAATAGCAATCAAATGAAATTCCCAATTCGAATTCTATATATAGATATTTAACATTGAAATATGGACATCAATGGCACTAATGACCATCGTTTGTGGGGTATGGTCGTTGTTTTACATATTCTCAGTAATTTTGGCAGGCGGTGTTGGAAAGAACGGCTCCACAGTTGCAGTAAGTTCAAGTCTATCAGAGACTCAAAACCAAAAAAAAAAAAAAATAAAAAAACTTTTTTAAATACAATCTTTTGGCTACATTTAAGCTTTTATGATAAATATTATATTATATTACCTGTACGAAAGGAAAATGAAAGTTTAATCATATCTTAATATCAAATTTAAAAAAAAAGAAAAAGTATTCAAATACAAAAAATATGTTTTAATTTTGGGAACTTACTACATACAACTCTTTATTTTACTTAAATTTTCCTCTCTAATATATACCAAAAACTGTGTCCATAATGGCATGATTATTTTAATCTAAAAACAAATTAATTTATATTTATATTTTTAACTATCAAATTTGTGTGTAAGGAATGTTATAAAGCCTGCTGTATTTATTTTATTATTTGTATTCTTTTGTTTTCTATTTTTTTCTTTTTTATTCATTTCCTTGTACGTTTTGTTTCGTTTCGTTTTGCGATGTATGTGTTCTCCTCCTCGGGTCCTTCGAACCCTGTTTTTTTTCATTTTCAGCAAACAAAAGAGTTTTAATTAAAAAAAACATAAATTAAAGGGTATTATATCACTTTCCTTCATTTTAACAGATACCAATTGTTGGCAGTAATTGGAATTATATAATCCTTGTGGGGATAACAATTTGTTATTTTTTGAATGCATTTGCATTTTCGAAAATGTTCATTGAAGGCGGAAGCGGAAAAAATGGTTCATCTGTTGCTGTAAGAAATTTTAAAATAAAAATAATTCCTGATAGTTGTTATTCTATCGATTGTAGTTCGAATAAAATTAAAAACTGTACAAATAATACAACACACAAACAAAATTAGGAAACATACAGCATTATAATCCCATTGAATAAATAAATATTTCTAAATTTGGATCGAGGTTGACATTGACTAATTTTCAAAGAACATTTTAACATTGGCAATCTAGTTTATCATAATAAATGAAATATATCAATCTTAAAACATCTGCATACTGCCCTTCTGTAATTCGCTTGGTTTTTTACAAAGTCATTATAACTATAATACATTTTTCTTCGATTTTTAAAAGTAACAATTAAAGGATTCTTGTTCTGTACCTATGTCAAAACTAACACAAGAAATTGGCTCTGAAATAGCACACCAATTTTATATATTTTTCCAAATTCTATTCATTACATCATTTTTGTTTGGTTAAGTTTTGGTGTTAACAGAGCTTTAATCGTTATACTAGAACTTTAAGATATACATACATATTATATATTTAATCTACATCGGATCACAACGTTAAGACTTAAAAGCAGATTGAAAGTTTTTATTGGTTGTCATCAAATTTATAGCTTCTTGGTTGTGGTCCAGAGATTCAGTCGTGTATCCCTTTATCCATATACATATTCGACTGACCTTTTCAAATTTGTATGCAGTACATGAATGTCTTTAGTTTAAGCTTATTTCTTAGACTTCATTAAACCTCAAAATAGAAAACAAAAAAATTCATAGACTAAATAATTGACCTTTGGATTACGTTAAGAAAGGTTGTTCTAAATTTATATACATATATATATATACATTAAACATACATTTTTGTAGTATAATATACTAAAAAAACCTCGAACTGGAACGCCTTTTAGGATTTACCAATACATTTAAGGTTTTGCCAATTACAATTGGTTAATTTGGCATAAGACTAAACACTAAAGCGATCGTTGGATTGAACGACTGATTGTCGTTTTGACTATAGGTCTCTTTATCTTCTATGATGTGATAGAGACAGCTATCTTCAGAAAGGTAATCAAAATATTGACAATCAACTATCAGCTAAACCGATTTCATCCCAGGGTGATCATGGAACTCCACTCATTGAATATTTATTAAATTGCTTACTTTCGCTAACGAAATATCTTGAAAATGGTTTTTAGTTTTACTTTTTTTTTAAAATACCTTCTGATTCATTATTTTTGCTTATACTATGCTTTTCAGAGCATCTTTTTAGTATTCATGCTTTGGAAAATCCAGATCTTATGGCGGAACAAAGTCGGTTTAACTTTATAAATATTGTATGTAATCTAGTTATTTGACTAGGTTGGTAGAAGGGGTATTCATTTTGCCTTCGTTTCTATAGGAGCTTTTCAGGACTTGGTCTAAAAAAAACAACAATTTTTGTTGTTTTAACCAAATACAATTGGTAAAGGTATACCATATTTACATTTTAAGGATTTTAAACATAAATGATTTTGTGTATGTGTGTGCGCGAAATTGTACATATTTTATAATATTTTGATACAGATTTTGTGTTTTATTTAATAACTATTCAATAATTTAAACCATAAGGCTCATTAAATGGAAGATAGATACCAAAATTTTTCCAAAGATGCGACAGCTCAAGTTTCCACCAAAATCTTAGTTGATTGGGTGTAACGTATAATCCATATTGTTAATTGTGATATATTATTTGAGACACTCTAAATGTCATGGTCGAAAATAAATTGGTAATATGCCTGGTCATGACGTCTCAAAAATGCATATATATTGTTTTTACTTAATCCTACGGAAACCACACCACACCTAATACATCGTTCAAAGTAAGCGTTAGGGTGCCTCAAACCAAAAAAGTTCAAAAGTTTCAGTTAAGTGACAAAAAAACTTGATTTCTTAATATCTATTAATGTTAAGATTTCGCCCAAGACTTCAGTTTTCCATTCGATGACAACTAATCGCATCTATTTTTTTTTGTGTGGGAAATTTAACGTTCTATGAAAAAAGTTCTCAGTAGTTTATATATATCGGAAATTTAACCATTTAAGGTTACAGCTAGTCTAAACCATATAATGTCGTTTTCGATTGGATTTTGGAATTGTTCCATTAGAAGGTATTCCATATTCGATAGGAATGGAACAATTTCAAACCCAATCGAAAACGAAATAACTAACATAAAATTAAATAATAAAAAAAATATACTTTGTTTAAGTATCTTAAATACTATGGTAACTACTATCACTATTATCAAAAAATATATTTTAGGATTACCAATTCTACTATCAAACAATCGAACATTGCCTTACAATAATTTCGAAGGAAAAGACAGGCACTTTCCGCAACCATTTCTAGGAGAACATGCCTTTCATAACAAGGCCACACCTGTACCGGTATGGTACCTTACAGAAATGTTAATTATAAAATGGTGCGTTGGATTCATGTCACTGAGATTTTACTACTTTATATTTAGAGCGAACGAACGCTTGAGGGTATTTGGTATTTTCATGAGCCGCTCATGTAAAAGCTCCAACAAAAGACTCAATATACCGATCCATAGAGTTATCATTATTTTGAAACCCAGTTTTTAAAGACTTAAAACTAGCTGCTGTCAAATGAAATAAAGGCACCGAGGAGAGCAAAGAAAAAGAAGTACAAAAAAAATTACACAAACTTTATTTGTTTGATTAATTTCTATATCGGTTATGGTTTTCTTTACTTTTTTCTTTGGTTAAGTTATTGAACTTTTTTCTATCAGCACGGTTTTAAGCGACATAATTACGTCAACACTATTTTACTAGATATATTTTTTTCAATCTGACAAAATAAATATTCATATTTTTCGCACTTAAATAAAAAAAAGCAGTAAATATCTTCTGGAAAAAAAATCGCACAAACAAAAGTTATAATTTTTCTTTAACTTTTATTTTTGTTTTTTTTCAAAATTTTTCCCAAAAGCAAACAAAATAACAGGAAATATTAAAAAAAAAAATAAATAGAAAGAAATGCAAACAAAATTTATATCATTGATTTACCTAGCTCCCATACACAGGACACGATGTAAGAATCATGCCTCTTTGTTTTGCCTCCGGCATTGATACATTACTAGCTCTGCGCTACGCAAAAGTCGTAATGACTGGAGGTTGTGGAAAAAATGGATCATCAGTTGCTGTAAGCAAAATAGAGAAAAATCAAAATTTAAAATTTTATAAATTTAAATTTAAATTAAAAAAAAGCAAGAAGTATGTAACTACGAAAATGATTTGTAAATTTGTTAAATTTATTTTGCACATAAAAACTTTCTATGAAAAGACTTAAACGTTGGTCTTTTTTGAAGTATAACTCATTAACAAATTTACATACATATTTTCCAGTGTTAAACAAATTTGGTTAATTAATTGATTTTTTTTTGTTAACCCTTTGAATGATGAGAATAAAAAATATTATAATTAGTGCTATTATAAGTTTAATAAATTATTATTTTTTTTTTAATTTATAGTGTGCGCTAAATCACCAGTAAATTTTAATATTTTAATTATTTGATACAACAGTGAAAGTGGTTTAGATGTAGAGTATGGATCCACCAAACACGATAGAAAATTATATTTTGTATTTGAAATGGTTTATGTATTTTAGTTTTTTATATTTAGTATATAACGCATATTTATGTTAAAGGCTTATTAACTGAGTTGGATTTTTGTTTCCTTTTGCATGTGCATCCTCTTTTATATGTATGTGTATTCAATGTCAAGTATCATTTTGAAATTATATTTTTCACAAATAAAATGTATTTTATTTATTCAAAAAAAAAAAGCCAAAAGAAGTATTTTGCAATACAAATAAATGACGGACAATTCTAAACAAAATTGAATTTAATATCTTTTGTTTAGGATTTCTCCTGATTTTCATTTTAAAAGTTATAATTTTCAAGAACTGAGTTATCTTATATATTTATATTTTTTTCAACAATAAAAAAAAGGGCACCAGTGTCCTGTCACCGAGCATCCCACTGTCGTTGGTGGTTTTGCCGGCTTTCATAATTGCACAAAAATCACCACAAAGCATCTTCGAACAACATTCATCTTTGTATATTCTCGCCTTTGGAATGGTTGCTGCAAAAGTTACCAATAAACTTGTGGTAAGTTTTTCTACATTTTGAGCATTTTAAATTTTTAATTTTCTGAGCTTTACTAAAACTAAAACTAAATTTCAGATAGCTCATATGACAAAGAGCGAAATGGAGTACCTAGATTGGTCACAATTGGGACCTGCGTTGTTATTCCTGAATCAATATTTCAACTGTGTGGTGCCAGAAATTTGGTTACTATGGTTTACACTGATCTGGGGAACACAAGATCTATTGCGGTACTGTTCGCAGGTAATAAAAATATACATTAATAGAAGGTTACATTCCAAGAGCTCTTAAGGAAAAAACAAAAAGCTTAAGTCTTTAAATTTATCATATTTTCAGTGTTCATTGAAAATTTGGCAAAACCTATAGCTACAATGCGAAAAAAGTATAGTTTTAAATATCAAATTGGCGATCAAAATATAACGGATTTTCTAGACAGTTTCAAAATATTTAGACGTTGTGCTTTGCACTAGAAAATCAGAAGATCTTAAACAACTAATTGGAATCAAATTGAATGAAATATTTACGTACATTGATTTTTTCTATCGAAGCAAATGGTAGCATAGGGCCGTACTATAATTATGTTTTGAAACACATTTACTACTAACTAGATTTTGTCGTGAAGCCGTTAATTTACTTCTTTTCAACATCAAATCGGATTTTCTCATTCTAAAGGATGTCACATATGTAAATAGGCTTGTGAACATCAAAATTCTTGATGAAATTATTTTAGGCCTTCACGCTGTTGCGAATGTTTTCCAGGTACATCAAACACATCGGAACGTATTGAATAGTAATTCCAAAATCAAAAATTTGTCTTTGCAGATTTTCTGTAAATCTGCTATACAAAGCCAGTATTTTTTAGGTATATATTACATGTGTGTCGGCTGGTTTATCTTTGAGTTTAGTCAAGCGCGACCAATGAAATGGAGATAAATGTGTACGTAACAGTTACAGCCAAAATTTTCATTTGTAATGTAATTTTTGACTTTCTGCATAGATAAGAAACGAACGTAAAGAAAACAAAAATTAGTATTTGCGTAAACAATCTGTGAATTAATACTTAATTTTGATATGATGACCATTAATGAACAGATTTGTTCATTATTTTTGAACTTACACCATTGTATATAAATTCTATAGTATTCTCATGAGGAAAAAAAGCTCGTGGCCATCTATGCGTCCAAATGTAATACTAATTTTTGTTAAGGGATCTCGGTAAGGCGATCACAGCGAACCTATCGACCAAATGTCTACCTACAAAATCGTGTTTCATGAGAATACTATAGATTGGATATACAATGCTTAAACCTTATCATAAAAATAAATCCACAACTTTTGATTTAGAAATGTGATTGTGTGCTTTTCTTGCTTTATTAATCACCAGGGCTTATGAGCTATGACTCAATAAAGTATATATATTTTGAACGGTAACGTGTCTGTCGAAAAGGTCGACTGTAGTTAGAGTACAAATAATTTTGGAAAACTGTTTTTGAAATAACTTATTTTTTCTTTTAAAATCGTTTTTAGATACTAGTATTTATCTCGCTTTTTTTTATGGGGCGTCACAATTTAGTTTTTTTGCATTCTCATATGTTGAATGTTTATACCACAAGAAATAAAGCCATAAGAATGAATCTACTCATTAAAGGTAGATTTTCTTTACCTAGACATTTACCGTTGATGGCTTTATTTTGTAAGGTTGGACATAAAATCCGGAGTACATTTAATATGGGGTGAACCTATTGGTATTTTTTTCCTAGCAAAAAGATATGTGAAAAAATATGAGATGGGTTTAGGGTCTATTCAAATGTACAATCTGCCACGTGTCTTGACCCGTGTTCGAAGACACTTCCAATACCTATGTGCTCTTATTAGCTCAAAAAAATACCAAAATTTTGACACAATATGTTGTTTCTCTATATTTTCTGTCTTCTTCTGTATGAAGGTATCGACTTTATACAAATACGTTTCATGTCCTCCTGATTCCAAACATATATATTTTGTTTTGACTTTTTTCTTCAGAGTTCACTGTTTTTTCAAGATCAAAATAATCTTAAAATAATAAAAAGGTATTTACATTAAAAGTCCAAAAAATAATGAAAAAGTTGAATTGTTACATTTCTACGAAAACGGTTATAATAATCATATAACATATCTGTTTTTCCTGTAAATACCTCGTTTCTGATGCATGGCCCAGATTGCGCAGAAAGCTTAGAAATTAATTAATTATTATTCTTGTATAGTTTTTCTTCGCATGAGAGTAAATTTGTTTAACTCTATTTTCGTTCAGAAAAACAAGTTATTTTAGATTTCGATTAACTGCATTTAAAAGTACTCGATTAGAAAAAATGATTAAATAAATTATTTGTGTAGTAAACTCAAAATTATGCATTTCGACTTAAGATGCCTCCGGAAGATTTTTTGAGAAATATGAAAAATTGGCAAAATGGAACCTCAAGGATCTCAGCCACGGAAGCATGTGTATTGCCAAAATTTAAATTGCATATGAAAGAATGACATTTTGGCAATAAAATGTTCAAGCTACATTTTTGATTTTGGATTTTGTTTTTTTTTTCAAAAATCCAGTGAAAAGTTTTGTAAAAATTATTATCTTCGAATCTGAGTGCTAACTTTTGTTCGGAGGCCTCTTTATATTGAGAAAATGATACGGATGACTTATTTTTTTTTATTTGTAACAATTTTTAATTAATCTAGATATCAAATCTATATAATGATTTCTCTGTTGAGATTATAAGAAAAATAACGGTAGGTAGAATATCGCGCTCATTATTTCTTTTGTTTCCCATATTAAAATGTGTATAACAAGACAAAAGAAATAACAAAAAAAAAAAACAAAAATAACAAAAATAACAGAAAAAACAATAACAGAAAAAAACGAATGCTTAAAAAAAACATTTCATTCCGAATAATTATATTTAGTCCAGTCAATTTGTGCTCAAAAGGCTCTTTGCGAGCAAATTGTGGGGTAGTTTTGATTTGTTCACTCCTTTATGTTTTCGGGGGTGCTGAATCCGAATCTGAGGTTTGCCAACAAAATTTCGTGGCGCAACATGGAACAAAAATGCAAAAAATGATGCAAATATGCATTGCTTGGAAGTTTTTCACTAATGGCTAGAAAACTACCAACTATTCGAAAATGATATATCGAAGTACAATTGAAAGTTAACACAATGTGCAAATATGCATTGCTTGGAAGTTTTAAATCCCTATTTGAGGTTTTTTTCTGCGCTAGTCGAAAATTGACGTATTTTAACTGTTTTTGAAAATCCACTCGAAAGATCTAAGCAATTATTTTGTGTGAAAAATTTTGAAATTTTGTCTGTACCATGAACCATGATATACTTTTCTGATGGTCTTTGATGCGCTGAGTTCGAATCTGGCCTTGAAATTGCTCTAGCACATTACGTTTTTGAGATATTCGAATCTAAAGATTAAAAAAAATACATTTTTTATGCAAATTTGAAGTTATATTTTTGTCTCGAGATAATTTTTTTCGAAAAAATGTTTATGTTCATTCTGAAGTATGAACATTTTACTTTAAAATTTATTTTGAATCTTTCAAATACCTCCATTCGTCTTCGAGAAATCGTTGATTTTCGTTTTACTTTCTAATTCGAAAAATCCCACAATTTGCCCTTTTGAGCACAAATTGACTGGATTTTTCGAATTAGGTAGTAAGACAAAAACCAACGATTTCTCGAAGACGAATGGAGGTATTTGAAAGATTTAAAATAAATTTTGAAGTAAAATGTTCATACTTCAGAATGACCATAAACATTTTTTCGAAAAAAATTATCTGGAGAAAAAAAATATAACTTCAAATTTGCATACAAAATTAATTTTTTCTTTTAATCTTAAGATTCAAATATCTCAAAAACTAAACGTGCTAGAGCAATTTCAAGGCCAGATTCGAACTCAGCGCATAAAAGACCATCAGAAAAGTATATCTTGGTTCATGTTACAGACAAAAATTCAAATTTTTTCACACAAAATAATTTCTTAGAGCATTCGAGTGGATTTTCGAAAACAGTAAAAATACGTCAATTTTCGACTAGCGCAGAAAAAAACCTTAAATAGGGATTTATTGGAAATTGTGTATACTTTCAATTTACTTTGATATCATTTTCGAATAGTTGGTAGTTTTCCAGCCATTAGTGAAAAACTTCCAATCAATGCATATTTGCATCATATTTTGCATTTTTTCCATGTTGTGTCACGAAATTTTTTTAGCAAAACTCAGATTCGGATTCAGCACCTCCGAAAACATACAGGAGCGAACAAATCAGAACTACCCCACAATTTGCATGGCAAAAATACAATATGACTGAACTATATAAAATAGCTATAACTTCAGCCTATAAAAACTTGATGGTTCACATACCGGTTGTTGTTGTTGTTCATTCAAAATTATTAAATATATTTTTGTATTTGCAGGTCTGCCTTGAGATTTGTGATCATCTTCACATTCAACTTTTTAAAATACCTTACCCACCTAAAGCGCCATCTACAGTGAGTCAAGGCACAAACCCACCGACAACAAGCCTAAGTATGGGATCAGGAGCAGCCCATGATAAAAACGGTGGAAGCCACCATCGAAAACATACCAAGCAGTCAAGTAAAAAGCAGCTACAACACAGCAGCGTTGCTCACTAGGGTCTATTAGCAGTATATTATTATTATTTAAATAGAAATTTAATAATAGTTGGATATACATAATTGTTCTTTTTTCATCCCTCAAACTATACTCTTTTTTTCACCAACAACTACTGTTATCATAGTATGATAAAAACCTCAACTCCCTACCTACTAATACACTACAAACTAACTACACTTTTGCTAAGCCATCCAACCACCTGCTATATTTTTACTTCCTTGTACATCATCAGACCCAGAGTGTTATTTTGTTTTTAAGATGATTTGTATGTGTGTTTAATAGAATCAATACAAAAATTTAGATTGTAGAAGTAAAGTAATAAATTGATTGATGTGTGTACAATTAAAATAAAAATATATAAAAAGAAAAACAGAAAACCCCAAGAGATTTGCTTTTTCGTGAGGCTTAAAATATATAGGTTATTCGCTGAGCGAATTATCATTTATAGTAATTAGTTCTTTGAATTTTTTTTTTTTGTTTTAAAATTAACTTGTAGAAATGCTAAATATTATTTTGAAGACAAAAAAAGAAAATATAAATGAAAAAAACAAAACCGTTGTATCTATTGTAGTGTGTCTAATAATAATAAATAATTATTGTTCCTTTTTATTTCAACAAAAATATTAAATTGTGAATTTTTAATTTTTTGTTCTCTATATGTAAATTATGTATGTTAAAACAAAATAACTAAAAACTCATTAACTATAAAAAAATAAGATGAAAACAGAAAAAAAATATATGTTAGAAGGAATTTGACAAAATTAAAATAAGAATAAAAAATATAAATTTGCTAAGAAAAAGAGAAGAAAAAACACTGAAATGTAAATCTTAAATAAAATGTATAGAATAAAAATCTAAAACGAAAAATGCAACAAATGTATGCAAAGACAAACAAACAAGGAAAACATAAACATTTTTATGCATTAAAGATTCAATTACACAAGTACATGATAGTTTTTTTTTCTTTTGAGTTCTCGGCACTACTCGTAGTAGTGTTTTTTTCTCAATTGACAAGGAGCATATGCGAAGTAATTTGTTGAATTTTGGTCGGAAGGAAGTATGCCCGTTGAAAAGAACCTGGGCATAGCAAAACAGCTCTATGTTTTGTGCAATGTCAAAAAGTTTGAATGATATAACTTCCTTAAGTTGTCCTTTTTTATAATTTTGGAATTCAACTTTTTGTAGATTATTCTTCGTACGAAAATTCACATTTCGGAAAAATTGACATTTCACTTTTCGCATATTGTGAGTTTTACCCGACAAAAATGAAAATTTCCCCTTTTTGTGAGTACTCTTTTCGGGCGAGGTGTATCACAATTAAGAGCTTAAATTATCACTTATATTTTGAAGGCGAACGAAAGAAAACGGAGGGCACTGCGATGCCCTTTGCGCAAGTTTTTCGTTTATTTTTTGCAGAGAAGTTCCATTGAAACTGATAGCTTTTAAAATTCCGGGGGAACAAACATTTTTCGCGTGAAATATTTTCCGTGAGAAACTCCTCGCGTTCCAATGTTCATTCGCTATGCTATCTAGCTATCCCAAAAATTTTGAGATAACTTGAGTTGTTGTTGCGTCAGCTGTTATCAGCTGTTTTTAAACAAGGAATTACAACAACACAAAGCTATCCGGATAACTGAGAATAGCCAGCGGAACGTGCCCACTCATAATAAGGCTGAATTACTGGCCGTTTTCGAAAACGTCACCTGTGTCAAAAATGCATTTGCAGAATGTTCTTAAACGCAAACTGCTAAAGTTAAGGTAGAACTAGAATAGGCGGAAGCTGTCGGAAGCTTATGTCAAAACCGACCGAAAAGTAGCTTTCCAAAACGTCAATTTCACAAGGTACCCATAATGAACTTCAGTGGTTGGAAGTGAAAAAAATAAATAAATAATTGTTTATTCAATATTTATTTTCTCATACTTATTCACAGCACAAAGTGATATGCTTTTATTTATTTATTTTGCGAAACCACTAAAATTCGATGTGATATAAATTAATAAAAAAAGAAAATTGATTTGACTTCACTCATTCATGCATCAAACAGAAAATAAAAAGTTCAAAACTATGCACCAAGCGCCAAGTTCTTGGTAGTTTGCTTCCACCATTTTGATTTTGCATTCGCCCACTTACGAAAGAGCGGTCGTTGAGCGCTCTCACGTCCGACGGCAAAAGTTAACGAAAACTAAACGAAAAGTTCCACTTCGCAATTATGTGTGCGTCATATAAATTTCTTGTTTTCGCTCGGTTTCGTACGACCACTTAAGTTGGCTTCCCACTATTCTAGTTCTACCTTTACTTGTTCGAAAACATAAGCTGCGTTTTTTTGTATGTCCATATGGAGTTTGGCGAAAAAAACGACATCGGGACATTTCAACATTTGCCTTGGTCTTCCATTTTGTTCTGAACTATATTACCAACAAACATTTGACATTTCTATACAAATTATCGATAACACAACGACAATGGAAGTCTGGCAATACCGTTTTATCGGGACAAAAGTTAACTCCAGTTAATTATCTGGACTTAGCTAACTCTATATGGACATAGTTGTTGTTGTATTTAACATGTAAATTGTTTTGCTTTGTTGTCGTGCTGCGTTTTTTTGTATGTCCATATGGAGTTTGGCGAAAAAAACGACATCGGGACATTTCAACATTTGCCTTGGTCTGCCATTTTGTTCTGAACTATATTACCAACAAACATTTGACATTACTAAACAAATTATCGATAACACAACGACAATGGAAGTCTGGCAATACCGTTTTATCGGGACAAAAGTTAACTCCAGTTAATTATCTGGACTTAGCTAACTCTATATGGACATAGTTGTTGTTGTATTTAACATGTAAATTGTTTTGCTTTGTTGTCGTGCTGCGTTTTTTTGTATGTCCATATGGAGTTTGGCGAAAAAAACGACATCGGGACATTTCAACATTTGCCTTGGTCTGCCATTTTGTTCTGAACTATATTACCAACAAACATTTGACATTTCTATACAAATTATCGATAACACAACGACAATGGAAGTCTGGCAATACCGTTTTATCGGGACAAAAGTTAACTCCAGTTAATTATCTGGACTTAGCTAACTCTATATGGACATAGTTGTTGTTGTATTTAACATGTAAATTGTTTTGCTTTGTTGTCGTTTTTTTCACACAATTTTATCTGGACATGCAAAAAAACACAGCTATAATCTGCGGTGCAGCTGCGCAGTAAAAAAATCGAGTTGACGTTAGAAAATTGAGAAACCAGAGAGTGTGTTCGTAAATATAAAATGCGTTTGCGAGTTAATTGAATAACGTTCATAACATCGATTATGTGCAAGACAGGACGATTGCATATGACGATTGCAATCTGCGTCAAAAAATGACGATCATTTGACGATCAAATTGGGATTCTGATTTTGCTCGCCGACCAGTCTAGACGTCAATAGCTGCGTTTTATTATCTCTGGGTCTGGGTCGAGGTTATCTTTTAACATGCATTACAAAAACAACATGGGATCTAGGTTTCTATTGACACCTGGTAAGTTGCTTTCCACACCTACTAGTAGTCAGTGCAGGTAGCTTACTTGTGAGATAGATTTTTTTCGATTTGACGTTCAATGTATTTCCCATAAGGAAATGCAAAACATGGTTTTCTAAAAATTAATTTTCCTAATAACTTTTATATGAATGGGTATTCATATTATAAGTGAAATAGAATGAAAAAACATATTAGTTTTTAAATCAAACGTAAAATATATCAAAACTGATTGTTAAAACACTTTAATTTTTGTATGAAAAATGTAAAAAAACACCTCTACAACTAGAAGCAACAACAACATTGCTCGATTGAGAAAAAAGCTACACAGGGGCGTAGTCAGGATTATTTAAAACATGAATTGTTCTCTTTTCTTCATAAAATATACTTATTTGTTGTTAAAACGAGGTTCTAGGAATAGTTAATTTTTTTTGTGAATAAATTTTCTTGCTAAATTTTATTAAAAAATGCTTTTATTTTCGTAAAGTGTTTTAAAACAATGAATTAAAAAATTTAACTTAGAATTGAAAATATGTAGCATTTTGTTGTTGTAAGATCGAGCAATGCCAAAGATAAGAAATACCTATTCAGTTTATCTTATCATTTTTAAAACTTTTTATCAAATTTATTTAAAAAAAAGAATCTGAGTAAATAGCCTAAACGCAAAAAAAAAAATTTTTAACTTGATATACAAATACAAAATATAATCAAAAAATAAAATCCTCTATGTTATATTCAATTAGGGGTGTCACTAACCCCAAGGTTTCACTATAGTTTCTAAATACCTATACAAAAAATTTTAAAAACTTATTTCACAAACGGGGCCAAAAGATTTAAGTCCTCTTTCTGTAAGGAGAAAACGCAATGCATAAATAGATGCAAATATTACACACCTACATTTATCCTTATACAGACATTTTCACAAAGCTTACCTAGTGAGCTTTTTCTAATAATAATAAAATTATATAAACTTTCTTAATAATTGACCCTAATCTCCTAAACCTCCTTCCCTGACTACGCACATGATATCATTTTGGCTGTCGACATGAATCCATTTTGGAAAGCAACAACAACAATACAGGTTTGTTTACATTTTTCATCTGCAAAATAAAGGAAATTATTCATAAGTTTGGATACATATTCTTTTTGATTTACAAAGTAGCATTATTTGTTATTGCATCGCAACTATAATATAGATAAGTATTCATATAAAATTAATTAGTAAAATTAAAGTTTTCAACAGCATTTTTTGGTTTTCTCTTATGGGAAATGCATTGAATGTCAAATCGGAAAAAAATCTATCTCACAAGTAGGCTACACACGCTGACTGCTAGGTGCCGTGACTCCATTCGCCAATAGAAGTTAGTTTCAAAAACCCAGATAGAGGTTTTCACTCTGACCGGCAGAGGGCTATTTACCATTGTGAATGGATGTCAGCGATTTGTCAGCAGTATTAGGAATAGAGAGGAAAAGAGACAAGTGCTTACATGAAAAACAAATAAACATAAGAAAAAAAGAGACTGATACACAGCACTGCTTTTGCACTAACCCACATCGTTTTATTTTCACGAGGTGAACCATATGGGTTATGAGCGATAATAAAACGCGGCTAATAGCTTTCTCTTAAAAAAAATTAAAAAAAACTAAAGAATTTTCTTTAAATTAAATTTGTGCAAATAGTCAATTATTTGTCTTATATCTAAGTTTAATTGAAAATGGAGGTTGATAAACCTCCTAAAGAACTTCCTAACATTGGAGGTAATACAATAGACGACCCATCCGACAAAATAATGGGTATGGACATGCTGCTAAGCGCAGCGCAGATGCCTAATGGATGCCGAAGATATTCCGCATATCTATGAAAATCTAAACTGGTGGACGCATGGTGACGATAATATTCCTGCAACCAGCTCCAGAATTCAATCGTCCTCGCTTCGGAATTCTCCGTCGCCTGAGAAAATGAACCAGCTAACGGGAACCCCAGCGTCCGGTAGCAAGAAAGAGAATGCAAGCTTAGCCCACGCCAACAGTTTGGTGCAACACACCACCAACCCCAACACAAATGCCGTTACTCCACCACATAACGGAGCAACAATAAATATCGCCAACCAACACACCTAAGAGCGGGAAATGTGCACATTGGACTGGTCAACAACACCACGAATAACGGTAAAAACGTGGAAATGGCTCTTGGCGAGAAACTTGCACAGGATAACGATACGTTCAAGGCAATTATGAGCCGTCGCAAACGCCAACACAACTTCCAAACCACTTCCACGGCATCCAAAAAAATCGCAGTGGAACTTAACAACGAGAATCGCTTCAAGGACCTTCCTGTGGATGTCAATCCAGATGTTTTCCCATCAAAGCATTTAAAACTGATCGATGTTGATTCGAACCATCGACAAGTTATTGTTTAACAGCAGCAGCCGCAGCCACAACCACAGCAACAAAAAGAACAGCAACATCAACGTTCACAGCAACGAGATGAAGATGTTCCTGACAAACCAAACCCTTGGTGCCCCCCAATCTTCACGAAAGGCGTTTAATCAAAAACAATCCTGGATTTTGTTCGTGAGTCTAGCTTTAAGTTAAGTGATATTAAATTTTCTAGTAGAAGTTTTGGTAGATTAAAAATATTTGTAAGAGACGTAGAGTGGCACAGCTTTTTCATTAACATTTTTAAAGAACGCGGTATTGAATCCTTTTCTTTCACACCTAAGCAAATTAAAAAATATAATATAGTTTTAAAAGGCATAACTAGTGATTTTTCCCCCGCGGAAATTCAAAGTGAATTGTTGAACATTGAGCCCTCGCTGAAGGTCACTGTAAAAACTTTCAGACCAAATGGTCAAAAGAAAACGATGTTCCTCTCGAACTGTTCTTATGTGTTTTGGAAGATAGAGAAAGTCTCTTTAAGATTAAACAAATTAAATTTATTTTAAATCATAAAGTTAAATGGGATAAAATCAAAAATTCAGGTTTGAAGCAATGCTTCCGCTGCCAACGCCCTGGTCACATGGCAGGGTTACCAACAGGGGTATTTTGACCCGGAGACTCCGGGAATGCAACTATGATCTCCGGGCTCCGGGTTAAGCCAATATTTCTCCGGGTCCTCTACATTATTATTTTGATAAGTATTATATTTCTGAAGCAAACAAGTATTCAAATCAAATATTGAGGGAAATAATAGAGGAATATACACTACTCAACAATATTAAAGGAACAAATTTGTTTTCAATTTTTGTTAGCGTTTTTTGAAGAGCTGTATCTTTGTGACGAGTGGTCGTATTGAGTTGAAATAAAAAGCATTTTACAGCTTTATGTTTTTTGTTTCGAGATTTGCTTGCAAACAAATTTTTTTGAAGTACCGTTATTGCGTTATTGCAAAAAATGAGACGAGACAACTAAATTATTTTTTTTTTATTTTTTTTGAATGTCCTCATTTCTATGGATAATTTTTTTTGAGTCAATTAAATGTCATGATCAGATACCTTGTTTATTCAGCTTCAATTCAGTTTTTTTGTTGTTGTCGTACGATTTTTTTTTTGACATGGTTTATCTGACTTTGAATGAAAAAAAGATACTTTTAGCCTTGATTACCAATATCTCAGCAAATAATGACGTTATAAAAATTTCAAAGACAGTTTTGGAAATTTGAAAAAGCGTTTTACAAGATTTTTTTATAATTTTGTAGAAATTATTTTTTTTTACCATTCACCGTTAGTTTAAAAAAGTACTAAAAACTGACGTTTTGTGGGTCTTTCGTAAATCTTTTTTTTTCGTTGCAAATATTGATTGCATGGCTTGCGTTGGTATGCAAATTTTTAGACTTTTAAATCATCAATATTCTTGTAAATTTTCAATTGATTCATCGAACAGTTTTTCCTCACCAAAACTTCAAAGTCTTACAAACCAGGTAAAGGAACAAATTGTGTTATTCCTAAACAGTGCATCAAAATGACAAGAAAAATGTAATTCCAGTGGATTTTTTTCACAGTTTTGCATTAGTTAGATATTTTTTTGAATTGAAATGAAATAAAAAGTACATTTTTCCAAAAAAAAAAAAAAAAATAATTTCAAAAATTTTTCAAACAAAAAAACTTGATTTTTTTTTTTAATTTTTTTTTTGGAAAAATGTACTTTTTATTTCATTTCAATTCAAAAAAATATCTAACTAATGCAAAACTGTGAAAAAAATCCACTGGAATTACAGTTTTCTTGTCATTTTGATGACGACTACGCACTGTTTAGGAATAGCACAATTTGTTCCTTTACCTGGTTTGTAAGACTTTGAAGTTTTGGTGAGAAAAAACTGTTCGATGAATCAATTTGAAAATTTACAAGAATATTGATGATTTAAAAGTCTATAAATTTGCATACCAACGCAAGCCATGCAATCAATATTTGCAACGAAAAAAAAGATTTACGAAAAGACCACAAAACGTCAGTTTTTAGTACTTTTTTTAAACTAACGGTGAACGGTAAAAAAAATAATTTCTACAAAATTATAAAAAAAATCTTGTAAAACGCTTTTTCAAATTTCCAAAACTGTCTTTGAAATTTTTATAACGTCATTATTTGCTGAGATATTGGTAATCAAGGCTAAAAGTATCTTTTTTCATTCAAAGTCAGATAAACCATGTCAAAAAAAATCGTACGACAACAACAAAAAAACTGAATTGAAGCTTAATAAACAAGGTATCTGATCATGACATTTAATTGACTCAAAAAAAATTATCCATAGAAATGAGGACATTCAAAAAAAATAAAAAAAAAATAATTTAGTTGTCTCGTCTCATTTTTTGCAATAACGCAATAACGGTACTTCAAAAAAAATTTGTTTGCAAACAAATCTCGAAACAAAAAACATAAAGCTGTAAAATGCTTTTTATTTCAACTCAATACGACCACTCGTCACAAAGATACAGCTCTTCAAAAAACGCTAACAAAAATTGAAAACAAATTTGTTCCTTTAATATTGTTGAGTAGTGTATTTTACTCTTCCAGAAGATTAAGGGCGATTTTTTGAGTCAAAGTTAAACATAACTTGAGGATTTAATTTTCAAGCTCTGAATTTGTTTTAATTCACTCAAAGTTGACGTTTTCAACTTCCAATTTTCAACTCTGGAGTTGATCAACTTCATTTTTGCCACCCCGTGGCTTGGGAAAATAACATGCTACTAACATTATTTTGAAAATTTCTAATATGGACTTTTTGCAAATACTTGGCTTATTTCTGTCGGAGTCAATGATTTGCCCGCACCTTTGGAAGATTTTGGAATTTTATTAAAATGACAGTTCTTGAATTATTTTCCACAAATATCCAATCTAACTAAATTAACTGCCTCCTAAACTTATTCTTGTAAAATTGGGCCATTTTTTTTAATTTAATAGTTATTGGAATGATGCTCAAGTAATTTAATAAAAAAATCGCTTCATGGTGATGTGGTAATATTGGACCGAAGTAGATCTTGAAAAACCTCCGGGTCTAGACTTATCCGGAGTTGGTAACCCTGTCACATGGCCACGTCCTGTGAAGTTAGCAGGGCAACTTTCACCCACGAATTGGAGGAATTTGCAGTTTTTTTTGCATTTTGTTTGCATTTCTATTCCCGATTTTGCAGTTCGCCAAATAACGGTGTAATTTAGTGACCTGCTAACTTCACAGTGAAGTTAGCAGGTCACATGGCGTATCTCAGGAACCAAGCGTGCTAGGAACTTGTAGTAAGGCTCCAAATTTGCAGTTTTTTTTGCATTTCAAGAATAGGCTAGGTGATAATTTTGAAGTCCTTTTTTTGAAAAAAATTTCATACTGACCTGCTAACTTCACAGTGAAGTTAGCAGGTCACATGGTGTATCTCAGGAACCAAGCATGCTAGGAACTTGAAATAAGGCTCCAAATTTGCAGTTTTTTTGCATTTCAACGATGGGCTATGTTCAAAATTTGAAGTCCTCAATTTAAAAATTTCCCAAGTTTAACTTCAATATGAAGCAAGTAGGTCACATCGTGTATCTCACGAACCAAGCATGCTAGGAACTTGCAGTAAGGCTCCAAATTTGCAGTTTTTTCGCATTTCAAGAATAGGCTAGGTGATAATTTTGAAGTCCTTTTTTTGAAAAAAATTTCATACTGACCTGCTAACTTCACAGTGAAGTTAGCAGGTCACATGGTGTATCTCAGGAACCAAGCGTGCTAGAAACTTGTAGTAAGGCTCCAAATTTGCAGTTTTTTTTGCATTTCAACGATAGGCTATGTTAAAAATTTGAAGTCCTCAATTTAAAAATTTCCCAAGTTTAACTTCAATATGAAGCAAGTAGGTCACATCGTGTATCTCAGGAACCAAGCATGCTAGGAACTTGCAGTAAGGCTCCAAATTTGCAGTTTTTTTGCATTTAAAGAATAGGCTAGGTCAGAATTTTGAAGACCTTTTTTTGAAAAAAATTTCATACTGACCTGCTAACTTCACAGTGAAGTTAGCAGGTCACATGGTGTATCTCAGGAACCAAGCGTGCTAGAAACTTGTAGTAAGGCTCCAAATTTGCAGTTTTTTTTGCATTTCAACGATAGGCTATGTTAAAAATTTGAAGTCCTCAATTTAAAAATTTCCCAAGTTTAACTTCAATATGAAGCAAGTAGGTCACATCGTGTATCTCAGGAACCAAGCATGCTAGGAACTTGCAGTAAGGCTCCAAATTTGCAGTTTTTTTGCATTTAAAGAATAGGCTAGGTCAGAATTTTGAAGACCTTTTTTTGAAAAAAATTTCATACTGACCTGCTAACTTCACAGTGAAGTTAGCAGGTCACATGCTGTATCTCAGGAACCAAGCAAGCTAGGAACTTGCAATAAGGCTCCAAATTTGCAGTTTTTTTGCATTTCAACGATGGGCTATGTTCAAAATTTGAAGTCCTCAATTTAAAAATTTCCCAAGTTTGACTTCAATATGAAGCAAGTAGGTCACATCGTGTATCTCACGAACCAAGCATGCTAGGAACTTGCAGTAAGGCTCCAAATTTGCAGTTTTTTTGCATTTCAAGAATACGCTAGGTCAGAATTTTGAAGTCCTTTTTTTGAAAAAAATTTCATACTGACCTGCTAACTTCACAGTGAAGTTAGCAGGTCACATGGTGTATCTCAGGAACCAAGCGTGCTAGAAACTTGTAGTAAGGCTCCAAATTTGCAGTTTTTTTGCATTTCAACGATTAGCTATGTTAAAAATTTGAAGTCCTAAATTTAAAAATTTCCCAAGTTTAACTTCCATATGAAGCAAGTAGGTCACATCGTGTATCTCACGAACCAAGCATGCTAGGAACTTGCAGTAAGGCTCCAAATTTGCAGTTTTTTTGCATTTCAAGAATAGGCTAGGTGATAATTTTGAAGTCCTATTTTAAAAAAAAATTTCATACTGACCTGCTAACTTCACAGTGAAGTTAGCAGGTCAGTATGAAATTTTTTTCAAAAAAAGGACTTCAAAATTTTGACCTAGCCTATTCTTGAAATGCAAAAAAACTGCAAATTTGGAGCCTTACTACAAGTTCCTAGCACGCTTGGTTCCTGAGATACACCATGTGACCTGCTAACTTCACTGTGAAGTTAGCAGGTCAGTATGAAATTTTTTTCAAAAAAAGGACTTCAAAATTATCACCTAGCCTATTCTTGAAATGCGAAAAAACTGCAAATTTGGAGCCTTACTGCAAGTTCCTAGCATGCTTGGTTCGTGAGATACACGATGTGACCTACTTGCTCCATATTGAAGTTAAACTTGGGAAATTTTTAAATTGAGGACTTCAAATTTTTAACATAGCCTATCGTTGAAATGCAAAAAAACTGCAAATTTGGAGCCTTACTAAAAGTTTCTAGCACACTTGGTTCCTGAGATACACCATGTGACCTGCTAACTTCACTGTGAAGTTAGCAGGTCAGTATGAAATTTTTTTTTTAAAAAAGGACTTCAAAATTCTGACCTAGCCTATTCTTGAAATGCAAAAAAACTGCAAATTTGGAGCCTTACTACAAGTTTCTAGCACGCTTGGTTCCTGAGATACACCATGTGACCTGCTAACTTCACTGTGAAGTTAGCAGGTCAGTATGAAATTTTTTTCAAAAAAAGGACTTTAAAATTATCACCTAGCCTATTCTTGAAATGCGAAAAAACTGCAAATTTGGAGCCTTACTGCAAGTTCCTAGCATGCTTGGTTCGTGAGATACACGATGTGACCTGCTAACTTCACTGTGAAGTTAGCAGGTCAGTATGAAACTTTTTTTTTAAAAAAAGGACTTCAAAATTATCACTTAGCCTATTCTTGAAATGCAAAAAAACTGCAAATTTGGAGCCTTATTTCAAGTTCCTAGCTTGCTTGGTTCCTGAGATACACCATGTGACCTGCTAACTTCACTGTGAAGTTAGAAGGTCAGTATGAAATTTTTTTCAAGAAAAGGACTTCAAAATTTTGACCTAGCATATTCTTGAAATGCAAAAAAAAATGCAAATTTGGAGCCTTACTGCAAGTTCCTAGCATGCTTGGTTCCTGAGCTACACCATGTGACCTGCTAACTTCACTGTGAAGCTAGCAGGTCAGTATGAAATTTTTTTCAAAAAAAGGACTTCAAAATTCGGACCTAGCCTATTCTTGAAATGCAAAAAAACTGCAAATTTGGAGCCTTACTACAAGTTCCTAGCACGCTTGGTTCCTGAGATACGCCATGTGACCTGCTAACTTCACTGTGAAGTTAGCAGGTCACTAAATTACACCGTTATTTGGCGAACTGCAAAATCGGGAATAGAAATGCAAAAAAAACTGCAAATTCCTGTCAAGGTCCCAATTGCGTGGGTGAAAGCTGCCCTGCTAACTTCACAGACGTCACATGGCCGGCTATTGTACTTTTGCGCCTAGATGTGTAAAGTGCCTGGAATCCCACGAAATAGGTCAATGTAAGGTGGGTCCTAAAACCCAAACTTCCTCTGCGGCTTGCGTCAATTGCAATAAAACTGATCATACAGCCAACTTTCGCGGTTGTGAAAAATGGGTAGAGTATATGAAAAAAAAAGAGTCAATGTTAGGCTCGGCCAACCAAAACAGAATTCCCTCAAGGAAACCAGTACTCAATATCGTGAATAACTCAATAAATACTAGTCGAACGGCAATTCCCAACACGAATTCAATCAGTTTTGCTGATAAAGTGAGAGGATCCAGCCTATAGGGCCTCTCCCTCCCAAGCCCAAAAGTACAAAACAAAGCCAGTGATGAAATATCGGCTTTCATAGATGAGTCAATTAGACTCTTCGGAGCTCCAACTCACATTCTAATTGCAAAAATTCGAGCCTTTTGGCCATCATATTTAAAATTGGACGAAAGTCATAAACCATAGGTGCTTACCTTTCTTTTATTGCTTCATTGACCATCTTTTCCACACCATGAATCTGAGTATTATCACAGCCAACGTCAATTCATTTTCTAAAGATAAACAAATAGAGATAGACCTTCTCCTTAAGGACACTTCCCCATCCGCAATATTATTGCAAGAAACTTGCTTGCATTCTAACAGAATGCAATATAAACAAAATTTTAATAATAATTACGATATTTTTACAAATAACAACGATAGAGGGACTGGAATCCTAATGCAGAATTTCATTCGTTTTTCTCAAAAGTATTTTTCTAACAACATTATAACAGCGACAATAGCTATAATCCCAATACATAACCAGCAAATCTCTTGCTCTTGCATCGATATACGTACCTTGCAACTCCGGCTAAGCACTCCAAGCTGCCATGGACGAACTTTTTCGTTTCTCAATCAGGTTCGATTACATAATCGTAGGCGGGGACTTCAACTGTCGACATCCATTATGGGGAAACTCTTTCACTAACTTCAATGGAACCCACTTAACTCAATGGTATTTCGATAATAATTTTCACGATTTCGATATAGTTGCTGCTCCTGGCCCTACGCGCCCCAGCTTGGGATCCCATATAGATTTTTTTATTATTTCTTCCAACCTCCAGGCGCAAAATAACATACAATGCCTAACGTTAGACTTGGTTTCTGACCATTTTTCAGTCTTGCTTAATATTGCGATTGAACAATACTCCGCTTTCCCTGATTTGCCCAGGACGTTCATAAGTTACAAAAACACCAACTGGACGGACTTTAACAGTTTCCTCAACACCAATCTTAATGTATTAACCATCATCTAATGTATTTAAAATAATTGATCACCACCGGTAGGAAATCAAAAACTTCCCCAGAGCAGCAACTATTAAACCTCAACAACTATTAAACCTCAACAACATAAGTGTATCCTCACCGTATGAATGAATGAATCCAAAAACTGGAAAGAACTCCCAAAGCTGAGACAGGCTAAACCACAGTACACATATTAAAGGTAATATCTTCCGAGTTTTCATTTTCGTTCAAGTTCGCGCATGTGTCAAAATCTCAGAGACCCCTGTCAGTTCATTGTGTGTGTACTGTGACATGTTCAACACTTTCCAAATTTAACATTTAGATTTTCAGTTTTCTCAATTTTCCAAGCCTCTGATTGGCCAGAATTCAGAAATCTGAAGATTCAGTACTGAAATTGAGGCATTGAATGTACCCATTGTCAATTTGACAAGGTCTCTGAGAATTGATTTGTTTTTTATGTTCAGTATCTGACAACCGATTTTTGAAAACATGCGCAATATATTACCTTTAATATGTGTACTGTGAGGCTAAACTATTGCTTGGTAACTACAACCGAACACATTTTAAAGACTGCATCAACCTAAGTAGGAACAACCTAAGAAAAATAACTGGTCTCCTAACTGGCCACTGCAGACTAAATAGACACCTAAACATTCTTGGTCTAGTAAGCAGTCCAACATGCAGATTCTGCTGCGCACAGGAGGAAACACCAGACCATATATTGGGAAAATGTGACGCAATCATGCATCAAAGGAAAAAACACCTGGGACACTACCAGGTGGAAGAGGGTGAACTTTCCTCTCTAAAAGTCCTCCAAATACTCAAATTTCTGAGAGAAATTAAGGTGGAGGAAGAACTGTAAGATGAGCAATCTCATCCAGTTTTTAGGTGGGGGCACAATAGATCTTAAGGTCGCAGTGCGACAACCCCAATTTTTCATTCATTCATTCATCCTCACCGTAAGAAAAGGTTGAAGCATTTGCCGCACACTGATCTGTACGCGCTGAAAATACCAACAGCTAATGCTGTCACCTCACTCGAAGTTGCAACCTTCAACAGTTCATTCGATGTATGGCATTAAAATCTTACTTTATCAACTTTTCACCCCACAACAAATCAGATGATATAACCGATGAACACTTTGCATCAGTGGACCTCATTGAATCAGTGATTACATCACTCATCAATAAAAAGTCGGCAGGCCACGATAATATCCCCAACCTGGTACTCCGTAGAGCGAAACGAATGATAGTTAAATTTCTTACTCCGCTCATCAATAATTGCATTAACATTTGCTACTTTCCATCGCCTTGGAAATCAGCCAAGCTAATCCCGATCAAGAAGAGTAACTGTACCAACACAACTGAGAACTACCGACCAATTTCTCTCCTATCCAACCTGGGGAAAATTTTTGAAAAAGTAATCCTATCAAAAATTGAATGCCTATTTCAGGACTGAAGTGTCACAAACTCAACAATTCGGCTTTAAACGTGGGCACTCCACTGAGCACGATTTGCTCTATTTTCAGAACAATATCTTAAATAATCTCAGGTCCAAACGCTGTACAGTTGCTTGCAAGCTAGACCTCACAAAAGCCTTTGACTCAGTTTGGCACGCTGGACTGATCTACAAACTAAACCAGCTCAACTTTCATCCTTCTTTCATCAAAATCATAAAAAGCTTTCTCAGCAACCGCAGTCTGTGTGTCCAGTTCGAAAACGAAATTTCCAACCCTGTTCCGGTGCAGGCAGGAGTCCCCCAAGGCTCGATTTTGGGCCCATACCTATTCAACTTGTATCTGGCTGACTTCTCAGTTCACCATCAGCATTCTTCATCCGTATTATATGCTGATGATACATTTCTTTTCAGTACACACGAAAGGCCACACCAGGTAAAATCGCACCTCTACTTTGCATACCAATATTATAAAAACTGGGGAATAAGTATCAACCCCAGCAAATGCGAGTTCATCTGTTTCCGAAACGATTCGGGTAGGGGACACCACCAAGCGGTTCGTGAGAGTCGTCAACTACGGTTGGAAATTGAAGGGAGAACAATCCCCCTGCGAAACTCAATTAAATATCTTGGCGTACACCTTCATGAAAGAATGAAAATGAACCCGCACGCAAGAAAGGCTTTAAATAACAACAAGGCAGCGGTTGAAAAAAGGACGAAACTCCTTATGTACAAATCCCTTATTCGGCCCCTAATGGCATATGTATACCTTATCTGGTTTACAATTACACCTAATGTAGCCCTCGAGCTACACAGATTTGAACGAAGAATACTAAGAAAATGTCTATCAAAAATAAGAAGACCATCTGGCAAATGGCATTGCAATAAAACCTTATTCAATGAATCTAAAGTTGTACCCCTTTTAGACTATCAAGCATCACTTGCCATCAAAAAAAGAATGTACTCTCTCCAGGACCACATTAACCCTTTAAGGGAATTGTTCGGGGAAAACATCGTTTGGAACATTAGCAACCGATACTATATATCTCTCCCATCAGTATCTTCAGCGAGGGCTCGAGTTCCTCATTTCTAGTTCAGGAATACGACAACTCCTTTACCGCTCCATTCTACAAAAAAACAGCACTTTAGCACCTACAGAGGCTGAGCAGCTCAAATCTCATTTCGCTTAAAGTAAAACAAAACAAACTTATCATTTAAATATTTAGAATCATTTTAATATCCATTGACAAAATATTTGTAATGTAAGATGTACACAAAATTCCAAAATTCTCGATTATTATTTAAGAAATCAACTATGTCCAATTGTTCTATTCGTATATCAAATCGAAAAAAATTAATCAAAGGGCACGGTAGTGCCCAGCCAAGTTCGCGGCACTACACCCTTTTTACAGGAACAAACTCAGGCGATTTTCAACCCCCCTCTAACTTCAATACCAATAAAGTCAGAAACTTCAAATTCGGAGTATTTGCTGAACTGATCAAACACAGGTGGCTCACCAAATTTCAACTCTTTAGCATTTAGCATTAGTAGTTCCCAAGATATAGGACTTCACTGACTCACTGACTGACTGACTCACTCATCAAAATTATGGAGCACTTCCCGACATCGTAGAAACTTGAAATTTCGTACAACGGTAGGCCTTGTGGTAAATACAAAGGAAAAAATCGAAAATCTGCAATTTTCCATTCAGGGGGCATGGCATCCACCCACTTTCTTAAATATTCTATAAATTATATGGAGCCTTTCCGGTTGTTGTAGAACAATGAAAATTGGTAAGTTGGTAGGGTTTGAGGTACTTAGAAAGAAAAAAATTGGAATTTTCCATACAGGAGGCGTGGCATCCACCCACATTCTTAAAAATTCTTATAAATTATATGGAGCACTTCCGATTGTTGTAGAACGATGAAAATTGGTAGATCGGTAAGGCTTAAGGTACTTAGAAAGAAAAAATTGAAAAATTGGAATTTTGCATTCAGGGGGCGTGGTATCCACCCACATTATAAAAAATTCTTATAAATTATATGGAGCACTTCCGATTGTTGTAGAACGATGAAAATTGGTATGTCGGTAGGCCTTGAAGTACTTAGAAGAAAAAAAAAATCGAAAAATTGGAAGTTTCAGTTCAGGGGGTGTGGCATCCACCCACATTCTTAAAAATTCTTATAAATTATATGAAGCACTTCCGATTGTTGTAGAACGATGAAAATTGGCAGGTCGGTAGGGCTTAAAGTACTTAGAAAGAAAAAATTGAATAGTTGGAATTTTGCATTCAGGGGGCGTGGCATTCACCCACATTCTTAAAAATTCTTATAAATTATATGGAGCACTTCCGATTGTTGTAGAATGATGAAAATTGGTAGGTCGGTAGGACTTGAAGTACTTAGAAAGAAAAAAATCGAAAAATTGGAATTGTCCATTCAAGGGGGGTGCCATCCACCCACTTTATCAGAATTGCTATTATTTGTATGGAGCACTTTCGGTTGTCGTAGAATTATGAAACTTTGTAGAGCGGTTGGGCTAGACTTTCACCTGGCAAAATAAATCTTTGCAAAAAGGAGTGAAATCACAAAAAAACCATAAATGTTAAAAGAGGAACCAAGTTCTTATGTGTACAAGAAACCTGTGCGTAAAAAGTCAGCCAAAAAACGTTATGAGATCTAAAATATATGCCAAGTTTCAAGTTCATGAAGTTTAATATCAAATATTAAAACAATTATATAAAAATAAACAATTCCAAACTATGACAGAAATTTGGTAATTAATGATTAGGGTAAGTCGGTGTAATATGCCACACTTAAGAGTAAACAATTGAAATTAAATAGTAAATGGCAAGTTAAGTAAAAGATTTTCTTAGTTTCGTTAGGTTGTTGTTTTATTTAATAAATAAAAGAATAAAAACATAAATTTAATACTTTTAACTCATTGCAAATGAAGTTTTCAAAAAACCTTAAAAAGTGGCATTTCACCCACACGTGAGGGTAATATGCCACTTCTGAAGGGGTGAAATGCCAGCAAACATTTAATATGGCATTTAATCGATGGGACATATTGGGCAGATTCCATTTTGGAGACAGTCCTCGTGCATCCTTGTGACAATTGGAGCATTGCACCCAGTCACTTCTGGGTCAATCTTTATCGTATCTGAATGAAATTAAAATCAAAGGGGGTAATATGCCACTTTAGTGGGTAAAATGCCAGTTGGTACGAAACAAACGTGGCATTTTACCCCAAAACGTTAAAAAATATAAAATTATGCCTGAACGAAAACTAACGGAATATATCAAGTCTAGACACAAACAAACATTAAGTACACAAAATAAGCCTTACCTTCTTGGAATAAACCTTCGTATATCGCACTAAAAAACACAAAAAAAAACCGATTTTAATCGCACCCAATTTAATAAAAACACACTTGAATTAAAACTTTCATGAATATTTTCCAAACCAAACTGCCTAATAACTTGTGCATCCGTGTGCCCAGAAAACTTAGCGTAACTGAGCGAATTGCAATGTCAGCGTTGCCAACATCAACTTAGAACTGCAATATATTGAAAGGTGGCATATTACCCACACTGGCATATTCGACCGACTTACCCGCTACTGATTCAAATTTGGTGGATTTACTTGGCAAGATTTTTCTTAAATACTTACTTAATCACAAATTAAAAATGTATGAAAACTTGACCAGTGAACCCACCCAATTTTAATCAGTAGTCATTAATTACCAAGTTTCTGTCATGATTTGGAACTGTTTCGATATTAATCTACTTAAGATATTTGATATTAAACTTCATGAACTTAAAACTTGGCATATATTTTAGATCTCATTACGTTTTTTGGCTGACTTTTTACGCACAGAGGTTTCTTGTACACATAAGAACTTGGCTCCTTTTTTAACATTTATGTTTTTGTTGTGATTCCCCCTTCGGGAGTAAAAAGGAAAAAACATCAACTTAATGTTAAAAATAGGGTTGTACCCATTTAATTTTACACTTTTATAGTGATTTAGATAGAGACGCAATCATTTTGCCTCTAGGTATATCATGTTATCTCTTGTTATTCGTTTTATTAGGTTAAATCTTCAATTCAGTAGCGTAGCTACCGCGGTATCAGCCGTATCAATGATACGGGGCCCCCGAGATATAGGGGCCCCCGAGATTCAGAGTACTTGACGTTTGCAAGAAAGTTTTCATTGAGATACATTCGATAAACAATTTAAATAGGTTCGCTTGTTGAAGTTAACCTAGAGTTGACCCAGGTTTTCTTGACAACCACAAGAATTGTCAAAAAACACCAAAGGATTCCCAATTGTGCTTTACAAATCAATAGAAACAAACCACAGCTTCCATTTTATTTTTCTATTTGTTATTACAGTAGATGACGGATATAAGAAAGTCAAAAAATGCAAATAATTTCTTTCTTATATCCGTGTTTTCTTATATGAAATATTGTTTATAAGAAAGAAACCTTCTCTTATCAGATAAATGCATTATAAGAAAGAAATTTTCCTTTAAATATAACTATATAATTTGAAATAAATTTCCAAAGCATTGACGGCAAAATTGTATGTATCTTGTACTGGCATTAATTCATAATTATCGCTCAAACATACCAAAAACAAGCATTAAACAATTAATTTCTTTCAAAACCATATTATCACGGGGTGGTTTCTTAAAGACGTTTAATTTTCTATGCAGTAAGAGAAATTTTGTACCAGAATAAGTTTCTTATATCAGTGTTTTTCTTATAAGCCGTTTTCTTATATTAGGTTAATTTTACACATAACTTTATGGGAATGTGCATGGTGTTTTAAAATGTCTTTCTTATGAGCGAGTTTTTCTTATATGAGATTTTCTTATATCCGTCATCTACTGTATTAAAGTAAAGAAAATGCTTTGGAGCTCATGTCACTCTGACAATTTATTCTTTACACCCAGCTCGTCCCAGCAAGAAACCTAGATCTACTTCAGGGGGTGTTCAGAGTGACCCTAGGTGTCAAAACACAGAATTTACTGGTCAGGGCCCAGGAGAATTAGACGAAAAAATGGTAAAATTAGGAAATAATTCTTATAAAACTGAACTTCGATGGGGAGCTCCGTTTTACTTTACCTTCATGACCAGTTTAGTTGAAAATGGACAACGTTTTTTGTACAAATCGTATTCGGATTCATCTCCTTATTATAAAATAAAGTTTTGGGTGGAAGAGGTAAGGAAAAAACCGTTTTATCAAAAGAGGGAGTGAGTTGTGCATTTGTTTTCTAATAACTCGTTCAATTTCATTTTACAACGAATAATTGAGGAACCAGAAACTTTCAAACAGTTTTATTATTTTCATAATGAGCTATCATTGAAGTCCAAAAGTTATAGTGTTTCAAAATTTGACTTTCGATTTTGACCGTAAAGTGACAAACAAATACATACATTTGGAAATATGTACGTATCTAGAAAACTGTTACTTTTTTTCAAAAATCAAGCTGGTTTAAATTTAAGCTCATAGAATTCTACAGAAGAAAGATTATGACACTATTTCATTATAAAGCAACAGATTTTGGGAAAAACGTGCACAAACGTTACAAAATTATTATTAACTCAAAATTTTGTTTCTCATAAAAAAAGTGTTATAATCTTTCTTTCGTATAGTTTCATGAGCTTCGATATAAATCATTTGAACAAATTAACGGTTTTCGAGATACATATTTATAAAAACAGTTTTTTTGTCCCTTTTACCGTGCAAAATCAAATATCAAATTGAACTAATCTAATATGCTTATGCAAATAAACAAAAGTTTGTATCTAAGGTTGAGCCCCTGTAAGAAAAAGGGGGCCCCTAAAAAATGTTTGATACGGGGCCCCCAAAGTGATCGCTACGCCACTGATCTTCATAGTAATGTTAACGTCATGTTCAGTGGACGCTATGTCATAATAATTTCAGAAAAAATCTTTTATTTAATGTCTTTAGTTTGTTGAAATTAATACAAATTTAATAAATAAATATTTCTTAACCGAGTAGCCAGACCACTTCTAAGTCGGCAGCATTAATTTAATTTTTAAGAACAATTATTGTACACTAGTCATAAGAAAGTGATATGTAAAAACAAAAAAAATCTCAATAAACATACATACATACATACATTTGACGGTCAAATTGACTTTGATTTGAAGTTTTCGAAAACGGTCACTTTTTTGTATCCGTTAACTTTATGCAACGTTAAATGGTTTTTCCTAATAGGTACATTATGTACATTAGGGGTTTCGGATTTTTTTTGATTTTTTATATTCAAAATGGATATGGTGGATCTTGTAAAGAGTTTAGAAAGAAGTAATATTTGCTCTGGGACATTTTCCAAAATTTAATTTTGATACCTCGCGGCCGTTTTAAGGTAAAAAAAGCACAGTTCGAAAAAGTGGTTGGAACAACCAATTGAGTCAATGTGTGCTCAAAATTACTTATAATGTTTTATTTTGGCTTTATTTTCTCATTTTTATTGACCAAACATACATTTAAGTATGCTGTATAATGTTAAAATAGCAAATTTTAACCAATTCGAGCATTTCATTTAGAAAAAATAATCGAAAACGTCTAGAAAAAAAAATGTTTTTTTTCCAACACTGCATTTAACATCAGGGAAAACTGATGGCCTTTTCGATTGGCAACCCAGAAGCGTTCGGAATGCGTGTAAACCCTTCTGAAAGTGTTCTATTGGTATTCAGAATGAAAATTCTTCTCCTGAAAAGAACAGAAAACGATTCTGGATTTCATCATTGTATATATATTATTATAGTACTATCATGAAGAGGAACGATTTGGTTTCCCTCTATAGCGGCGAACCAGAACTACAGCGGCGGCGAATTGAAGCGGGGAGAATGAGCAGATAATTTAGGAAATAATAATGAATATTAAGGTTAAAAGAATTTAAGAAGATAGAGAGCAACGCATACAAAATTTATGGGAGTCCAAGGGAGACAAGAAAAACATCAATTTTGTGGGTTTTTCTTTATCAAGTTTCCGTAATATGGTTGTATTGTTTGAAAATTGAGATTATATTGGACTTTTTTGTTTGGTTGTATGAGTGACTGTAGTAAATTGGGAAAATAGAAATTTATGAAGAATATATCTATAACCACAGTGCCGCTAAAAAAATGTTTTAATGAAATTAATAGTGAGGAATGTTATACATTTTTGTAGGTAGGTATTTTTTCTAAAATTGAAGTAGGTAAATTCTGAATAAAAATGAATCATTAATACATATAGTGGGTGACAACAATACTTAAAGAGTAACAAAAATTTATTATTTCTCAAAATTATGTTTTTAATTGAAAATATTTTTGAAAAAGTATGACAAAAAGCTAGAGCGTGTAGGTAAGGTCTAGACAAGAAAAAAGTTACATGGGGTGGATGGTCCATTTTATCTCGTTTAGGTGGGAGGGTTAATTTTCAAAAAAAAAAATGACTTGGAATAGAAAATAAATTATTAAACAATAACGGCAACACCTACAATACCATGCCATTGTTTTATTTAAGCCAGAAATTCGTCCTTTAATTACCTTTTAAAATAAAGTTATTTTTTTAAATATTTTGCTAAAAACAAATTTTTCAAACTTAAAATTTTGAAAAAAAAAAGAAATTATTTTTTTTTAAACCAACTTTTTTTCAAAATTTGTCCTTACCAAGTATTTTTATTTTTTAATTTAGAAGTAGATCGAACTAATTTTAGTATACAGAAAAAATTTCCTCACAGTTGTAGTAGCCGTTTTTGAGAAACAAAAAGATTAAGTTGAACAGATAAAAAAATTTGTATGGCAAATTTACCCATGTAAATAATTTTTACTTCAAAATTGTTGTCTACTGTTAGTAATTTTTTGTTACAAATCTGTTGACTATCTCAAAGCGCGCATTTAAAGACCTCAATCGTGAAGATCCGTTAAGAACTTTAAAAGTTGAAAATTTATTAGTGAAACCATTTTATTAAATTTTTAATTAAAAATGATTTTGTGAGAGTCATTTAAACCAACATAGTGTCATGCTGGTTGAACTAATCCTTAAACATTGTTAAACATTATTTTAGAAGATGGTTGGAGGCACAAATGTGTAGTGGATTTTTTTCCATAATTCTGAATTTTTTCATCAACTTTTTAATTTTGAAAAGTGAAAATCGAATCGTTTGGAGCTTGAAACTAGCGTAAATTTTCAAATATCTCCACTTAGCGGTGTTCTAGAAAATTGAAATTTTTACCAGATACAATACAGTACAATAGTTATCACTCAGTAAAATTTCAAGTTTTTCTTTGTACCCCTCAAAAAGTTAAAAATTAAAAACCTCTACAATCTCACCCAAAAAAAGCATTGTTTTAAAAAAAATTATCAAGCACGGAAATTTATCTTTATCAAAAATTCCTTAAACACGGATAATTTTTTTTTCTGTATGCTTTCCGTGGGTATAGATTTTATTTTCATCCTACGTTCCACTAGTCAACAGCAAGACATTTGTCAAACAGCTTTTTTAAAATTTACATTTTTCAAAAACTAATATCTTCTAAACGGGATTTTTTAGAATTAAATGTTGGTCTAACAACCTTCTTAGAATTTTATTTTCTATCAAAGGTGAAAAAATCAACTTTTATCTCTTACCGTTTAGAAAATAGATTTTCGACCTTCACTTAGTTTTACCCCCCTTTTAGCCCTTTAAATATGTTAATTTTCAAAACTAACTCCTTATTGGGCACCTACTTAAATGCATGCATAAAATATATTAAGAAAGCACATATCTTATAAAATAAGTGAGTTAATCAATACCTATATTGATACACACTTGAAAATTGATTTTGAAACAAAAATTGAAAATTTTAATTCGAATTTCAATTTTTGCAAGAAAATAATTGAACCTATATCTATAGATATACCTACGTGTTCATTAATTCATAAAAGAAACCAAAACCATTGTTTAATTTCATATACGTGTATGAACATTTTACTTATTTTCTCTACCTCATTCTGTCGTTGCCATGACACTAACAGCTGACGCACCCATCTCCCTTATCCCACTTATTGTTGTCAGAATAAAAAAATATAATCGTCTCTGTCTTATCCCCCTGACAACTGCAATTCGCCGAGGTTAGCAGCGCCACAACCGAGCCCAAAAACGAGCCGAACCAGAAGCTCAAAATGCTGTTCCATGAGAGTACTATAATAATATATATACAATGATGAAACACTATAAATGAGAAGACGTAATTTTACGTTTGGTAGTGTTTCTTTGACGGTGTTCACACGAGCTTCATGAGAGACGACTCATTTTGACGTCTCTCTTTTTATCACATTCCTATTTATTGGAAGGAAAGAGATGGCGAGGTGAGGCAGAAATGTTCAAAAAAATTAAAAACTTCAGCCTCACTTGGCCATCTCTTTCTTTCTAAGAGATGAGAGTGAGATACAAATTAGAGACGTCAAAATGAGTCGCCTCACGTGAAGTTCGTATGAACACCGTCTTTGGTTCATATAATTAATAAAATAACTTAAGACATCAAATTGACAGCTATACTTACCCATATTTCGATATTCCATAAAAAAATTAATAGTAATTACATCACAAAAAGGATATTCATACAACAGTCGTCGTAAAATTTTAAAAACATCGTAATTCGATTTACGAAGTTTACAACTTTACTACATTTACGACGAGTTTACGCTGCTGCATGAATACCCTTATTAAGGGTAACTAACATACAGTTAATAATAGTTAGTAACTGACGAAAACAATCAAGATAGAAATCATTAAACAATACAAAGCAACTTTTCTAATTTAAGCACGTAACTTAATTTTTACGATACGACTAGTTTCGATTTTCTTATTTTGTCCACTCAAATCGACAAAATACCCCTATGTGATTCGGTTAATATGTTGCCACTTTTCGAAAATATACTTTTTTATGTCAAAAAGTGAGACATCGCTTTTTTTATAATTTTTAATATTTTCAACATGAAAAGAAGTTGCGGAAATGACGGAAATGACGTCACGTAAAAAGTCGCAAATATATTGCAAATTCTGTTTCTACGTCAGTGTCCGCAAATTTACACATAGGGTGTTCACACGATGTGCAAAAACTGTCCCAAAAGTTGCAAATGCATTTGCGATCAAGGTGATCGGACATCATGTGTCTGCAAATATGATCGCAAATGTTGTGGTCTATATGCGAGGTGTTCAGACGTTATGCTACAAAATCCGCATATCACATATTTTCTTTGGTTTCGCATATGGGTAAAAAAATAAACTAAAGAAAACATGTAAAAGATTTCTGTTTCTTCCTTTTCCATAACAAAAAGACAAAAAAGGCATCTGGTTCTTAGCGTCTCATTCCAAATTTCCTTTTTAAATCAAGTAGTTTTTCCGGATAGTTTAGAAAAATTAAATTTGCGAAAAAAAAACTCAAATTTGTTTGTTCAGTCAACAGTTCAACATCATAATCCTTTCCTATTTCTCTCTAAGAAATCCTCATTTGAATTTTATTTCTGAGACTGTGACACATGCGCGAACTTGAGCGAAAGTTAAAACTCGGAGTATACCTATTACCTTTATTAATATGTGTACTGTGGCTTACACGAAGGTATGAAAGATTCAAAAATAATGTCGAAGAAAATGTGGAGAATGAAAATACTTCAGAATGAGTACAAATTACTTTTGAAAGTATATTGCTTGAACACACCTTATGCTATGTTCCCACCAAAATGAAATTCGAGATTTCAGCTAAAAAATTTCGAGATTTCAAATTGGTGAAACAGAATGTCATTGAGATTTCGTTGAAATCCTGAGCGTTTATTGAGATTTCATTGACATTTCTATGAAAACTTGTTCCAGCGGTTCAAAATATCAAAAGCTTTCAACCTAAATCACGGGTTTCATTTTGGTGGGAACAAAGCATTAGATGTGAAAGGAAATGTCAACAAATCTCTTCAAATCCTCGACCGAGGAGATTTTGTTCCGCAACTGAAAGTTGCTGGCAACTCAGTTTCCTCGTGTGAAAGGGGACTTTCAGTTAAAAGGTTAGTGTTTCCACTTTTCAGAACTTTCTTTTTTATGTAAAATTTTTAGAATTTTCTTTTAATTATTTTATACCGCACCGAATTTTCGTGGTTTCGCAAAGTAAATAATCAAAGCCTATCACTCTGTGCTGTGAATAAGTATTAAAAAATTAACATTAAACAAAAAATTATTTACATTTTTTTTTCACTTTAAACCGCTTAAGTACATTATGTGTGACTTGTGTAACTGACGTTTTGGAAAGCTACTCTTCTGTCAGTTTTGACATAAGCTTCCAACAGCTTCCGCATATTATAGTTCTACCATAATTCATACTTAAATGAAGATGTTTGTCGTTTATGGTAAGTGCCCTATTGCACAACGACCTTTTGAGTCATGACTTTTTTCGAAATTCAATGACTGCGAACGAGGAAAAACATCTGATCTCACCATCGCACTCATTTAATTTCGAAAAAAGTCAGTATAATAGGGCACTATGCGGATTTATTGTCTTTTTCATGGAAGATCAAAATATTTTGTATGCACAATTTTTATTCGAACGTGCCCTTAAAAATATTTCTGCACTGACATTATTCATTCGTGTACCATTTCCATTTCATTTTCAACAATAGTCTCTCTGAACGATTTCATTCTCAAAACAAAAAAAATCCCAAATTAAATTTTCCTTTCCTTGTCGCAGCATTTCCCATTTCGAACTTCAAAGTTATCCCAGATTTGACAGCGAGTAGACACGCAAAAAATCTCGCATCGCGTATTTTTTTCGAAACTAAAATACTCGCGTTTTATCAACAAAATTTCCAACAAAACAATAGCAAAATCTAGGCCATCACATGAATCATCTTATAGTGCAATAGTTTATCATTGAATTTCAATCGGTTTGTTTGTTAAAAAGTGAGTTTTTCACACCAAAATTCCAAGAAATCCTTTTGCGTAGAAGAAGTAGAAAAAGATCAAAAGTGCCGAAAATATATTTTTGTGTTGTTCAACATTAACTATTGCTCTCGCTCGCACCCGTTTGTTTTGTGTTTGGTGTTTATTTATTGAGTGCTTTGTTCGATATATCTTGCTTTTTCTTTCTGTTGAGTGTGGAAATATTTTACTACAATTTTGTGTTTGTTTATTATTTTTCTGTTACTTGTGTCCTTCCCCTTTCACATTAGATTTACTTTCTCAAGTGGGACAGAGACTTACTTATCCAGCCATATATTTTTTTCCAAACACAAAAAAAACCCATCCCGTTACATCTAAAAGAAAAGTGTGGGAGTTTTGAGTAGAAATTCCCTTCGAGTTTAAATGCTGACTACCCTGAACGCTGTGTTCGAGTAGAGTTCGGTTAAAAAAATTGTGTATTGCACCACGGGAATCAAGTTCATAACAAAAAAAAAATGATCTGCTATCTGTTTTCTAGCATTGTTTTAATTAAAAAAATGACAAGGAAATGTGACTTTTAGTTTGTGCGCATAGTACGAAACATCCGTCTTCCACCCCCATCATCTATCACCAACAAAACCAAATCACCAACTGTCACCTTTTTTGTATCAAGTGTCCTTGCGCCTTCCATCATCTCATCGTACATCGATTCATCTCGACTACGTCACAGTCATCTGTTATCATCGCTTGCTGTTGCATCTTTTTGCATCATAATTTTCATTTCATTACTGTGCTGCACTTTGTATCGTGTTGTGTATTCGTAACGCGTACGTGTTAATTGTGTTTATTTTTCTTTTCAATATTATGCACTTGTTAACTTGAAAAATAAGAAGAAAAATTATCTCGCCGAATGATAAAAAAGGACGAATTACGAATTTTGTAAATTTTATTGTACTACTTTCGCCGAATGGGAACGAGAATGGCTTGGAAGCCATCAGCAGCTCGAGGAGAATGGATATGCCAATGTTTTGTGATATTAATTGTAGGAGCTCTTCTAAGACAACAATGTGGTAAGTAAATTGAAAACTACATATTAAGGTTATAGGTACTTTTTCTTTATATTAAATACTTTTGTTTTTGGTTAACAACATCAAGTGTTATAATATGTAACATATTTTTAAAAACGTGCATCCTTTGAAGTTCAGTTTAATCGAGAATTTGTTCACTATAACTTCTTTAGTCGACTTACTTTTTGCCTACAGCAGGGTCCCGCTAAACCGTAAGAATTATTTTAAGAGCTAATAAAGACAATTTAATGATTCAACTACGGGACACACTATTTTTGTAAATATCGAATTCAAATAATTTGTTAAGTTAATTACACCTACCTACCTACTTACTTACTTACTTAAGGTGGCTGCATTCTTGTGTGCAATTGGGTCTCGACTGGTAAGCTTCTCCTAACAGCTAGCTTCTCCTACTAGCTAACTTCTCCTACCAGCTAGCTAGCTGTTTTCAGTTTTGCACGTAAAAAATACGTTCGCTTTAAACTGAGAAAATATTCCTTGAGGAACACAATAAGTTTGTTCGTTGAGCCCTGAAGTAACCCTGGGGTCGGCCCAAAGCGTTTTTTGAAAACCCTGAACTCGCCCTGGCCAGCAAGTTCTGTGTTTTTTGAAACCTAGGGTCGCCCTGAACTCGCCCTGAAGTAGATCTAGGTATTTTGCTGGGGCGAGTTGATGTAAAGAATAAAACGTCAAAGTGGGATGAGGAATGAAGCAATTTTTTGTTGAAGATTCACGTGCTGCGGGTTTTCTTTTGTTTTTGAATGAAAAAAACAAGGAATACCTACACAAATTTACTTTAATAACAAATACATAAAAGTACCTAGAAAATACTAATACATATTTGTTTGTTTTTATTAATTTTTAAAACAAATTTTGTTTCTTGCTTACCTCTACAACCCAATTGAAGGCCTTTTGCTGTTTTTTGAGAACCAAAAAACCCAGGTTATTTTGACAATTCTTGTGGTTGTCAAGAAAACTTGGGTCAACCCTGGGTCAACTTCAACGAACAAACCTATGTCACAAGAATGAAAAGCGAATAACATTTGTACATATTTAATACCTATCATCAGGATACTTAAAATACTCGAAATTTACTTGTCCTATTGATTAAATTAGAATTATAGTACAAGAAAAGGGGAAGATTTGGATTGCAATCTGCATAATAGAGTTGCGTTGAATGATTCAGATTAGCCCCGCAATTCGGATTAAAGGTGATTGGTATTAGTCATAAATTTTTTACTTACATTACCACAACTCTTGTTTGAAAACCTGTTTAGTTCAAATCGATTTTGAATATGTATGAACTTTTACATACATACATGCATGGCTTCATACGACTGAGTGAAAAAGAAGTTACTGGTAGGTACCTGAATCAGAGAAATATCAGAAGAACAAATATTTTTTATTTTGTGATTATTAGGTCTCCAACAACAATACTAGGTGCTTTAGTCAGTTTTGCTTTCTGATATCTCACCAATCGCAGACATTTTAGCGCAATTCCTAATTTGTATGTCACAAAGTTAAGACTTAAATTTTTTGGACTCTCTTGTTGAATTATTTTTGTAGTTGTTGATCTATTTATAGAAAAATAGACGTAGAGTGCATTTGACTCCTTCTCAGGGAGTCAAGTCTTTCAGTTTGAAGCAATTTTTTGCGAGCTGTAATAGTTAAGCTACAAGTTTATTTGTTAAAAAATGTGAAAAAAATCTACAATAAATTAATAAAATAATCTTGTGGTTGAGAAAGTTCGTGTAGAACCAAGGCCTATTAGCTTACAACTCTCAAACCTTTCTGTGTGGATATTGTTAGTCAGTAGGAATGGAGAAGAGCTATGAACAAAAGGATATGCACTTCTTAATGAAAAGAGCTGATAGATTTGTAAATTCCTCGCAAAAGGCAATATCCCTGACGAAATCATTTTGTTTTGATTTTTTGGTTATGCAGGTGACAAAGACTGGAATTCAATCCCTAGACCTCTGACGTTTAAGTCAAACAGATTAGGTAACTATTATGCCTAGGGGTATCACCCAATAATTACATAACTGCCTGAATACAATAAAGACAGCTGCAAGCGAAAAACTTGCCAAAATATTGAATATATACAAATCCAATGCTACGAACGTAATGCAAAACGGAGCTGTAGTCGGAGCGGGTACAGTTGTGTGCAGCAAAAAAACAAACGCAATCGAGTCCAACAAAGTTCACTATTTTATACCCATTGTCATTATCATTACATTTGAAGGTGACTTTTACTGACAAGAAATTTAAAATAGATTTAGGAGTTACCTATTAGTCGCATATTTTTAGTCTAAGAGCGAACGTCAAATTTTGGGACTGGGTGTATGATAAACAAAATAATTTATAGGCTTCCATATGCATCGTGATATCAAATACAACATTCTGTCAGATTTTTTTTCTCAGCTTTTTATGGGGAGTTAAAAATAGTGCTCTCTTCGTAATGTGTGTCATGGGTATAACCACTTCATACAATAAAAATAAAAAATCATTCTTTGTTATTTTCAGTTTAACAACTAAAACCTCGACGATTCAATGATCGTTGTGGTTTTAATTGCTCTATTTCTTAAAAATTAATATTTTATTTAATTAAAATACACAGAGCAGAGATCTTTAATAAGATCTAATTTTCTTTCATAAATAAAACTCAATTCAATTTTAAGTTAATTTATGGCGTTTTTTATTTCTTTTTTTTAATAGGTACAGTCATATGTATTTTTAGTTAATTATTTTTTTTATTATATGGCTTGGATAGTGAAATTTGAAATGGAAACCTATTATAGGTATTCCGAGAGGTGTTCGTCACAATCAGATCGCAATTCGTGACGGCTAATTTGTTTTTCTATATTATCTTAGTTCAGCAATTAAAACGCAAAGTTTCGTATCGTAAATATTAATGCTTACTATACTTCACTCATTTTATCTAAATTTTGGGAAAATTTGTTCGTTCATTCGTCTGTTATTAGTCGCTATCATGTGAATAGTCCTTAAGATTACCTATCTCATTACAGCTATACAAAAAAACAGTTAAAAAAACCACTGGTCTGCAAAGCTTTTTTTTCTAGGTGTATACTTATCCCACAAGGAACTTCTATAAATGAAAGCTAAGACTGTCTATACATTTCTATACCAGTTCAAATAAACATAAATGCAAATGCTTTAATACATGCAAATAATAATTTGATTTAAATTTTGGGTTTGGTTTATTGGAAGACGAAGTAGACCAAACTTAATATTCCACTCAACCATTTTTCAATAGTTGCTGTGTTAACTTCAAATCAGATAAGAAGAATATTAACTTTTTACCAAAAGTAGGTACCTATTTGACCATTAAATTTTTCTTTTGTTTACCTAATTAGCATCCAAATAATCATCTTGCTTGTTCCACACTAAGCCTAAGTTCACACGGCAATAATCGTGTCCTGTAACCTCGTTCAGCACAGATATGACATTGGATTCGAAAAAAACGTCCAGATCCGTACCACCGTTCGCAGGTAAATTAACTGTTCGACTTCTTCCTCTGGGGTCTCCTGTAGAATAATACGCTGGAGCGGCCTGTGAGCATTTTTTCTGTTTATTCTTAGCCCAATCGACTCTCCCTTCACTTGCAGTGCTTGGCACATCCCGTTCAGCCCACTAATGTTATTTACCAGTGACATATGTCATCGGCATAGTCTAAACGACTGAGCTTTTCAAACGGTCTCCATTGAATGACCTGTCGCTCACTGGCCGAGAATTGGCGGTAGAACATCCCCTTGTCTTACATTAATAATGGCAAAAATTTTTGGGGGAATTCCTCTACCAAGCAACGAAGCGGTGACTGAAATTCCATCGACTGTTCAAGGGAGATACGCAGGGAGTTGATATGGTCAACACACGACCACTGCCTCTTGAGTGTAGACTCGATTCTATCCTTTATCCGTTAATTGTTCCAGTTCTTAAGGTCACATTTCTTTGGCAGCTTTACAATTACACCATCCTTCCAGTCCTTGGGATAGCTTTCAATTTCATGATTTGTATTAACGGATGTAGAATACTAGCCGCTGTTACGGGATCGGCTTTGACCTTGAATTAGTGTAATCTATACCCGAAAATGTGCCTTTTTGAAACCAATTCGTGGTTTCGAACAGTGACATGAATGCAAGAGTTCTAATTTTTAATAACCGGCTGATTTATGCGATGGCCTTATAGTTATGTTGACTTAGAGGGCATAGGTCGATTGCTGCTTTATACTAAAGACCTGCGACTTCAGAGAATGCCTTAACGGAGTCAAATCGCACTATCTTGGTGGTTGCCCTACCCTCACATCTCTCATGCAGAATCAGATGCTTCATAGATAGTGCTGTCCTATTGAAACCATATGTCCGCTACATCCATAACATGAAATTTGGGTCGTACAAAATTGTTTATCATCGACTAGTAGAGGTCTGAATTGACGAAATTGACTGCTTTGGGCTCTCCTGCGAACTCATGGGCACGGCGATGTCGACATTTCATGCATTTTGTTGACGTACGTGTGTGGGATGTTCGTGCACTAAACCAGTCGACTTGAATTGGCCACCAAACGTTGAATAGTCGACAAGGAAGTCCTACCATGTAATCCGTTATATGGATGCACATTACTGCCACAACAGCACACCAATTTGAATGTATTCCATAAGCGTATTATCTCCTCTAGGCACATTGTACCATATCAGCAAATTTCTCGTGCGCAAACATCTCAGTTAAATAAAATTTACCCAAGCGAACCGTATTGCATTACAAGAAAGCCAATTGGTATGGTCTTAATAATTTTGTACAGGGTTTTTAACTGGTCACTATGCTTCCTCGATAGTGACTTAGATTCTAGTGCTAATATAGGTAGTTACAAACATAATTCTTAGTGGTATGAGAACTTTTATTCCGATTATGACCAAAAGTATCAAAACCAAAGAAAACTCATGGTACGATTTGAGCTGTAAAGAGGTATCAGGTTGAGAGAAGTAAGCTTCCGATGTTACAAGGCCAACCCCACTGAGGAAAACCGGAATAAGTTTAAAAAAGCTAGGTTGACCTGTAACAGTCATATCCGAAAAACCAAATTCTTACATAAACAGAAATTATATAAATAATACTACATTGTCCCAAGGGTAGTAGGTAAACATTTTTGGTAATTTGTAAAAAACACATGGAATTCCACTACATCGTCGATTTCAACACTCGTTTCAAATGATACTTCCGCACTCGTACAGTGGCGAGTGTGGTCAAAGATCTCGATATTCACAAATCCGGTGGACCAGATGGCATCTCACCAATTGCTCTGCAGAGTTGTTCTTCCACCCTGGCAAAACCTTTGCGTAAACTTTTTCATCTATCCTACCCACGGGCCTTTTTCCAAGTTGAAGGGAAATAGCCAGCCAGTCCCTAAAAAAGGCGAAACTTCATCACCCTAAAACTATTGTTCAATAGCATTAGCGTCCCTTATTTCCAAGGTCATAGAAATGCTGATTAATTATCAGCTGAAGAAATATCTAGAAGAACGGAAGCTTCCTAATGACCGTCAGTATGGCTTTCGTAGCAATAGGTCCACTGGTGATCTGATGGTATATCTCATCGAACAGTGGAACCAGTATTTGCATCGTTTTGACGAAAGTAAGATTATTGCGCTTGATATTTCTAAAGCATTTAATAGAGTTTGGCACCAAGTTCTTTAATCGAAAATGCATGCTTTTGGTATCGATCAATCTCCTATTCGTTGGATTAGAAATTACCAGTCGGACCGTTCAATTCGAGCTGTTTTGGACAGTTTTCAGTCTGATATTCACCAAATAAATTCTGGTGTGCCGCAAGGCTCTGTTTTGTCTCCGACTCTCTTCTTATCTTTATTAACGATCTGTTCTCTCACCTCTATATTAATAAACGGCGGATCACAACGTGCTAGCTTTTATACATTTGTTAACTTGTAATTCTTATTAAAAAATGTTTAATAGTATGTGACGTGTGTTAACGTACGGATAAATTGTAACTTGCCAAACTCCACGTATAATGAACGGATAACTTCTTAACAGATACACGCCCACGTGCAGGACAGTTTACTACTACCAGTATACAATTCGTAGGGCAGTGCATGCATGTGACACATGTATTAGAAAATCACCGTGTGTTGGCTGTTCTATGTGCCAGTTAACACGTATGTTAGGAAGCGGATACTAGCTTTTTATTAATACTGCTGTAAAACTTCTAATCAACCTAATTGTTTCGCAGATCACAGTACCGTTGGCTTTTCATATTCGTTTCCAGACTCACACCCTTGTGCTTTGGATGTAGAGCTCCAACGCCAGCGTATGATAAGCTCATTAAATTCCGATGTTAACAACATCGTCGAATGGGGAATAAATAACCGCGTGGAATTTAATGCACCCAAAACCCAGTGCTGTCGTTTAAATCGTTAAAACGAAAAGTACCCCCACTGACATTATCCATGAATGGCACTTGCATCAAGGAAACCGAAAACCTATCTATACTCGGTATGTGTATCACCAACCACCTTCTCTGGAATGACTATACATATTTGATGTCGCCAGAAATTCTGCTTAATGCTAAGGTTTCCTCAGACGATGTAAGAAATTCTTTTCTCATTCTGATCTGGCTATGATCTACAAAGCATACATTCGCCCAAAGCTTGAGTATAAAGCCCCTATAACATACCTGCATGTACTTGATAGAATTCCAAATAGAGCATTGAAAATAATAGGTGACATATCGATAGCAGAAACAATTGAGTCACTTGAACATCGACGAAATGTCTCACGGCTCTCTTTATTCTATTGATACTTTAACACACAATGCTCTAGTGAAATAGCCAACTGCATTCTCTCGTAACACTCGCATCGCAATTAATGCCCATCAGTTTACCCTTGAGCCTAACTTCGGACGCACTGTTATATACAGAGATTCTATCTTTAGCCGCACTACACGAATGTGAAATGCTTTACCCGGGTTGATTCTTCCTTCCCATTGCGATATATAGACATTCAAAACCAATATGCATCTGTATCTTCTTTTAAATCATCTCCAATTTTCCTAGCGCTCGCACTATTTTTAATCATGTTAAGGGTATATTCATAACCTCTTGAGAGCGCGAAAATTATTAAAAAAACATCGATCCGTCCCTATTGGAACCTTTTTAACTATCGATTGATTTCGACATTAAGTTTTCTCGATTTAAATTTCAAAGAATTGCTTTTTTCTCTAAAAACCGTACCGTACTTACCGTGTCTTAAATTCTGACTGTATGAAGTTTCAAAACCCTTTATTTAAAAAAATAAATAATAATATAGGTATGTGCCTACACCTTCTCATTAATATTCCAATATTCTTCCTGAAAGCAGTCCTTTTGACCGCTCAAAGACGTCGTTTGGTCATTTTTTATCATTCGTATCTATTCTCTTTCTTCATTGAAAAACTATCAAAGGCTTTGAATATACTTACCCAACATTCCAGTCCATTTCCATTTATCTTTTTTTTTTTTAAATACATTATATCATCCAGTCCACTTGAGTTCATCTCTCAATATGCATTTTTATGTTTACAAAAATCATACCTACTTACATGCCAAAGTATATTCATTTAGCATGATGTACATATGTATATCAAAGGATATTTTTCAAAGGTCATAGATTACACAGAAAAAAAAATGTATGCATACATGCATATGTACATACACTCGTATGTCTTCTATATTGTATACCCTTGAACATCTTTGGTCGCCTATACCCTAACGCCCATTAAAATTCAACACATATCAATCTCATTCCATTACTTGAAAGTTTTAATTAAAGGGTTCTTGGAAGTAATAATATCCTTCAATGTCCTTCCACATCATGCCCTGACTTTCAACAGCAAAAACAACAACAACAACAACATCAACGAAGAGAACTTGGCAAAAAGAACTTTTTTAAATCTAACCTACACCATCATCGCTGCCTGCTGATAGTCTTCCGGTTTTCACTTCCTCCGTCGTCATTTGAGTCGATAGAAAATCAATACCCGCAATATTAAAAACTTTGCAAAAAGGATGTCGAGGACTCTTTGTAGAACTTATATGAAATGCCGCCGCCGCCAACATGGTGTGCGACGCGACGTAAACGAGAACGAGAACGGTGACGACGAAGCATTCTTTTAACCCTTTTTCATGGCTTTGACATCAAATTCAGTCACCATTAACGACATGCATGTCCCACTGATGCTACAAAGCGATGCCAAGTTGTTTACTGTCTAAACGGGGATATGGTGCGGGATGCAACTACAGTTGCAACTGCTGCTCCTCTGCAAGGACATAAAAATCAATGTTTACTGAGAAATTACTTTACCAAAAAAAAATTAAAGAAAAAAAATAACACAAAACAGAAAAATAGTAAAGGAAGAAAAGTGAACGAGTCCTTTGAAGTCTCTCTCTCGTACTTTTGTACCGGGAGCTAGAGCACTCATTTTTCATAATGTCGCAGAAGTGCATCAGCAGCACCAAGAGCACCAGAAGCAGAAGCAGAAGCGGCAGTGGTTGTTGTACATCGCATAGTATGGAGTCTTATAGTGGAGAAATAAATTTATAGTAGGAATATTAAGCTCTTGGTTCAGAGAGCTTAGCAGAGCAGTAGTATTCTTCCGCCTCTTGCTGCTTGCTGGTCCTGAGGTGGAGTATTGCGGCGGCATCCTGGCACACAAACGGTGCCTACTCAGTCACAAAGAATAAGAAGAAGTGCGGTGGGTGTGGGTGCTATGCGCTAGCTGGTCGGATGGATGGCAGATGGATGAATGTTTTCCGGTTGGTGGGACTGGGTAAGCAAGAGGGATCCTCTTTTAGCAATTTAAATCCTTCATTGAAGCGTGTGCTCTTAAAGTGAGTGCAGAAGAGTTTATCACACAATCACACTCACCTAAAACACACAAAACGTCGCCGTCATCGCTTCTCTCTGCCCCGCACCGCTCGGCTTTGCTCGGCTCAGTTCGGCTCGTTTTGGTTTGGTTTGGTTCGGTTTGGTTCGGCGTGTTGCTACCACTGCCGCATATTTTATCACAGCGGAGTCGTCCTCTTTTTTAATGTCGGTTATTTGGCCCTTTTGACTTGTGTGTTCTTTAATCTCTTTTAAGCGGTTTTGCTGCTTCTTGCGGTGGGCGTTAATGTTAGCAAAGTTCTTATGCTCAAACTGCACTGCTGTGCAGTGCCTCTGGCTCTATGGCCTATGATGTCCTCCCTGTGTGTTTATTATGAATCATTCGAGTTCAACTTGAAGAAAGGCGGAAAGTGGTTTGGATTTTGTTTTTATTTTTTATCACATTCAGTAAATCGCCTTTGAATAGAAAAATGTGTGTTTGTTGGCAACAACATTGACTCGAAAGAGATAAGGTGACGAAGCATGTAGGATTTTTGAATCTTCGTTGAATTTCTATTGCTTGGGATGTTTTTTGTGTCTTGTGAGACATGGTTTCATGATTGACTTGATTCATGTTTTTGGAAAATTCAATATCGAAGCTGTCCACTCACTTCTTATCTGTGCGATATATATTTGTGTTTTATTTGTATAAGAGAATAGAATGTTACAAGCTTTTTCCAAAAATTTAAAACCCAGCATAGAACACGAATTTTTTAAGGATTGAAAATAAAAATAAAACCCAAGCAAAAAACTAACAATAAAACCCTATTAACATATCCATTCAGCCATCTTTATGTCCTCAAGGACCTGTAGAAAAAGTAAAAGGAAAACAAAAAGAACATTTCACATTGTGATAATCACTTTTGTTTTATCTCATCGGTCTTCGCAGTCTTCACACACTAAAAATACCACTATTCAAAGGCAAAAGGCAAAGCAAGAGATAACTACGCGATGATGGAACAAAGTACATGCAATTTACATATTATTTCTTAATCGCATTTAAAATCTTACAACACTGGCTACTGGACTCGGAGTCGTATACAACCTAACACGACCATCAGCAATCAGAAACAAACCCATATGAAAAGGAAATTTTACTCCCAAAAACTTTAAAGCAATATGCAGTACTAGACTAGGTCGTATCCAGTTGCTCATATGACTCCCATAGAGATAAACCAGAGGCTTCTAATAATTTTTACCTTCCAAAAATGTTAGGTAGTATGTGTGTTGCTTAAAGACTAGAAAACTAGGTTTAAATGATTTCACAGAAATTTTTCATTTTTCATTCAACTCCATAAATCATATTTTTGTTTACTTACTTTTGACGTTCACTGTTTATGTAAGTACACAATTTTATCCAATTTGTTCTGAAAATACTGTTTAAAATTGCAACCAGGTAAAGCAGGCATTAAGATCTTTCAGAAAAAAATGTTTAAAAAAATATTGCCCATGTGGACTCATCATAACATGGGTTTTCAAAAAAGTGTTAAAAGACACTCAAATACCTTAACACTACGTAGTGTTTTTAATAGATAAAGAGTCAAATTTTTCTATATTGTAATATTTTCTCAGGCTCGTTAATAAAACTTATTTACTTTATTTTAAAGGTCCACTTATTTATTTCATAAAATAAAACACCTTATGCTATGCTGCCACGAAAGGCTTAAGTATATCAGATTAGATTTAATAAATCTTTTTAGTGTTTCCACCGCACAAAAAGATTTAAAAAAGATTAAGTTTGACAGCACCTTCAAAAATGCAAATGGTGATTTCAATTTTTCTTATGGAGTGCAAGTGAGATAGAATGTTTGATTCGTGTTAAACAATGAAGAACTGAATCGAGTCTCGAATGTATCGTTCAGCACTATTTAAGAATAATTTTGTTCGATTTGTAAAACTATTTGTCCTAGGAAGATTTAACATGATTAATTTCTAATCTTCAAGATTTACGAAATAAATTTGCATGGTAGGTAAATCTCCGAGATTTGAAGGAGATTTGAGGTACAATTTTTTTTTGACAGTTGTTTTTCTACTATAATCCGGAAGATGGCGCTCCTTCGTTTGAGAGTCGTTTGTTAAGGGTATGTTTGCACTGCGACCGAAAGTTTTAATGTGTCCGTTTGTTTGCTTTTCGGAGTCGTTATAGTTCAAATATGAAAGCTATAACACTGCCCCCCTCTTAGGATTGATCGTCCCGAGCAAATCCATCACTCCCTTCACCATTATAACGATGTAAACGGTCGCTGTGAACTACTTTCAGTTTGCCTCCTAATCCTCTCTGAATGCGTTAGACAACATCGTTTATTCGTGTTACAACAGTATAAGGGCCTTCCCAATTTTGTTGAAACTTCGGTGAAAGTCCCCTCCGACGGTGGGGATTATAAAACCACACAAGGGGGTCAATTCGCGATCTGTGAAACTGTGAAATGAAAACAAAGTTATCATTTCAGTTTTCACAGAGTTTTATCATTTATCACTTCACAAACACGCGCAAGGCGATTCCCGAACTCGTTATGAAAAACAGCTGTCAAAGTGAGTACTAAAAAGTACTAACACGAAAAATTGTACCACTTGCTCATAGAAAAATATGATTGTGACGTCATAGAATGACCAAGATGGCGACTTGGGTGTTTCAAATGAGTACAATTTGTTTGTGTTTATCATTTTTCTTTTCACAGGTTTTCACAGAATGAAATGATTGTGATAAACGAATTATCATATGAAAACATTTTGGCATTTGTTTTCATTTTTTCACACTTCGAGAATCGCATTTGGCGTGAAGGCGTTATCATATTTATCACTTCACAGATTGAGAATTGACCCCAAGGTCTCCCACTTGGAATCCTGTTGTTGTTGCTTTTGTGTCATATCGTGTTTTCATCCGATCACTTGATAGCTTGAAGTTTGCTCTTGTCCTTTCGTGGATGTTGTTGCAATATTTTTGACCGAATTTAAAGATGATTAGGATGACGAATAATAAACTTGAAAACCGCGAACTATTGGATTATACGAATCCAATTATAATTAATTGTAATAAAACAAACGAATCAAAACAATAATTTGTGCAACCGGCACACGCGAAAAATAAGATCGAAATGACCCAACTGTCAAACGATCAAAGAAGGATGGTAGAATAGAGACAAAACAAAATATTGCAACAAAAACTGCAACGACGATGCAGCTAACCGCCTAGTCAGCTGGGGGTGGGTTCGCCGAATTTTAATATGATAAACAAACAAAAGTAGGTAATGGGTCGAACAAAAAAAGGAATTATATATTTGAAAAAAATAGGAAATAAATAAAAGGTAAGCACAGTGGCGTACTTACGCGATAGGGTGGGTGCCAGGAAACTTTTTATGGTCGTTTGCCTTGACCGGTAGCTGAAAATTCTTCTTCAAATTGATTGAAGGAAAACACAATGGATTTTATTCCCTGATGTGGAGTTTTAAAGTTTATTTCAAAAAAGTGTCTGGGAAACCGTGGCTTTCTCCTGGATTAAAACCCAGAATCTTTTCAAGATAAAAATGAACACAATGTAAATAGTTGTTCGAAGAACAAAGAAAACCGAAGCCGCAAGAATGGACCACTTTCACCGGTCCCGAAATTGAAGACAAAGAAAACTACTTTACAAGGGGGTCACGAGTCTCACAATCTTGAGATTTTATAATCGAAATGCAAAGGCCAAACGAATATATGTTAAAACAACTTTTTCCAAACGAATATATGTAAGAAAATAAACTATATTACTCTACTTATCTTTTTATGAACTCCTCTTCCTTTTCCTGCTATGTTCGCCCCGTTCTGGCAAAACCTCAATTCTCGACTTCTCTTTGAAACTCCTTTCTTCAAAGCGAGTTTTTCACTGCAATAAATCTCCTTCTTCAAAAAAACTTTTAAAAACACTTTTTTTAATATTCCCAACTACACTTATTATTCAAAACGTTTTCAAAATTTTTCAACTTTCTATCTTCTCTTTTTTCTTTCTCAAAATAATAAAAACCTCTTTCGGCTTAACCAGTCAACCAAGAAGTGGTTGTTTCTGCCTAGCCTTTGTCTTCTACCGGCCTCTATCTCACTCACACATTCTCACGCTCATACATATGGTTTTCGTGGAACTCTGTTACGGTTCCACTCCGAGGTTGAGTTCCAACGAAACTATCTCTCACTCACACATTCAATGGATTCCCCAAGTTGTTGGCGTTGTCCCAAAACTTGGCGAATCCAAGGCCGGAGCAAGACATATTCACACTAATATACTTTGGGAAAAGAATCAAAAAAACTATAAAAAGTTGAAAACATAATTCTGAGCATTATCTCTTTTTGAAAATTATTCGAAGAAGGCAAATATTTTCTTTTAACAATTTTCTAAACCTTTTTGAGGAAACGAAGGAGGAATGCAAAAACTCAAAACAAACTAACTATCGCGCAATCTACTAATCGGTGGACCTTTGTACAGATTTGGGGAATGAAGGGAGTAGCGTTTAGCGTTCCATTCTTTTATGCGGTCGATGTTTATTTAAAGTTAAAATTAAAGTTAAACATTTAGGCTGGGCTTGGTGCCATGTTTAAAAAAAGAAAAGTTAAGTTTATGTTGATGTTGCGTTGCTCGAAATCCACATTAAGTGTGCAATGTATGTTTCCCATTTCAAGTTTCGTTAAGCTTCCTAGCTTAGATTAAAGATGGCGTGTGAGTCTCCAGCCCGTCCGCTGGCTCAACACGAAAGAATTGAGATATACGATGAACCTAGTTTTGTCATCCTCCCCGAGCAACCCTCAAGCTCCTAGAGGACAACGGATTCAAAATTGTGGGTAGAAAAATGGAATTGGTTTGGGGTGGAGTGGAAAACAGACAACGAGATTTAGACTATGACCAAACAACATAGTCGGAAGAAGGTTTTAAGAACCACAGTAAGAGAGGTTTTTGTTGCGGTAAATCTTACCGTAACAATGTCAATTAGCTTTTCTTTGAGGTTTTCCACATAGTCGTCTATTCCTTGTGGCTCATTTGCAAAACATCCAAATTTGATTTCACTTGGTAGTCGTATTGTGCTCCCGAGTAGGATTTCCGATGGTGTATGTCCTGTTGAGCTATGTACCGCACTTCGATAGGCCATCAAGAATAATGGAATATGCCGATCCCAGTCTCGTTGGTTGTCGCTTACAGCTTTGGAAAGGTGTTCTTTAAGGGTCCGGTTGAATCGTTCAACCATCCCATCAGATTGTGGGTGAAGCGGTGTTGTCCTTGTCTTTTTAATGCCAAAGAGTGTACAAGCTTCCTGAAAGATTTTGGACTCGAAGTTCCTCCCTTGATCTGAATGGAGTTCCATAGGTACACCAAACCTGCTTACCCAGTTGAAAATAATTTGATCCGCGACAGTTTTGGTTTCCTGATTTGGGATGGCAAATGCCTCAGGCCACTTGCTGAAGTAGTCCATTACTACCAGAATGTATCGGTTTCCGCTTCTGGTTTCTGGAAAAAGTCCTGCAACGTCTATTGCAATTCTCTCAAAAGGCGTGCCCACATTATACTGCTGCATCTTACTCTGGACTGCCTGGTCCTTTGCTTGCAGCACAAGTTTAAAATTTCCGGCATTATTTTTCGACGTCTTCTCTCGCATGTAGCCAGTAGAATCGCTGCCTTACCTTTTCCAGTGTCTTATTGACTCCTAAATGACCTCCGGCAGCTCCATCATGCATCTCTTGAAGAACTTCATTAAGTTTTCATCGAGGCACTATCCAGCTGCATCACATATGATTTGCCGTCTGTGGACTCCCATTTACGTCTTTGTATACTCCTTCTTGTACATGAAGCGAGTCCCATTGTACCCAATACTGGATGGCAGCAACCTCCTTCTCTTCTTGGCGTGTGCAGTGCTTGCAGTCCGGTTTTCATGGTCTCCGAGATAAAGCATCTGCGTTTGAGTGCAGCCTTCCTCTTCGATGTTGGATCTGGTAGTTGTATGTCTGCAATCTCTCAATCCATCTTGTCACTTGACCTTCTGGATTTTTGAAGTTCAAAAGCCAATTAAGTGCGCCATGATCTGTTCGAAGAAGGAACTTCTGTCCATTGATGTGTTTTGTTGGCGATACAAGAGCTAGACGTTCTCTTCTGGTCTCACAATAATTTCTTTTTCGGCTTTGAGAGTACCCTGCTGCAATAGGCAACGACCTTCTCTTCTCCTTCGTGCACTTGTGACAGTACGGCGCCAATTCCCATGTTAGTTTCGTCAGCCAGCGTCGATGATAAAAGGTTTCCCTGCCGTCGGATAGGCCAAAACTTTTGTAGGTATTGCATAGGCGCTGCTTAAGTTCCTGAAAGCTTTTCTCGCACTCGCTTGACCATTTGAACGGTTTGCCTTTTTTTGTTAGCTGATGCAACCTTTTCGCGAACCCAGCAAAATCCCTCACAAATCGACGATAGTATACGTGGCTAGATCAAGAAAACTCCGGAGTTGATGTTTAGCCTGTGGTGTTGGCCAATTCTTCACGGTGTCGAGCATCAGTCTTCACTCCTTGAGAAGAGATGATATGTCCAAAGTATTTTAATTCCGACTTGAAAAATGCACACTTGCCTGGATTCAATTTCAAACGGCCTTAAGGTTTCCACAATGCTCGTCAAATGTTTAATCATAGATGATGACATCATCCAAATATACCAGGCAAGATTTTCAAGTAAGTCCTTGTAAAACGCACTCCATCAAACGATCAAATGTTGCCGGAGCGTTGCACAGTCCCAAAAGGTATTACTTTAAATTGCCACAGACCACTTCCTGTTGAGAAAGCAGTCTTTTCTCTATCTTCCGGATGGATTTCTACCTGCCTGAGAACCATTCAGCTCCTTCCATCGCATCTAAAAAATCCCTGATTCTTGGCAGAGGGTAGCTGTCTTTCTTTGTCACATCGTTCAGCCTCCGATAGTCCACACAGAATCAAGTACTTCCGTACTTCTTTTTGACAAGAACAACTGGGGATGCCCAAGGGCTTTTAGAATTTTCGAGGCCATCTTTCTTCATGGTCGATATCATCTCTTCAACTTCGGCTTGTTTGGCTAATGGGAGACATCTTGCTGGTTGTCAAATAGGTCTCGCGTCTCCTGTGTCGATTCGATGCTGCACCAGTTCGACCATACTGCCCATTGGGTGAAGAGAGTATATCAGCATACTCGTGAAGGAGGCTTCCAGCAACACTAAGCTGATGTTCACTTAATTTTGAAGACTTGAGAATGTTTGACTTCATAGAGTTCACTTTCCTGGTGTCCAAAGATTTGTGTGTGTCAACTTTTGTGATTTTGGGTATTGCGGATACGGATTCACATTTTCCAACAACTTCTTCTTTTCTAAGTTTGACTTCATACGGTTTGATGTTGAGTATCCGTACGGGCACCCTGTTGTTCTTTGGGGCGACAAGGGTCTTCCCTAGGATGATGTGTTGGGAAGACTGTTCAGAATCTGGCTCAACCATTTGGTATCGATGGCTACCCAAATCACCCTTTATTTTCGTCCAAACGAACACTGTTTGACGGATATACCCTTTATATACTCTGAATTAACAAATCTTTACTGAAAGCGACAGGTTAACACAGTACCAATTACGGAATCTCTATTTTTGGAGTAAGTTTTCATTTCGAAATGGGCGTTTGGTCACATATGTTGTAACACTTTCTGACCGATATCATTGGAAAGGTCTCAATGTCTGTTTCTCGTGCAAGGGAAATGTTATAGCCCAATGTTTGAGTGCGCTAAGACACCTATAGCAGTTATTGGGCTATATCACTTTCCTTGCAAAAATTAATAGCACTCATCGAGTGTGCAATTTTTGCAGGAAAGGAGTTAAATAGTTAACTGACTTATGCCCTTATAACTAATAATAACACTCATTTAGATCTTTAAAATTATATTGAAGGTGTTACAACACTTGGGGTGCAACCTGTGCAGGGAAAGAACTATAGTGTTATGCAACAGTTATTATGGGCTTTTACACTTTCCCTGCCCAAGATACAGATTTATGCCCATACAACAAGAAATAGCACTCATTAAGACCTTTCCAAGGATATATGAGTCATAAAGTGTTGCAACTCATACAATTATGCCCATTCTCCTTTGGATTTTTAAAACGATTTTTTTGGGAACAAACAAGTGGCTGTACTAAGAATTTTATATCTCAATAGCGTTTAGAAATAAAAATATAAAATTTTATGGGGTTATCTTTATTGTGAAACAAAAGAACCATTCTTGACATTTTTGTTCTTTTAAGGTTTTCTTCTTTCAAATGTTGACCTTAGCTGCGGTTGACTTGGTTCATTTTGAAGATCCAATTTTCGATGACGTGTTCGAGTATTTTCAGTGGTATTTGGCTAATAACGCGAGTAATATTTGCTTCCAATTCCTCAATCGAAACTGGCTTATGCATTATGACTTAAGATTTTACATAGCCCTAAAGCAAAAAAGTCTAAAGTTCTGATGATATCACGCGATCTAGGTGTCCAATTCTCCAGTCCGAATGCAAAATCTGTTCATCAGATTGTCCTTGCAATTAAGCCATATGGTTTCATTGAAGGAGCGCTAATACCGTCAATGACGAAGTCAGAATGAACGAAAACCACTGAACGACGCACGTGTTTCTTGTAGGAGTGGTAGCAAACGGAGAATGAGCACATCGCCTATAGGTGCAGGGAATTAACTTCACATGAGAATTAACTGCACCTCTAGTGGGAAATAATTTCACTCTTTTTTGGTGAAGTTATTTCCCACTGAAGATGAGTTGTAATTTCATCTGAAAATTGTGTGAAGTTATTTCCCATCACTTATGATATGATAAAAATTACACAAATGTAAAATTGAATTTCTTTTTAATTCAGATTCTTTAAATGTAAAAGAAACTTTGCATACCCCCTGCCTCGCACCTACCCCAAATCCTACAGTGTGCCCAAGCAGAGGGGTTGCAGGGGTGCAGCATGTTCCCCCATACATTCCTCACTGTTTATTCGCCGTAATGCACTGTATTAATGTAAGGCAAAGCATTATGGCGAATTAACAGTGAGCTGGGAGGGCCTGCTGCCCCCCTGCAACCCCCCTGCTTGGGCACACTATAGGATTTGTGGTAGGTGTGAGGCTGGGTGTGTATAAAGTTTCTTTTGCATTTATTGAATCTGGTTTTAAAGAAAAGCACATTAAAGGGAAATTCATTCCCACAAAAAAGTCAAATTATCTCTCAGCTTCAGTGGGAAATAACTTCACTTCAAAAAAGTGAAATTATTTCCCAGTGAAGTTATTTCCCTGCACCCGCCTATACAACAGCCTCTGTGGTGAACAAGAGCGTCAGCGAGTTGATGGGGCCACACCTCTCCCTAAGACTGGTAATATCCTCTTGAGGATGGGGATAACCCCTTCGACTTAGTCAGCAATCCTGACCAAATGAACGGACACATGCACTATCATACTCATCTATCAGACGTTGCAAGGAGCCACTACTCCTACGGGCCTGATGGAGGGATGATTTCTCAAGTGATGGTAAATGAAGGATCACGCCTTTAAAAGGTGTTTTCCTCTCCTCACCCAGGTTATTATGTGACGACAAACATTTCTTCATAACGACTAAGAAATACCCACAGACTTTTCAGGCTATAGCCTGAATTGAAATGGGATTTATCATAGGTTTCATTTCATGGGGTTCACAATCTCTAGGGTGCCACAATGGATCTACATTGATCTGAGTGTGACGGTAACAAGACCAACTTTCAGCCGATTAACTTAACCTAACCTATCCTAAATATCACGGTCTTCATCTTGAAGCTGAAAATAGTCCGTTATCATGACGCGAAAACGTGCCCCACTGACAGTAACGTTCTGGCCGGCCTCGATTTTGAAAAAAAAAGGTCCGAAATTCCTCCAGCCCATCAACCACACCAAACCAAACCAGTTTTTTGAGATTCTCCATCATCAAATTTTTGTTGGAACTAAAACAATATCCTAAAAATCGAATAAAAAAGTTTTGCTAGTTTTGGTGATGAAATCAAGAGGGATGGGGTGTATTTTTCAATTAACCACCCAAGCCACTTACCATCGATTTTTTTTTATAAAACCATAACCAGCCCTTATCGTTAAAACACAAATCGAAAGTAAAAGAAGAGAATGACAAAAACAAAACACAAAAAAAAAAAACACAAAACAAAACAAAAGTGAGGAACGATTTTTTTAAGTTTAAAGTTGGAACTGGTCTTGACCATCCGCCCAAATGGTTTTTGTTCCAAGCAAAGTCATTTTCTACACTACTCTGGCATCTCCACCACGTCTCCATCACAACATCAGATGGTTAGAGATGCTGGGAGCTGTTGTGAAGTGGAGAGAAGAGGGGAGGAGAGCCTCCGAGTGGAGTTCCATTCGGTTCGTTTAACTTGAAACATTAATTTTCCGTATAACGAGATTGTAGTTTACGGCTCCATGCCATTGTTGTTGTTGTTGGGCATGTCTTTGGGTTTGGTTTTGAATTTTTTAAACATTTTTTTTTTAGTATTTAAATATAATCCCTGGAGGTAGTTTTTAGTTCTTTTCAATTTATTCTCCCCTTTTTCTTGGGTTGTGTTTTTTTTTTCTCCTCTACCCTCTACCTACTCTTCAGTTATTATTTTTTTATTCTTTATTTCAATAGAGCCCAGGAGGCATGATGAAGCTGAGGTTGCTAAGGAGGATGAGGAGTTCCGTATTTTTTTGTTTTTGTTATTATAATAAAAAAAAATTCGCACGAGAGAAAATGTGCACCTCTGCTTCTACTGCTGCTGCTGCATCTGCATCATGTGGTGAAAATGCAAATCCACTGATTAGTAAGTAACCTATAACCACTAGAAGTAGATGAGAGGAGCCCTATGGAGGATCCAGTGGAAAACCACTCAATCTGAATTCCCCCATTGAGAATGCAATTCAATAGATTTTTCCATTCGAGTTGAATGACGTGCGGATGGTTGCTGTGCGAGCTGCTCTAGCTGCGACCTGCTTATAGGCATCCATGGCAATAGAAGCATCAGCAACAATATACACAAACACATGCAAATATAAATCTATAAAAATGCATATGTACCATTATAGAAACAAAAGCTGTACAACTTTCTAGCACCTCTATTGAGAAGTAGGTGCAAGTACCTAGATATATTATATAGGTTTTCCTCTCTATTCAGATGCATTCGACTGGATTGAAAAGGTGGTAATATGCTCGAATTGATCCAAACTAAACATAAATTACTTGAAGAAGAAAACCGAAATGAAATTGCAACCACACTTTGTGGAATGTTGCAGGCTTGCACGAGGCAAGAACGAAAAGAAAAAAAAAAAGTCCAAGAAGAAACAACGAAAAATATTGAGAAAAAAAAAGTATCATCATCGTCATCATCAGCATACGTAGAAGGTAGAACGTTGGCTGATGCTCTTCATCATCGATCCCGTTCAATGGATAGCATTGGATTGGATTGGATTGAAGCTGATGCTGGAGGAACGAAGAATCGAATCCAAACGAAACAACAGACACAGCCACAGACTTGCCATCAGCGAGCGTTAGCATCACCAGCAGCAGCGGGAGCCACACCATAATATTGAACTACATCAAGACCGCAAAGTAATTTATCACAAAAGTTCACATATCAATGATTTCCAAGTGCGAACCTAAAGGCAGAGGCGAAGAGTCGAGGAAAAATGTGGACGCCGAGGGCGATATTACTGCAAATGCAAACTGAGGAGTGGATCTGGGATTGATTTGGTGGGGATGAAAGTGGGTTTCTCTCACATCATCATCATTCCAGCTGCAGAGCATCATTTTCATTTGCATCTCGTGGCTCCCCTTCTCTCTCTCTCTCTGGTCCCTGATGGTTGAGAAATTTGATTTTTTCGTTTTCTTTTTTGTTTTTAATTTGTAGTACGACGCGGTTGAACCAACCAGCATTGCTGCATCTCCATCTCCAATCATCTGTGACCATGTTTTCAAAACAGATGGTATGTATGTAGCTGGAGTTACCTACCTACCTATGGAAGAGGTTTGATAGTGATGGATTTTGATACTGTTGGTGTCATGTGACAAAGCATTGAGCCTACTGAGTGCTCATGAGTTTTGAGGTTTAGATGCAGCAGATATTATGTTGTGTTGTAGGTAGTTGTTGTTGTTAGGTTGCAGATTCTTTCCCAAAGGCATTGAATGAACCTTGCTGATGGTAGGATACGTGTCGTTGTGTCATGTTTAGTTGGAACATATACATTGACATTCTTAAGGCAGTAGTTAATAATAATAATGATGGGTATAGGCTAAGGCAGGTAATATAAGAGGTTTCGACAGATTGACAGCTCTTTATTATGTTAAATTTTGATTTCACTTATATACACTACGAATGGTGCCAATGTTATTTTTAAAATGTCAGAAAATGGTGTTGGATATTATTTCAGAAAATGCTTACATAAACGGAAGGCATTATGCTATTGAATGTGTGAAAATTTCTCGTCTCGTGTGCTCTCAGAGAAATGATTTTTAGTTCAATAACCGAAAGTAAAGTAATATTTTCACTCAAATATCTGTATATGACCATAATAGTGGGGTTGTTAGTGAGACCAACCTTTCATTTTAACCTGACGGATTGAGCTTAAGTATACAAATAGTCAATGTCCTAACTTAAAGTTTAAGAAGTGTTGCCAAGGTGGCAACACTGTCAGAAGGACAAGAGAAGGGTTGCCACAATCCCGAAATGTTGCTTATAAATCGAAAACCAAGGGTCGGACGATGACCCGAGAACTCCTGTTGGACTTAGCACCCTTGAAACCATAGGACCACATTATTTTTTTTCTCCCACCCCTCCCCTTGCACGAAGGGGGTGGAAAAAAGTCGTTTTGAAAACAAAATTTGAAAAGCCAATTAAAGGTAGAAAATATTTTTATTAATAAAATTTAAAGATGGTATCGACGCAGAATTTCACAATCTACTACATAACATCCAGAGTTGATTGAAAACCTATTTTGGTTTTTTTAAAAAAGCCACTTTCAAAGTGCTGGGGAGGGGGCATATGAAAAATTAACAAACTTAAATATTTATCTTGGAATAATATACGCATATGACACATGTTTTAAGGGTATTTTTGAATGCCCAATCTTACTAAATCAGAATAAATTCGATACAACTACTTTCAAAAAAGTTATAGCCTTCTTCATAAATGATGACCGTGTTATTAGTGAAACCCGTTAAATATTACTAAATTTCAACAGCATTGACACGAAACTTGGTCCACATATTTCATTTGTTATAATAAGCAACAAGAATCAAAGGAGTCTACAAAAATATTTTTTGCGAAAGGGTGTTTCTTTCAATGAATTAGAAAAATTTTGAACTACTACCATGAAAACCCTCCCAACACTAGTACGTTGATGAAAGGTGGTGAAAATGTTTGCTTAGTCATCGGAACCAAGAATCAAAAAAGACCATTTAAATATCCATGGTCTGAAGGTCTTTTTTGAAAGGGAATATCGTACCTATTCTAGTCAAAAAATACAATCATTTACAGACATTAGGTAACTCTTTAAAAATATGATAACTTTTTCAAGTGAGCTTGTATCTACTTTATTTTAATATTATTGCATTCAGCATTAAAAAATACCTTAAAATCATGTACCATATTGCATTTATGTATTTTGGTTTCAAAAACATAAAAATGTTCGGCCAAAAACTCTGCTTCTCATTCCACATTGAAAAACACCCTCCGATTGTTTATATTTGTTTGGTCTCTTTTGTCTCTTGGTCTTGATGAAAAGTTAAATGTTTTCACCAATTTTCAGTAACGTTCCAGTTTCGGGAGGAGATTCATGGTAGTAGTTCAAAATTTTTCCATTTCAGTGAAAAAAACACCCTTTAACTACCTATAAATATGTTTGTAGACTCTTTTGATTCTTGTTGCTTATGACAAATGAAATATGTGGACCAAGTTTCGTGTCAATGCTGTTGAAATTTAGTAATATTTTAAGTGTTTCACTAATAATTCGGTCATCATTTCTGAAGAAGGCTATAACTTTTTTGAAAGTAGTTGTATCGAGTTTATTCTGTTTTAGTAAGATAGAGCATTCAAAAATACCCTTAAAACATGTGTCATATGCGTATATTATTCCAAGATAAATATTTAAGTTTGTTAATCTTTCATATGCTCCCTCCCCAGCACTTTGAAAGTGGCTTTTTAAAAAAACCAAAGTAGGTTTTCAATCAACTCTGGATGTAATGTAGTAGATTGTGAAATTCTGCGTCGATATCATCTTTAAATTTTATTAATACAAATATTTTTCTATTTTTTATTGGGTTTTCAAATTTTGCTTCCAAAACGACTTTTTTCCACCCCCTTCGTGCAAGGGGAGGGGTGGGAGAAAAACAAAAATGTGGTTCTATGATTTCAAGGGTGCTCAATCCAACGGGAGTTCTCGGTTCATCGTCCGACCCTTAGTTTTCGATTTATAAGCAACGTTTCGGGATTGTGGCAACCCTTCTCGAGTCCTTCTGACAGTGTTACCACCTTGGCAAAACTTCTTAAAAGTAAAGTAAGGACATGTACTATTTGTATACTAAAGCTAAACCCGTCAGGTCGAAATGAAAGGTATGTCCTTATATCGTGCACTAACGCCCCTACTATAATTATTATAGTTGAGTGAGAGAGGTACATATTTATATATTGACTATACAGATCATATCTTTGCAAATAAAAAACACAGAAAATGTAAGCCTTTAATAGCCTAAGCTTTAGTCCACAAAAATTGCCATTAAATGACTTAGGTCCTCACTAGTCAAGTGATGAGTATCAGTTGACTAGTGAGGACCTTGTCAATAAACGATTTTTTAAAGTTCAATTCATCTTCCACAAGTTTTTTGAGTTAAATCAAACGTAAACCTTGGTATATCCAAAAAGATTTAAATTCTTAAGCATCGAAGCTAGAAGAATTTGTCCAGGCCAGAAGTCTTTCATAATACAAAAAGTGGGCCATCAGTTGGTCTGTTTTTAGAACGGCTTTAGTTAAGTTAGGTTAGGTAGAAGTGGCTGTCAGTAATTAATACTGATACACTTAAACCAAAGTTGGCCCGTTGTGATACCACATGGATCTTGAAAATCCTCCTTACTCGTTAAACCACTTAGAGCTCCTGACGAAGCATGCGAGATTATTAATGTCTGTGTTCTCCAGATCACTAGGATCGTTATAGCAGTAATCTCCTAAGTGGAGTCTACGTCTGTAGAAAAGAGCAAACGGTGTCAAATCGCAGCTCGGTATCGGCCAAGCAAACATTACCAAAACGATTGATGCAATAAATCGATTGTTGAAGGTTTTGAGTGACACTTAGTCCCATCTTGCTGGAATCAGCCCCTAAGGCAAAGACCAAACCGTCAAAATTGCTTATCTCGCCTCGGCGGCGCTCTCCACTTTCTTCCATCGTATGTGTACATCGTCTTGGCTTTTCTCTATAGCTGTGTGCGAATTTTTCGAACCCCAATATGGCAATTTCGCTTTTTTACATAGACACCAAAATCGAAATGCACCTCATCCGCAGAGATGATTTTTGAGAAAAATTGTCACTAATTTCGAGCTGCTCTAAAGGTCAGACAGAAGGGAGAACGAAGTCAATTTGCTTGAATTGCCGAGTCAATATTAAGCCTTGCATAGCGAACAATCGTAGATCTTTGTGCAAAACTTCTCTGACTTGTATACGAATGATATTCAGTTATAGATATATATTAATTGCGTTGAGGTTCTCAAGTTTAGGTGGACACTTTTAACAACGGCTGCACTATTGTCCGTTAAGTGCACATGACAATATATTTGGTAATCAATCAGCAAACCTGTCTCATGAACTTTTTATGACAAATTTACATGCGTACAGCTGCTGCATTATTTCGATCGAAAGAGCTGGTCAAAATAACATGATTAAGAAACCAATATCAGATGTCACACCCTCTACCCATGATTGAATTTCAGAATTTCGCGTTTGCGAGCTTTTTAAAGTTTTCTAAACCTATGAGAGAGGGCTGCCGTTTTGGAAATTTGGATAGGAGTTTTTCAGAGGATTATAGGGGAGTATTTCGTGTTCGTGAGGAGTACACAAAATATAATATATAAGGCGTTTTTTATTGGTAAGTGTATAGGCAGCGCAGCAAACGGTTAACACAGTAAACAACAACAATCGAATAGTGTTGATAAGTTAGTCAGTAAAAAATAGTGCATATAATAGTGCAGATAAGATTTGTGGAATGTTTGGAATAGAACAACACTTGGGCTTGCAGAAAAATATTTCCTACGTGAAGGTTGGCAGACCTTGATCATATAAGGATGTGTTCGTTTTATTTATGCTTTATTTTTACTAGTCACCACTAGGTGGCTTGGAATATTAAGATACGATTAGACGATCATCTTAAATATTCCATGCCATTTCTAATAGAAATCATTAGTGGGTACTTTCTGGTAGTCTGAAATTCTATTTCTATAAAGAGAATGAAATTCGATTAAAGGAGAGTTAAGAAAAGATGTTAAGGGATTAATAGGCATTTGAAAAAAAGAAAGCAAGTTTAGTAAAACTTAAAAACAAAGCTATAAACCCCAGTTATATTACACATAGTGGCTAGATTTATTTCTGCATAATTATGGATTGCCATGATGACATATGTTCAAACATTCACACACAAAAAATTAATGGCAATCAGATGTTAAGTCGTAAAACTGGCCAGGCCAGGATTAGCAAGTTCATTCTTCATTGTATATGTATTGTAATTATTTGAGGACTGGTGTCATTGTGACGACTTTAATTGCAATGTTTAATGCCATTTTACCCTGTCATTTATATGGCAAAATTTAAACCATGTACACGACTATAGCATTAATGGGCAGAAAATGGAAGACATAATGGAACTTTGTCACTTCCCTCAGAAATGTCAATTCCAACGGAAACACTAATGGCAGATTTAAACGACTGGCAACTTGTCATAATTTCGTCTATTTTCTTAAAGCCTGGTCAAACAGAGCGCGGTCTGGTGGTCTTTATAAAAACAAAAAAAAAAATTTGACTGCTAACTTTCCCAGTAAAGTTTTGACAATCCCACTGGACCGCGCTCTATTTGACCTGACCTTTAATATTTAAGACTTAATCAGAATCGGGTAAAAGGCAGTTTTGTGACATAAGTTTGGACAGTTTTTAAAATACCCAGCATAAACGAATAATCATCTGTTGGGTTTTTGAGATTGTAATTTGCAAGGAACAATTTGTTAACTCAAATTTCTTTTATTTTGGCAATTAAAATGCAAATTTTAGTACATACCTCAACATTAACGTTAATAAATTTTCTAAAATTTGGAAGAATTTAGGTATAAAAATGTTTTAAATCCCATTTTGTTCGTTTATTCGACATTCGTTGGTCATTCCCATGTGCATAGCCCTTTATTCAACTTGACATACAAAAAGCAATACTTTTCCAACACATCCCTTAGCATTTTTAATTGTGAATTGGATATAGGAATGATTTCATTTGTTTGTTTTCGACTATAATCAACTAATTAGGATACATCTATTACAATTTTTAATTCGCGAATACAATTTTCGATTAAAAGAGGACAAATAAAAAAAACTACGCAGCGCGACCGACTTTCGAGAAATGACAACTGAGGCGAAATTTGGACTGTCAAAGTCGAAGCGAATTAAAATTGTAATTTGCAGCGACGATTAAAGTGCTGCCACCACAGCTATGCTCATAAGGGGGTGGGTTCACCTGATCAAATTAATCGGTGGTTGATCAAAATTATTAATTGATGATCGAATAATATTTTTTTGATTGCCACAGGGGCGTAGAACCTGAAAATTATAAAATAGAAAGGGGCGCCAGCAATTTTTTTTTATAAAGGAAATTACAAACCTTTTGGAGCGGAGAGCGACGGTGAAAGAAAATGAAGTGACTGGAACCAATTTTAGGTAGAGATAAAAGACGAAATTGAATTTTTAATTTTGTAAATTGATAGTTTATTTGGGAAACCTTTTGATATAGGAGTAAAACCCAAAATTTTTTAAAAGAACAAAATGGAACAGAGATTTTGAAATGCAAAGAAAGGTGGACCGTTATCGCTCGGTCCCGAACGGACAAAGAAATTAATTAACGGGTCGCGAGTTCCGCTTTTCCGGAATTTTTTAACGAAGCAAAAGCCAAACGAAAATTTGTAAATGAGTTTCAATAACTCGAATATCGCTTCAACAAAAAAACTATCTAACACACAATTCACTTAACAAAGAAAAAAACAAAATACTTAGCTTCCAAATCTTCCTGCCAATTTCCTCCAAAGTTTAAGTACCAATTTCGAGAACAGCTTCCACCAGATTTTTACCAATGAATTTTTTCCTCCTCAATTTTTTTCCTCTTTTTTTCCAAATTCCTCACTTTAACCTTTTTCTTAAAACTTCGAATTTCTTCTTATTTTTCAGTAACCTCTCTTAACTCTTTCTTTACTTTCGATATCAAAAACGTCTTGTTTCTTCCAGAATCACAGTAGAAGTGCCCTTCCAGGTTTTCCATTAACCTGGACGGCCTCTTCTTTTTGTCAACCCCAGTACTTTCAGCCAATCAGCGGCCGTGGTTTTCGGTCGCGTCACAATTCAGCTACTCTCCGCCATCTTTGCTGGAGAGAGCCAACGCAGTTGAAAAACCGACGGTCTTGCTTACTCGCACTATCTCCCTGGCTTTTGCATTGTCATCATGGAAATCACCGATCGCTGGTTCCACTTCCAGGAGCGGCGAATCCGATGAACGCATCCAGCCATCAACCCCTTTTTTTCGAAAGAGAAAAGAAAAGTTTCTGAAACCTAAAAAGAAATTCTATTTCACACCGTCTTCATTCTTCCCCTCCGAATGAAATCAAAATAAACCAATGTCGTTGGAAAAACTGGTGGAAAGCTAATTTTCATTTTAAAACATTATATAAGGTGGAAGCTGGCAGTAATTTTCTACCTCGCGAAATTATCTAAATCGTTGGGCTTTTGCGCAGATTTGGGGCAATTAGGGACGAGCGTTTAACGTTCCATCTTATACAAAAATAATTTACGTAAATAGGTTGGGCACTCGGCCATTCTCAAAATGAGTAACTTCTAGCAAACGGGAACCAAATGTCGCCCGTGCTTCTTTATAGTATTGGATGTGGACAGACCGCCCGTCTGTCATTCATGAGGGCACTTGAGGACCAACTGTCACCCATGCCTTTTATTGGTATTGGATTTTGATTCAAACAGACCGCCCGTCTGTTGGTCATGAAGTTGGTATATGATTGCGCTCTTCAATTTAAAGCGCTAGTTACATCGATTTTTTGTTTCTTCAATATACTGCGAGAGCGTACCAATGGCTGATGGCCCATGGTTGCCCTACTCTCTCCCAGTAGATTGAAGGAAACACCTGTAGAAAAAAAAGGGACAGAACGACAGGAACAAGGATTCGGAATATGAAAAGAATAGTTTTTGTCACGATAAATTTTACCGTGACAAATCCCACCCTTTCCTCCTTGGAAATGTGTTTACTTTTTGAAAAAAAATAAACCATTTCCTGTGGATCATTGTGGTTAACAAAACGACAAAGGAAACCCATCAGGCCAAATATGGCAAGTCTGTTCAATTTCCAAATCAAAACAAAACAAGTGAGATATCCAGAAGAACAAAAAAGTATTTACTTTACTCTAAACATTTTCAAAAATCAGAAAAAGTAAAAAAAATAAAAAAATAAAACCAAAAAGTTTAACTTTACTCTACGTGGGACTTTTAGACTCAATCATATTCAGAAGAACAATTATAAGGCTTAAGATCCTTCGTGTGCCAAGTGCCACGATCTTTTCCGGTCTCATCTTCAAGGACATAAGTCCAAGGAGACAGCCGTTTTTGAATTATAAATGGACCTACGTACTTTGGAGCTAATTTAGCGGCATAATAGTTTGCGGCGTCAGATAGCACAAAATTTCTTCGCCATACGACATCCTTTGGAAAGTACTGAACGTCTCTCCTCCGAAGGTTGTAGGCTTCCGCTGATTTTTTGGTGGCCGCCTGAATTTTACTAGCTATATCTGCTCTAAGTCTCTTAAAGCGTTCGCCTATGTTTCTTTCTGGACCAATTCTATCTGTATCTACTGAGTCACTACTAAGTCTAACTTCTTCCTGTCCACTAGTTGACATTTCTTTCCCAAAATTCGCATAGTATGGTGTAACTCCTAGAACCTCGTGTTGAGATGTTCGGATAGCACAAGCTACCTTGGCTAATTGGGCATCCCAAACACGATGGTTCTCCGAAACATAAGCCCTCAATGTAGTTTTGATTATCTGATTAATTCTTTCGGCCGGATTGGCCTGTGGATGGTAATGTGGGGTGAATCTAATCTTTGAAGAATAACCCTGACATAATGCCTTAAGTTCCCTACTTCGGAATTGGGGACCGTTGTCACAGATGACAATCTTGGGGACTCCAAAAAGAAGAAAAACATTATCCTCCAATTCCTTGCATATTGCCTTCGCCGTAGCGGATCTTAACGCGAATAAAAGCGGAAATTTCGTCAGATAATCAACGACTGTTAAAATATAAACAAAACCTTTACTCGATTTGGGTAGAGGACCCACTAAATCTATACTAATCATCTCCCATGGTGAAGAAACTCCTATTCTCTCAGTCATAAGACCGGCTGGTTTATCGTTAACTGGTTTCACAGATTGACAAGTGCTGCACTTCCTAACATACTTAGCTACATCTCCCCTCATTTTTGGCCAATAGTATTTGGCTCCTACCCTAGCGAAAGTTTTCCTGACCCCCATGTGTCCGGCTAATGGACTATCATGACACTGTTTGAGAATATCTAACCTATCACTCCTACCTACAACTAATTTCCATTCATCATTATTATCATGTACTACTAAATGATTTGATTTTACGTACTTAAACAGGCGGCCATTCTCCACTCTCCATGCTGGGTAAGCTAATGGGTTTGTCTCAACCGCTGAGATCATTTTTCCCACCCAAGGGTCAATATCCTCTTCCGAGATTCCAGCCACCACCGGAACTCCACGAGACAACATGTCAGGAACGACATGATCCTTCCCCTTACGATGGATGATCTCATAATCGAATTGCTGTAACCTAACAGCCCAGCGTGCCAATCGTCCCTGTGGATCTTTGAGGTTACTCAACCAAATCAATGAGTAGTGATCAGTTACGACTGTAAATCGACTACCCTCGATATAAGGTCGCAACTTCTCAACTGCCCACAGGACGGCTAAACATTCTTTTTCCGTTGTGGAATAATTTCTTTCTGACCTATTCAATGACCTGCTTAAGTAGCAGATCACCTTTTCCCCATCCTCAAAATTTTGGGATAAAACGGCACCAATGCCATAGTCCGATGCATCTGTCTGCACTACGAAAGGTAGCTTGAAATCGGGGCATGTTAAGATCGGCGCTGTAATAAGACATTCTTTCGCTCTCCTGAAACTATCTTCACATTCCTTTGACCAAATGAATTTTTTGGATTTCTTGAGTAGGTCTGTTAAAGGCCTAACTAAATTAGCGAAGTTTGGTACGAAGCGTCTGTACCAGGAAACAGTCCCTATAAAGCTCCTAACTTCTTTCACATTTCTTGGTGCAGGTATATTGACCATACTTTCTACTTTCTCCGGATCAACGTGTAATCCGTTCCTATCTACTACATATCCTAAAAATTTAAGTGATGGTCTACAAAAGTGACATTTATCACGCCCTACCTTCAAACCTGCTTCTTGTAATCTTTCTAAAACATCCTTAAGAATTTCTTGGTGCTTTTCAAATGTATCTGAAATGATAATAATATCATCCAGATACACGAAAACATATGGTTCAAGCTCAGGACCTAATACGCTGTCGATGAATCTCTGCCAAGTGGCAGGTGCGTTATGCAAACCGAAAGGCATACGCTTAAATTGGAAAAGACCCCTATTTGGTACCGTAAAGGCCGTAAATTTCTTTGATTCCTCCGCCATTGGAATCTGCCAGTAAGCAGATTTAACATCCAATGATGTCAAAAATTTCGCGTTCCTAAGCTTGTCTAATATTGATGAAATTATCGGTAAAGGGTAAGCATCCCTTTCCGTTACTTGATTTAACTTACGGTAATCTACGCAAAACCTAAAGGTACTATCTTTCTTTTTAACTAATAGTATTGGAGATGACCACGCACTTGTCGATCTCTCAATAACTCCTGCTTCTAACATTTCATTTAATTCCCTATCAATATGCTCCTGCATTGCCGGAGAAACCGGATAATACCGTTGCTTAATCGGTTCCGCCGACGTCCTAATTTTGTGCTCAACCATAGTTGTGCACCCTAAGCCTTCAGGCATCTTCCTAAATGATTCTTGAATCATATCTTCTAACAATTTAATTTCCCTATCAGTCAATTCCGACCGTTCTGTAATCGAACAGATCGAAACCTCACTATCCTGCTCTGAAAAATTCCACATACGTGATCTAAGATCCGGGACAATACCCGATAGTGCCCAAAAATCTGCACCAAGAATCACTGTATGTGGCAGAGATGGTATGACCAAACATTCAATCAGTACTGCCCTGTCTTCTACTATAATTGGAAGAGAGAGAATCCCTAAAACCTCGACACCTGTTCCATCTGCCAAACGAACGCAGCCAACAGTGTCTGTCTTTAAAGGAAGACCTAAATTTTGGAGAATTTTCCAAGCATCCCTACCTATTATGGTCCTAGAAGCTCCTGAATCTAATAAACCTAAAAATCTAGTACCATAAATACTAACACCTAAAAATGGTCTCCTATCACTACCGTTTGCCTCCAAAGTAAAACCTAAGTGAATCTGATTCACCAGCTGGTTACCAGCAGGTAACCTCCTCAACGTCTTCGGACATCCCGCCCTGCTGGCGCAAGTGTCCGTTGTTCGTTTCCCGAACAGCGACGGCAATTTTGTCTATTGACCCCTAAATTCCCACAACCAAAACAACGCCTAGGAGCAGAACACCTATTTGCAAAATGGCCTGATCCATTGCAATTATAACACCTAAGCGAAGATCTTGAAGGATTCGATGATTGGGCCTGACGATCAGTTCCGTTGTTCTCAGCAACAACCGAAACTTTTGGAGTTTCAACACCTACATAAGCTAGATCCGGTTCTAGCAGATTCCTATTATCCCTAACACTAGGTGGTGGAATATACGATTCCACATTTGCCCTAACTGCTTCTAAATTCCTACCTAAAGCCACCAAATCGGATACACAACTTGGTTTCGCCAAACCAAGTTGAGTTTGATAGAAAGGTGTCAAGTTCCTTTGAATCATTGACAACTTCCTACCTTCCGAAATTGGATCAGTTAACCTACCAAACAAGTTCTGCATAGTCGCCACATAGACTCCGATGGATTCATCTTTGCCTTGTGTACGACGCCTAATTTCATCTAAAAGTTGATCGTCATAATTCGGTGGCAAGAACTCCAGCTTCAATTCTCTGATAAGTTCTGGCCACGAATTGACTGTAACCCTAATTGCCCTAAACCAAATTAAAGCTTTTCCTATGAAAAGCTCTACTGCTGCTTTAAAAAGTTGGGGTTCCGAAACCCCCCTAGCCTGACGCATCTCCTCAACTCGTTCTAAGAATGCGTTCACGGAGGCACCACAGCGCTCACCAGTGAACTTAACATCCCATTTAGATATGTTCTGAAATTTTTCTGAATTGCTTATAACCCGTTCTATAAATGAGTTATTCCCTTGACTATTTACCCCTACACTACTAACTGCCACTCCTAAGCCCGTCGATGTACTGGCAGAAGTAACCACCGACCTGCTATCCAGAGGTTCAGCTGAACGCTGCTTTTCAACCTCGCTCTTTTTCTTAAGTTCCTGCTGCTGTTTCTCTTTATTAATATTTTCCTCTTCATTCCTATCCTCTTCTTTTTCTTCATCTTCATCCTCATCCTCGCCTTCTAATTCGGCCATAGCCATCACTATTTTATTCTTTAGAGCCTGTTTGCTCTTCTCCTGAGTCTCATTCTCTGGTATGCTCCTATCCATCCTACGTAACCCCCACTCTACCTTCGTGATAATTTTTAAGTACTCCTTCGAAGTTTCCGACTTCGGAGGATTTTCTAAAAGTTTCCCTATTTCTCCTAGTTTCTTCTCCACCGCCATAAGATCCTGTTCAAAGGTGAACGGATAGGCGGGAGGTGTATAAGAATTCCTACGTTCTAATTTTAATGCGACCCTAAGCGCCTTGCGCATCTCCTCTACTGTACCTAAAGCTAAACCCCTCCATTCTACTTCGTACGTAATCTCGTCTTGCGAGAGTCTATTAACCTGACTAACATCCATTTCAAAATGAAAAAAAAAAAACAAAATAAAAAAGTAAACAAGAAAACTATCCAAAAAGTTAAAAGTAAAAAAAAAACAAAGCCGACAAAATAAACCTCAATCGAAATCCCAAAATACACTGGTAAGTATGAATTTGTTTTATTCAATGAAAGAAAGTTTTGTCGGAATCGATTCAACCTATCGCGTACGGTGGCGACTCCTCACAAGTTCCACACAGTTAAAAAAAAACTAAAAAAAACTTTTCAAATAAATCCCCGAAACCGCATAAAATCACTTTAATATTTGTTTTCCTTTTCTAAACTAACCTGTAAAATCAATTTACTAATAATAAAAACGATAGTTGATTTAAAAGTAAAAATTTAAAACAAATAAATTATTTAAAAAAACAAGATTAAAAAAAAATCAATAAAAAAAAATTCACAAAAGTGGTAGCCCAAAAAAAAGTACTATTTTAAAGTGGCAGCTTCGGTAGTGTTTACTCCGAAACTCCGAAACGTCAAAATAATATTTTTAGCTAATACCAAAATGGTTGGTCTGAAAGAGACCACACTATTCACTCAATGGAAACAAAATTGAAATACAAAATGACGAATTAATATTGTAAACAGTAAAAAAAATCACTCAATTAAAATGAAATCTCTAATCAAAAAATAAAATAAAGAAAATGAAATGAAAACCTTACTCGATTTTTCCACTCTTTATATCTTTCTCAACCGCAAATTTCCTTTGATATTCTGTATGAAAAGTAGGTATTCATTCGGCTATCCAATTTTTCCGAAAAGATTTTATTGCGATGATACTCCTCGCTTCTCAACACAATTTAACACTTTTTAGGTACCTAGGAATAAAAGAAAATAACACCAAGTAAATCTCTTTGAATGAAAATATATAAAAACACTTCCCTAAACAAAAACAGCACAAAAAAAAAACAATCAAGTGCACTTTGAACACTTTTTTTCACCCAAGCAACACAAAGGGAGCCCCACGTTCGGACGCCAAATATTACAATTTTTAATTCGCGAATACAATTTTCGATTAAAAGAGGACAAATAAAAAAAACTACGCAGCGCGACCGACTTTCGAGAAATGACAACTGAGGCGAAATTTGGACTGTCAAAGTCGAAGCGAATTAAAATTGTAATTTGCAGCGACGATTAAAGTGCTGCCACCACAGCTATGCTCATAAGGGGGTGGGTTCACCTGATCAAATTAATCGGTGGTTGATCAAAATTATTAATTGATGATCGAATAATATTTTTTTGATTGCCACAGGGGCGTAGAACCTGAAAATTATAAAATAGAAAGGGGCGCCAGCAATTTTTTTTTATAAAGGAAATTACAAACCTTTTGGAGCGGAGAGCGACGGTGAAAGAAAATGAAGTGACTGGAACCAATTTTAGGTAGAGATAAAAGACGAAATTGAATTTTTAATTTTGTAAATTGATAGTTTATTTGGGAAACCTTTTGATATAGGAGTAAAACCCAAAATTTTTTAAAAGAACAAAATGGAACAGAGATTTTGAAATGCAAAGAAAGGTGGACCGTTATCGCTCGGTCCCGAACGGACAAAGAAATTAATTAACGGGTCGCGAGTTCCGCTTTTCCGGAATTTTTTAACGAAGCAAAAGCCAAACGAAAATTTGTAAATGAGTTTCAATAACTCGAATATCGCTTCAACAAAAAAACTATCTAACACACAATTCACTTAACAAAGAAAAAAACAAAATACTTAGCTTCCAAATCTTCCTGCCAATTTCCTCCAAAGTTTAAGTACCAATTTCGAGAACAGCTTCCACCAGATTTTTACCAATGAATTTTTTCCTCCTCAATTTTTTTCCTCTTTTTTTCCAAATTCCTCACTTTAACCTTTTTCTTAAAACTTCGAATTTCTTCTTATTTTTCAGTAACCTCTCTTAACTCTTTCTTTACTTTTGATATCAAAAACGTCTTGTTTCTTCCAGAATCACAGTAGAAGTGCCCTTCCAGGTTTTCCATTAACCTGGACGGCCTCTTCTTTTTGTCAACCCCAGTACTTTCAGCCAATCAGCGGCCGTGGTTTTCGGTCGCGTCACAATTCAGCTACTCTCCGCCATCTTTGCTGGAGAGAGCCAACGCAGTTGAAAAACCGACGGTCTTGCTTACTCGCACTATCTCCCTGGCTTTTGCATTGTCATCATGGAAATCACCGGTCGCTGGTTCCACTTCCAGGAGCGGCGAATCCGATGAACGCATCCAGCCATCAACCCCTTTTTTTCGAAAGAGAAAAGAAAAGTTTCTGAAACCTAAAAAGAAATTCTATTTCACACCGTCTTCATTCTTCCCCTCCGAATGAAATCAAAATAAACCAATGTCGTTGGAAAAACTGGTGGAAAGCTAATTTTCATTTTAAAACATTATATAAGGTGGAAGCTGGCAGTAATTTTCTACCTCGCGAAATTATCTAAATCGTTGGGCTTTTGCGCAGATTTGGGGCAATTAGGGACGAGCGTTTAACGTTCCATCTTATACAAAAATAATTTACGTAAATAGGTTGGGCACTCGGCCATTCTCAAAATGAGTAACTTCTAGCAAACGGGAACCAAATGTCGCCCGTGCTTCTTTATAGTATTGGATGTGGACAGACCGCCCGTCTGTCATTCATGAGGGCACTTGAGGACCAACTGTCACCCATGCCTTTTATTGGTATTGGATTTTGATTCAAACAGACCGCCCGTCTGTTGGTCATGAAGTTGGTATATGATTGCGCTCTTCAATTTAAAGCGCTAGTTACATCGATTTTTTGTTTCTTCAATATACTGCGAGAGCGTACCAATGGCTGATGGCCCATGGTTGCCCTACTCTCTCCCAGTAGATTGAAGGAAACACCTGTAGAAAAAAAAGGGACAGAACGACAGGAACAAGGATTCGGAATATGAAAAGAATAGTTTTTGTCACGATAAATTTTACCGTGACACATCATAGTGTAAAAGGGCAAAAAATTGAAAGAAAATTATATAAGCAAGACATTTATCATAGGTGCAGTAATGCAAATTCGAACAAACGCCATTTGGAACCATTTAAAATCCATTTTTGTTTCCAAATATTTTTTTTTTCAATAACAGCTGATTTTGACAATTTTAATGCCACAGATACCAACTTTGAGATTTCAATTAAGAGTGGATATAAAAGTGAATATACGTTTTATTCGGACTCGCATTGCTGCGCTATTCATAAGTTACCAATAAAAAACGCCTATAGTATCTTTATAGCAGCCATACTCAATCTTTTATTCATAAGGGCCACAAAGATGTTTTTGTTATGTGGCCTCGGGCCGCAACATGAAATATTTTTTGCACTTAGGTGTGAAGTAATTTAGATTGAATAGTTCATTATACATTTTAATACAAAAATTAATTTGATCTCTGAAATCTAGAACACTTTTTTCAATATCTGGCTTGTTGTGCATGCTAATTTGTTCATTTCCTTACACATTTTTTGTAGGATAGGAAACGATTATTCCCAAACGTATGTAGATCCAAGATGTTAATTTTTCAATCTAGCTTCGACCTTCTGACTTTTTTTCTGTCAGGAACAGTAACTATTTCCTGAAGTAGAAGGAGGAACGTTTATGTTGCGGTCGCTCAATTCACAGTCTTATAGTTTTTTTTTAGTTTGTGTCTTAACTTTTAAGAGTTAAACCGGTCAAACATCTCAAAATTACTTGCGATTTGAGTTTAATCAGCTGCAAAATCAGTGGCTTTCACACGTAAGCAAAATATTTGCTTTGTCATAACGTTTCCGTTTGGTAATCCGGAAGAACTCTCCGGAGCTCTCTGATCCAGATTCCAGAATGCCAAACGAACAAGTTGCAACCCTTTTCTTGACTCTGAAGTTTGGTTGTACTTGTGCACTTGGTTGTTGCATTTGGGTGATTTGGTGAACCGTTCACAGAGCTGTTCTCTGAATACTGATATTCATTAATAACAGCAGCGAATTTCTGCCCCTTGGGTTTTTATTTTGAGTAAACTCCTTGCTTAAGCAAAAATTCTACTGCAAGGTCTGAAGATAACGATAATGGAGAGGATGAAATGTTTGGCCTAACCAATTTTTTTTTTTTCATAATTGTTTTATTTTAACTCCAAATTTTAGAATAATGAGAATGCACATTGGCAATTCCAAAATTAAATATCAAATAACATATGACAATTTTGACGCTTCAATTGAGCACATGTATTCGTGCTTCTGGTTTTAATTTCTTTCATCAAATTCAGAATCGTTGCTCTCTTCTTCTCAGAAGAAGAACTGTCATCTAATACCAAATTAACTTTTCCAGAAGCATTTGAAATGCTGTAAAAGGCTGTAAATTTTAATTTATGGTACTCAGTTTTTTTATGCAATTGCATATTTATGTAAGTATGCCAGGTGGGCCACTTAAAATACTCGACGGGCCACATGCGGCCCGCGGGCCGCAGGTTGAGTATAGCTGCTTTATAGTAACAACATAATTTAACTAATTTATTTTAGGTTTTGTGTACAGTGCATGCTGCAAGTTATACATCAATTTATATTGAATAATTTTGAATGAACAACAACAACTTGCGTGTGTTACCACCAAGTATATAGGCTATAGCTATAACTCCAGCCTATATACTTGGTGGTAACACACGCCAGTTGTTGTTGTTCATTCAAAATTATTTTATTAATTATTTTAATTTGTTGTTGATAGTTGATAGTTGACAGACAAAATCATGACTTTCGCTCCATATAAGGTGACTACCAAGTTAATAATCGCTATTTTGTGCCTCATTTCATGTGGCACCTATTTAGGTGTCGTTTTCAGAAATTATGATATGATTTTGAATTTGACTACATGTCGAAATCAAAATTTTAAACCTTAACCAATTTAAAAATAAAAAGCATGACTATTATTTTGTTCAAGAAGCTTCTTAACTTTATTGAAGTTTGTATTTATTTGCTTAATTTGCACTTATTTTCGTGATAATTTTACACAGAGCAATGAATAGTTGATAATCAAAAACGACATCAGTTTAAGCATAGTTTACAGTTGAATGAATGAATGAATTAGTTTGAGGGTGTAAGTGCACTGCGACCTTAAGATCTATTGTGCCCCCTTACTAGAGCTTGATGAGGTTACTCATTCTACAGCTCATCCTCCAAATTGATTTCTTTAAGAAACTTGAGTATTTGGAGTACTTTTAGAGAGGATAGTTCTTTCTCCTCTATCTGGTGATTTCCCAGATGCCTTTGTCTTTGATGCACAAGTGCATCACATCTACCCAATATGTGGTTCGGGGTTTCATCGTGCTCATTGCAAAATCTGCATATGGCACTGTTTTCCAGGCCAAGAATTCGGAGGTGTCTCCTTAACTTGCAGTGGCCTGTGAGGAATCCCGTTATTATTCTAAGTCTATTTCTATTTAAGCTGATGCAGGATTGGAATCGTGCTTGGTTGTAATCCCCAAGTAGAAGTTTGGCCTGCCTCAGCTTAGGGAGCTCTTTCCAGGTTTTTGATCTTTTCTCCCTCTCTGTTGTTTTGATTTTGTTTTTAATCACGTTTTCTCCTAATCCGCAATAAGGCTCTGGCCCCATTATGGGTGACATTGCTCCTTTTTTTGCTAAGGAGTCTGCCTCTTCATTGCCCTGTATAGTTTACAGTTACCATGCGACAAAAAAAAAACAAAATTTTCAAAACTGTTTTAGTCTAAATTAATGAACTATGTATAAGGCCTATGAATGAAAAACATTTACTATTGGATTTTGGATGCAAAAACCATTTGCATGCAAATAATGCCTTGAGGTGAATATATTTTGTTTGAATATAACCAACCTTCTTAAAAAAATATATTTTATTCACCATTTTATTTTATTTTATTTTATTTATTTTATTTATTTTATTTTATTTTATTACATTTTATTTTCATTTATTTCATTTTATTTTATTTTACTGTCCAAGGTTTAGCAAGATGACATGACAACAATGTTTTTTTCTAAATATAATTTTGTATTTCACCTCAATAATTTTTGACATGCGAAAATATTTGAATATATTTAAACTAGACCCGCAGTTCCCAAACAGTGTTCTACGGAACCAGGGTTCCGCGAATTTCTTGAAGTAAAAACAAAAAAATATATTTTTTTAAGGGCCTAGATTGAAAAAAAAACTTCCAAGTGACTGAAAATTCCTAGTTTCTTGTTTTGTATAACAGTACGGAAGCTGCAGCATCAACCATTGCATTTTGCATTGGTATGCACTAGTTTTTGATATGCTGTACAGATTGTAAGTTTCGTGAAAAGGTGTCCTCTCCAGTAAATTTGTTCAGGGAAGTGTGAAAAGATACGGTAGGTACCTAAGTTAGTAGGTATGAATTTTTTCTACCTGTAACTGATAGGTATCGGACGGCTTTTCTGAGGAAAAGGTTATTTGAACTTCTTGATGAGCTGAAAGTTTGCCAACTGGTGAAAAATGTATATCTTCATCTACAAACCTTTTTGATGTATTGGATTATGTATGACATGAGTAATAAATTATAAAATTTACTTATCTTGCATAAATCTTAAGGAGCTTCAACAAATTGCTACAAAATTGCAGGGAAACCCAACGACAGTATTTTTCAAGAGAGACAAACTGGCATCTTTAATACAATATTAAATGTTTTGCAGTTTTAAGTGACTGTTTGCATGGAAACATGCTGGAGCTCAGAGCTTATATTCGCACAGATCTTGGCAAGATTACCATCTAGATACTAATTTTGACATCGAATGGGTCCATTTATAACGAAAACTCAGCTTACGACGCACAGTGGGGCCGAGGTGGAAAAAACGTCATATATTAAAGTGTGTAATATGGTAATGTGATACATTTTTCTTTCGGTAATTTTCATGCGGAATCCGGCTGTTATAATGATTTTATGGTAAAAACTAGTTTCCAGACGAAATAAGGGGTTAAAACGCACCATTGAAATTTTGAGCTTTTAAACTGATGTTTTCTATAATTTCTCCATCTCACGAGTTATTATTTAAAATTTTTCCTTCAATGTACTATTTGAATATATACCTCAAGGTTTCTGATGAAAAAATAATTTACCTCATTTCTCCGATTACACAGATAAATCTAGCCAAAATTTGAACTTCGGGTCTACTTCCAGACTTGAGTACCTAGCCATACAAAAAAAGCTCCACCTTCCTAGGGTCTGTTTCAGCTTTTTTCTGGTGGTCCTGGTGGTAATGAAGATCCTGTTAAAATTTCATCACCAGATTCTACCAGTTTTGGGATCAGTGAATAAAAATTCAATTTAAGAAATAAGATAATTTCTGATTGAATATAACCGGTTCAAAATAGACGTGATTTTTTTCCACAGAATTCTAAACGGATTCTGAAAATTCTATTTTTCTTCTTCAAAAATAACTTTGAATGACTCCAATCCATTTTTGCTTCTTTGATAAATCCTTACTTACTTTTTATTTTCACCTTAACCATGGTTAGGTTAGGTTGAAGTGGCTGTCAGTCATGAAAACTGACACACTTAGACCATAAGTTGGCCCATTGTGATACCACAAGAATCTGGGAAGCCTTTTTCCCTACTCGATGAACCATTTAGAGCTTCTTATGAAGCGTAACACACTACCTTTGTCAACATTTACTAAATCACTAGGATCATTGAAGTAGAAATCTCCAAGATGGAGTCTTCGCCTATGAGATAGAGCAGGACAAGTGCATAGAAGATGAGGAATCGATTCTACCTCTTCCTCGTCCATACAGCTTCTGCAAAAATCGTTAGAGAATACGCCAAGACGCGTTGCGTGCTTGCCTATAAGACAGTGTCCGGTTATGACACCTATCATGGAGCTAATGTGCAATCTGCTTAGAGATATCAAACATTTAGATCGCTTAAAATCCATTACTGGCCAGATTTGTTTTGTTGCCCAGCAAGTGGTGATATTGTTCCATCTAAGGTTTGTTCTCTCTAAAGCATCTTGCTTCAGCATAAGTTTACATGTAGCGATGGGAATACCAATATCTGCCTTACTCACTATTTTGAAAATTCAAAAACTTCCTCTTAACTCTGATCATAAAACGGATGATACCATTCAATTTAGAGGATGTAAATACATACGAATTGATACCACTTACAGGTTTTTTCCCTAAATCGTAGGTTTGGCCCCTCTGTGCGACGCTCAGCATACGGAAAAGGCATCTCTGATAGATATGCAGGGTTCTTTTTTTCATTTAAATTTGCGTTTATTTCCTTAACTTAAAAAATATCGAGATTGGTCGCTTCCCAGATCTTCGAATACAGCTTTCGGGCATAAAATTAAAATATAAAACAATTTATTAAACAAACAATGAAACTGTTTCACTCTTTGCAATGGCTCTCATGGAAACTCTTAACTAAAAAATTAGTGTTGGGGTTCGAAAATATATCTTGACATTGTATTAGGTTTCCACAGCTCAAAAAGTTTGGAAACCGCTGTAACTAGACTAAAGCCGATTCGAGTCCACCCCTTAATGACGAGTTGATTCTTTGTTTGCGTTTATTTCTGTGTTTCATTTATACTTTGCAAATCTTTTCAATAGTCCAGCTGTTCGTTTCAGTTTGTTGACAAGTTAAAACGACAGCCGAGGTTTGCAATCTTTACTGATAAGCTCCGGTTCGGGCTCATAAAAATGAAAACATTTCGAGCATTAAATAGTTTAGATTAGTAAATTAAATTTGTATGCTTATACACAATTATTAAAAGAATTTTTGAAATTTGTTTGGATATTTTCGAGGGGAGTACAATTATGGTTAGGGGAGCACGGTAGTACAGTGAATTCTAAGGAAGTACAAATAGTACCTTAGTACTCATTTCGGCAGCCCTGGATTCCATACCTCCTTTCTCTACTAGAAAATGCTAGGTAGGTACCTACTGAAAATTAATCATGCGCATTTTTTTATGTCAAAATGAAAACTTTCACTTTGAAAAAATTCCGACAAAGCTGGATTTTAGTTGGAGGGGGTAAAAATTATGTAGTTTAAAAATATATTTTTTAGTCCCTTTCACCATCCCGAAAAAATTTAGCCTCGCCCCAAAAGTTATGGTACTTTTTAGGAAGTGCTTAAGAGTTATAAGCGTGAAAGGTCTCCACAAAAATACAGCCTTGTCGGAACTTTTGGTAATTTTGCCATTTATTGGTCATATTTTCCTGAATAGTAAACTGCATTTAGAAATCTTAAGTTGATATTGATTCCGCAGTTTGTCCTTTTTTTGTAATTTTTTCCTGGGCTAAGTTAGGTAACCAAAGAAAAAATTTAAAAGAACTAAACATTTTGAAAGAGTGTTTTCAAACAGTTCAAAACAGTAAACAAAATAGCTCCCTAATGCAAGACTGCTCAGTTCTTAAATAAATCCCTACATTATACATACATTCTGATAAATTGTACGTAAAGATATGATTACCCAACATTTCCCAAATGCCTACATAAAAAACCCTGCTAAACAGACTGTCCCAAAATGCAGAAGATTGTTTTTTCATGTGCAAATGCAGAACTTAAGGGTCAGTTGGCCTGAAATTGTAGATATGTAGACATGCCGGATGCAGATGACCTGGCACTACTTGCGGCAAAAAAATTCCCATCTACTTTTAGTGAACAAATAGAGTATGCCTTGTTAGATAGAGGTCAACACCTGTACAAAGAAATGTGGTCTAATGGTCAATCCATTGAAAACAGAACTGGTTCTCTTCACTAACAAAAGCAAAATACCAATTTTTAGAATACCATCAATCGATGGACACCACTGAAAATCTCGGCCAGATACCTTGGTGTGATCTAAGATAAGAAACTGAACTGGAGTTTCAAAGTATCAGAAACGCGACTGAAAAAGCAACAAATCTGAAAACCTTGATAATAGTTCAAAGATTAACTGCTGGAAACAAAGCACAACCCGCCATATTCAGATTCTTCAGATATATGTGGGAATTAATGTTTGCACAGACTACACAACATCCCATTTAAACTTCAACAGACCCTTCACTACCTCTTTTTCTAAGATAGAGGAGTGGGGGAACAATCAACCTTTCTGTAATGAATCAACGATAACTTTCTTCACTGATGGTTCTAACATGGATACTGGGCTGGTGCAGCGGGCAATAAAAGCAATTTCTGCCACCGAGATACATTCGAAGATTATAACTTCTTGTAAATTGCTAACGCGAAGAGCTTGTTGGTATTTCTTAGTCGTTGAAGAAATGTCTTTCGTCACATAATAACCTGGGTGAGGAGAGGAAAAAGCCTTTTAAAGGCGTGATCCTTCCTTTACCCCCACTTAAGAAATCATCCCTCCGTCAGGCCCATAGGAGCAGTGGCTCCTTGGAATGTCTGAAAGATGAATGTGATAGGCCAGTGGTTGGTGTATGTGTCCGTTCGTTTGGTCAGGATTGCTGAATGAGTCGAAGGGGTTGTCCCTATCCTCAAGAGGATTTTACCAATCTTAGGGATAAGTGGCTCCATCAACTCACTGAGGCTCGTTTTCACCGCAGAGGCAATAGTAGCTGGTGTACCTATAGGCAAAGTGCCCATTCTCCGTTTTCTACCGCCTCTTCAAAAAACACATGCGTCGTCGTTCAGTTGTTTTCTTCGTTCTATCACTGTCACGCTCGCGCTGACCGCAGAAGCAGCAGTAGCTGGTGTATAGGCGAGGTGCTCATTCTCCGTTCACTGCAGCTTTTACAAGAAATACGTGCGACGACGTTCAGTTTTCAGTTTTATGTCTGGGTTCGTGGTCACAGTGATGTACAGGGAAACGAGTGAGGTGATGAGCTGGCGAGAATGGGATTCAAGGCAAACCGAACGACATATTTAAGTACCAACCTGTAGCATCAAACAGGATATTGGTAACAAAATATAAAAAAAAAACCAATCTGTCATTTATGGAAGAAAGAAACACCTAGGGAATCATTTCTATCACGACCTAGAGGAACTTTCTAGGATTCCGGCTAATAGCCTTCTGAACTTCGTTAACGCCTCTAAATGGCCTTCTGAACTTCGTCCACGCCTCTTAGCTTGACTGCTAACAGAACACTAGTTTTTAACATTAATGGGATACATTTTCCTAGGGTATCACAACTGATCTATATAGATCTCAGTGTGACGGTAATAAAATCAATTGTCAGCCCTTCTACCTAACCTAACCTAACATGCCGGAAATGTTTTTCCAAGTTCTATATTTAGGTGCTCAGTTTTCAGTTTTTGGTAGGAGCTACTACGCTCTCTGGTGGCCACTTTGAAATTTATTGACGCCATTTTGAATTATATGTATATCAGCAACATCTCGGCTTCAACATAAGTCACTTACGACCACAAACTTAGTGTCTAAGCATACATATATTTTCGGCCAGGGAATACAACTACATAATTTTTGGATGTATCATGAGGGGGCTTAAGGGTCATGAAACCCCATAGAACTACTGCGAAGTGAAGACATAGGTATCTGTCTGTTTATATTGATATTAGTAGGTAGATTTTCGCAATCAATCTCATCAAAAATAAAAACTAAGCCTAGTAATATTTCAAAAAACAATCTTTGGCCTCTTTAACTTGCCAAACAATCAAAGTACGTACCTATGTATCCCACCTAATACTGACTCAGAAATCTTTCCTACTGCCTAAAAATTATCGACGAAAATATAAAAATGAAGTGCCTTTGATATTGTATTGAATAATCTCAATTAAATTTGTGTGCATAAATGTCCATATTGGCAAAATTAATATTTGATATCATACATTTTCTCCACCCAACAACAACAATAAACTAAATTTCTCTTAAATTCAAATCAAAAGAATGCACAATCAATAAATAAACAAAATCCACGAAAAAAATAATGTTTTATTTGAAATAGCCAAAACAACAACCGAAACTTCCATCATATAACGTCCAGAACGAGGCCAGAAATCAAAGGTTTCATTCCTGGTCCCGCCGCGTTGTCTGTTCAAGTAAAAACTATTCAATACTTACAAACTGCTCTTTTCTAGCTGACAAGTAGTAGGCATAGAAAATTCTTCTTATTTTCTTTGATGTATCTTGTCCACACAGAAACAGATGTGCGTAGTTTGTGCACGAGAGTATCATTTATGTTTCAATTAAAAATAGATTTTATTGCACATACTATAGTAATCAATTTTGATATGAAATAGTTGAACACACAAAAAAAATTCCCAAATCAACACAAACATTATTTTTTCTTTTTGTTTAAGCGCTTTCATCTCGTTTGAATATTGTTCATGATATATTTTGTGATAGATGATATAATGATAATAAATCAGGCAGTAAAAATGCATTTTAATTAAGAATTGCCTTCTATTTTTTTGTATCTATTACATCTACAGTTCCAGCGCGAATGAAAATCAGATCATTAACACAGGAAATTGATTCATTTTGCAAATATTTCGCAATAAAATATCAAATTTGCAAATTTTACCGCAATACATTTTATTATTAAGCTTCGCACTGTGGTTCTGTTTAGATTAGAAAACGTGTAAATTTGATATAATAAGATGACAACAAAACACAGTCTCCACCTGTTTCATAAAGGTTGCTAAAGGGTGAGATTTTAACGAAATTCTTTTTGTATTTGAAAGGCCCATGTATGACATTGTTCAAATTTCCACTGTGGCCTTGGCTGCGCACATTGCCATGGATTCGTGAGGTTCAATTTTCGATGTATCTGCGCCATAAATCCGGCTGAAGTTGTGGGATTGCATGGGTTACGTTTATTTTGATGCCATCGGTGGATTATGGCCTATTGGCATAGACGTGTGACTTGAGAAAACCCCACAAGAAAAAGTCTAACGGGTCAAACCGCACGATCTTGGTGCTCAGTTCAGTTCAGGTTAGGTGTGGAAAACGATGCAGTTAAGAGAGCCCTTGTAGAGCTGAATATAGAAAACTCAACTATAAATTATTGGACTATGTGCATGTTAAAAAACAGGCATATTAATACGGAACTTGGAGATTCACGTTTAAAAGTATCCACATCCAGAGGAACACCCCAGGGAGGGGTGCTTTCTCCGCTTCTTTGGATACTAGTTATGAACGAAATTCTTGTGAAATTAAAATATAGTGGAGTCAAAGTATTAGCTTATGCAGATACTACTTGCGACAGGTAAATTCCCATCCACTATTAGTGAACAAATAGAATATGCCCTGTCAAAGGTCAACACATGGGCAAAGAATTGTGGTCTAATGGTCAATCCATTGAAAACTGAATTGGTTCTCTTCACTAACAGAAGAAAAATACCAATGTTTAGATTACCATCAATTGCAGGGACTCCACTCAAAATCTCGGATCAGGCCAAATACTTGGGTGTGATCCTTGATAAGAAACTGAACTGGAGTCTCAACACTAAAGAGAGAGCAAAGAAAGCTATGGTTGCGTTTTATTCCTGCAACAGGATCTTTGGAAAATCCTGGGAACCCAATCCAAAAATTATCAGGTGGATGTACACGGCAATAGTTAGACCGATACTTGCCTACTGTAATTTAGTTTGGTGGAACGCGACTGAGAAAGCAACAAACCTGAAAACCTTGACAAAAGTTCAAAGATTAGCATGCGTAGGTATTACGGGGGCGTTGAAAACCACTCCCACAGCGCGCGGGACTGGAAGCGATACTCAACTTGAGACCCCTAGATCTATTCGTGCAAGAATCTGCAGCATACAGTGCCCTGCGCCTAAGCCAGACTAAATGCTGGAAGCAAAGCACATCAGGCCATACTCAGATTCTGCAGAGATATGTGGGAAATAATGTTTGCACAGACTACACAACACCCCATTTAAACTTCAACAGACCCTTCACTACCTCTTTTCCTAATAGAGAGGAGTGGGAAAACAACCAACCTTTCAGTAATGCATCAACGTTAACTGTCTTAACTGAAGATGGATACTGGAGTTGGTGCAGGAATTTTCTCGGAAACTCTGGGACTAGCTAGCTCCTTCAGACTTCCGGACTTTTGCAGTGTCTTCCAAGCCGAGGTCTTGGCAGTGACAAAAGCAGCTACGCAAATATCAATGATGGCGGTACCACGAGCTGATATCACCCTCTTTATTGATAGCCAAGCAGCAATAAAAGCAATTTCTGCCACCGAGATACATTCGAAGCTTGTGACTTGCTGTCGCGAAGAGCTTAAGGTTCTTGGCATGCAGCATAACATTACACTCTGCTGGGTTCCCGGTCACAGTGATGTACAGGGAAACGAGAGAGCTGATGAGCTGGCGAGAACGGGCTCGTCGCTTGATTCAAGTCAAGCCGAACAAAATATCAAAGTACCAACCTGTAGCATCAAACAGGAAATTGGTAACAAAATATTAGAAAAAACCAATGAAAGATGGAATCTGCTTGAAACATGCGCCACAACTAGAAAGTTATGGCCAAATTTCAATAAGCAGAGAACAGACAAAATTATGCAAATGAACAAGAAACATCTCCGTTCCCTTGTCAGCATAATCACCGGACACAACCTACTGAGATACCATAAAAAGAAAATGAGGCTCAGTACTGACGACCTTTGCAGAGGGTGCAGTGACGAAGAAGCACATGAGGATACCTTACACTTCCTTTGCCACTGCCCAGCACTCTGTCATTTAAGAAAGTAACATCTAGAAAATCATTTCTATGACGACCTAGAGGAACTTTCTGGAACTTCGGCTAATAGCCTTCTGAATTTCATCAACGCCTCTAAATGGCTTGATTGCTAACAGAACACATAGGTTTTTACATTAAGTGGAATACAATTTCTTAGGGTATCACAACGGATCTACATAGATCTAAGTGTGACGGTAACGAGATCAACTGTCAGCCCTTCTACCTAACCTAACCTAACCTAGGTAAGGAGGGGTGATAATACGGCAAGCCGCATCATCTCACTCGGATCACCGTGGATCCATTGCGCTCCCCAGGGTGTGGGTAGGTACGTGAGGGTAGGGAAAGTGAGGGGATTATAGAGGTGTTTAGATGTGGAGGCCTCCTTAAACCATCCTGATTTCTGGATGAATTTAAGGATGTTCTTAAGTGGCAAGACAGAGATGTCGCCCAGTTCATCGAAGAAGTATTCTCCTAGGGCTGCTTTCCTGGTTTTAGCTATGCTGGGGCATTCACAGAGGAAGTGAGGAGAGCCCTCTTCAGCCTATTCGTCCTGACATCCTCTACATAAGTCCGACGGGCTGATACCCATCCTACTCATGTGGGTTCCCATTGAGTTGTGACCCGTTAGGACTACAACCAGGAGTGGCGATTGGGGCCTTGAGTAAGTATTCAGTTTTTTTCCCAGAAATATTCGGCCATGATTCCTTGAAACCCTACAAATGTCAATTGAAGACCATCGGACATCTGCAGCCTAAAGGAACCTCTGCTGAATTTTACTTTTCTCTTGTTTGGCTCGGATCAAGAGACGATCCGTTTTTGACCAGCTCATTCGCCATTTCATTCCCATATGAATCACAATGTCCATCTAAGGGTGACTGTGTTCGTTGCACCTATAGTAAAGTTAACATATACCGGCCACGTTTTATCAGCTTTGACTTTATAGTGATTGAGGAAATGGCTTTGATTGCCGCCTTGCTGTCTACAAAGATGTCAATATTTTTGTTTATTACTTCGCGTGAGGAGAGATGTTTTGCGGCTTCACAAACTGCAAGTACTTCCGCCTGGAATACGCTGCAAAAATTTGGAAGCTTTATAGATCTACTAATAGGTGGGTTATCTGAATAGATACCTGACCCAACCCGCTCTAAGGTCTTGGAGCCTTCAGTAAAGACCCAAACATGGTTTTCATTTATGACCCGGTTTTCATTCCAGAGTTGCCTGGTTGGGATATCTGTTATAGCAACTGGGTTGAAATCAATGTGCGGTGTAACTGTCGGTCTGTTTGAATGTCTATGTCAGTGAACTTCAATATAGTTCTATGACCATAGTGGCCCCTTTTCCAATTAATACACTGCTGAAGTCTTAAAGCACTTTTGGCCGCTAGCTCTTTCGTAAACAGATCGAGCGGGGCTAGTGAAAGGAATGTTTCTAGGGCTGCCGTTGGTGTGGTTCTGATCGCACGGGTTGTGCCAATACATGCAAGCCTTTGAATTTTAGTCATGGTTTTTAGATTGGTCTCCATTTCCAAAGGTGGCCACCAAACCAAGCATGCGTACGTTAGGATTGGCCTTATTATGGCCAATCAAGTGGTCTCTGTGTTATATAACCCTTTTCTCAAGTACTGAAAGCTTAAAGCTGTTCGGTTTTGTTGATGCAAGTGATACTCATCGATAGTGGCCTTGGGTGTGTGTTGCACTTTAACGTTAGAAGACGTCATTGAGTTTTTGAAGCATTCAATTCTTACGCTGCCATTGCCAGTTCCGCATCCGAAGAACATGAATGTGGATCTAGAAACGAATATAATGGGCCAGTTGATGAATATGAGAAAGAAAGTAGGAGTGGGGCACACCAGCAAAGGTAATTTATAATCCAGTGAAAAAGAGATTCATATCAATACTTACGGGATACACTATCTGCCATACTGCCGGTTATTAGGAAGTTTTCGTTCTAAACACGTTGACTGCCACCTGACCTGCCGGCGGGTCAGGAAATTTTGTCTCAGCAGGCCACATGTCATGGGTCAGGTGCTATATGTTTCTAGACTCGCATTTTTTCCGTGGCCTTCTGGCAAAATGATGTTTTGGAAAATTCTTCACAGCAATTGGTGTAGCGTTTTCTAATTTTTCGATTTCTTCGGTCTCTTGATTCATATTCTTCGAGAGCATAAGGCGAAGAAGATTAGGGTTCTACACGTACGTTGGCAATTGTTTGCTCGCATATAGATTTTCGGAACTGGGAGATTTGAATATTTCTTCCTGTTTTATTCTTATAAACCACCAAGGCATTGACTACAGATGTCGAGAACAAATACTCGAAAGCTATTTTGTGGTACCACCTAATAGTCTTTCGCAAAGGTGTAAAATAGCATGCCATTTAGTCTGAAATTTCAATGCCATTTTTAGTTTTGTTATGTCCGATTCCTTTTTCCATTTTTTACTACCTCAAGATCATGTTTTGTGCTCAACGTAAGAACTTCTCGCTTGTCTCTCCATTTGTCTATTACGACAGCCGAGTTTTCTCTTCCTACAATCTGTCCTTTTCTTAGCTTTGCATCTGTAACGTCTTTAAGATTTCCTTTGCGGTTCTTACGTAGCGTTCCTATCAAATGCATTGGCTAAGTCAACTGACGTGTAAAAATTGTCGGTCGCCAAGTCCAGCACTATTTACGTACTATGTGAAGTTGTGTCCGTAGGAATACCTCTTTGACTGCGACAATTGTTCTTCCCAGTATAAACAGAACTGATGTATGTATAACCGCTAGGATCACAAAGTTTGTAGATTTTCACGCCGTACTTATGGGATTATACTGGCGAAACTGTAGTCTCCCACGCCATGGAATCAAAGACTCATCAACGAGTAGGATCTCACCAGGAGTTCGAGAATTCATAATTTTTTTCCAATATCTCCAACTGACCTTGATTGTTACTAACTGTTGCATTATCAGCGAAATGGATACATTTCAAAATCAGTTGAAAACGGTTTCTTAACATCACTTGAGGGACAAACGAGTTCTTGAAGAATTACTCATTGCTCCAATAATCATTTATAAAGGGGTTTTTGACAATGCCCATATATATAACAAGCCCGAGAGATTTCTTTATTTCGCGAACATCCGTATCAACTTATCTCTTTATGCGTGAATTCCGAGTTACTACAAGACAAGGAATTTTGAGCGTTCAAATTTGTCTGAAGAACTATCAGTTCATACACTTCTTAAGTCACCATGAGTGAAAAATAATCAAAAGCATTAACTGTAAAACTGGACCCAGAGCCAGATTCATTGGTTTCCAAAAAATCAAATTTTTTCAAAGAACGTCCATCAACAGGTATCCACGCGTCAGAAATAGGCGCCTCATCTTCATCCGACTCTTCCTCAGACCGTTCCATTGCGTTCGAATCAGAGTCGGATTGTTCATCAGAAGCAGAGGAATAATACTCGTCAGAATCTGACCCTTCGAGATCACCTTCGTCTATCCCATCAGAAGCTTTGTTGTCAGAAGACGTGCCATAAAACCTTCTCGGATCCATTTCTTATCTCAAATAAAACAGTTAGGACAGATTAATACTATTGCGAAAGCACATTATTCCAATGAAATCGCTTGTGCCGTCAGGGAGAGGAGAAGTGTTGGCAAATTGATCTATAATGGTTTAACTCAGTAAAAATCTTAGCATATTTAGCTTCCTTCTTCGTGCGCTGACTGTCCAAACAAGCGTATAGCCACGAAAAATTGTCAACATTGAAATCGCCCGTAACAACAATCCATCGAATTTGTTAGAAGTCGAATTACTATTCAAACTTGGGCTTTGTTAAAGGAAGCGTGTATGAGTTAGGCTAGATGCATTTGGACGGTGAATTTAAACCACTTTAAATTGATAGTTTATATTTAAACAAGCACCATATTACTGTGGTTGAAGCTGGTAAGCAATATAATTTCGTACATATACCTAATTGCTTATCCGACTCCCAATCCATGAAAGGGCGCAGCCTGATGCACGGCGGCCTTCCATCTTCTATACAATCCCGGTCACAGGAAGCATTGTGCTCGACCAGCTACCAAGTTTCCTGGCATCCGCAATGGCTTGGTCCTTAAACCATAGGTTCGGTTCTCTTCGTTCTCTTGAACCTGGGGGCTGGAATTCAAAGACTCTTGGCACTGGGGCATTATTATAACATCCACATCTTGACACTGTTCATAGAGTTCGCAGTTGTATCTTTTCCTCCATTTGGCCAAATATCCGCCGAAGAATGGCCGATGATGTCGATATCATCGGCATACCCTAGAACTTGGACAGATCTGTTGAAAATAGTGCCTTCAGTGTTAACGCCTGCCCTGCACACTATTTGCTACAGAACGATATTGAAGAAATCACATGATAAATGCACATGTTTGGAATAATTCGGAAGAGCTTTTCCTTAGTTGCACATTGCATCACGTATTTTACAATGTCATGCGACACAACTGGATCAGTTTTCCCGGGATCCTAAGTTAAGCTGTCGCCTACAAAGTTCCTATTGATGAATCCTTTGAAGTCGATGAATATATGGTAAGTCTAGACTTGAAATTCGTTTGTCTTTCTCAAGATTTGCCGGAGAATGAGTATTTGAAATATGGTGCATTATCCTGGAGCCACACTGATACTTGCCGATTATACTGTTGCAGAACGCTTTAAAATGCTTGAACAGTACGTTGAATAGGTTCTTGTATGCGACTTTCGTTTATCAGGGATATGCCTCGATAGTTCTTGCAGGGAATAGGATCGCCTTTTTTAGATGGGACATATGGAGATAATAGACCAATCATCGGGCATGCTTCTTCCACACAAACTTTGTTGATGAGTTGATGCATGCACTCTTTCAACCCACCCCTTCCGTGTTGAAGAGATCCGCTGATAAACCATCAGATCAAACGGCCTTGTTGTTCTCGAGCCTTTTTATAGCTGAGTCTATTTCTTCTATACTGGGTTGAAGTACTGTGTCTTCATTGACTGGAGGTGATTGGTTCTGTATCTTGTCATATTTTTCGCCCATTTAACAACTGCTAGAAATGCTTCTTAAATACATCTACTATTCCATGTCCTTCGGTGACTAGGTTGCCTTTGATGTTTCGGAGAGCTTGCGTTCAAGTTCTTAAGCCAGCAGCCAGTTGGTTGTTTATTTTTTTTTTATAAAACTTCCGGGTGTTGTTTCGATCGCGAGACTCATCGATATTCTTGAGCTGCGAGGCTGCGTGTCTTCTTCTATTCGCTGGGTCCTCTTTTCCTTGCTCGATACTCCTCTCTCGCTGCTCTTGTTTTACGCTGCAGCAAGAATTCGTAGATGAATCGTCTAACACGCATCCATCGTCATACCACGGTTGTTCTTTTTTCGGGACGGCTAAAAGCCTATTGTGGTTTCGGCTCTTTGATGATATCACGATACTGAGAATGCACAGCGGAGAGCTTCTCGCTCAGGTCCTCGCTGTAGGCTCTGGCGACTACTCGCAGGCATGCTAAGGCGACCAACGTTGATATTCTTCATTAGCGTGGTTCGTAGCTTTTTTTCATTTGACAGTCGAGCTCTAGACCTTGCCGCAACTAGGAAATGGTCAAAGTCGACGTTTGCCTCTTGAAAAGTCCAATTAGAGGAGTGCATTTCGTCACATGGTTGATTTGGTTAGGGCATCGACCATTTGGGAAGTGCCAGGTTGCTTTGTGGATTATAGCCGTGGAAACCCAGGACCACCTATCACCGTATTACGGGCTCCTGAAAAGTCTATTGGCCGGAGGCTGTTATCATTTGCCCTCTACCAACTCATTCGCCGAAGATGTCTTCCTTTTAAAATTTAAGCATTGAGGTCCCCGAGCAAAATTTGTATATGGTACTCCGGGCAGGTTTCGTAAGTTTATTCCAGGAGGTCATAAAACTTCTCCTTTTCAGAATTTTCAACACAGGGGCGTATGCACGCATAAAATAGGGCTATATTTTGAGAAGTGGATTTGATGCGTATCACAGCTAGGCAATCACAAATCGGTTTAAAGTGGATAACTTTGCTTCTTAACTGATTTCTCACGATGAATTCGCATCTTTACATGTGCTGTCCTTTATCAGAGCTGTAATAAATGTTGATTTTTTTTTTTGTATAATCATATAAGATCCTATCCATCGCATCTCTTCGATTGTGTTGATTTCTGCCTTATACCGCGTGAGAACAGATTTAAGTTTTTGGGTTGCACCTGGGGTGCAAAGGGTTCTCACAAGTACTTACTCTCAAGTCGTTATCCGTTGACGTGCGCCTGAGGCATCTGAGGCTCAACGTGTCTCTCTCATAACTGTAATTTTTCTACGAGGTATCGAAGTTAACCCGACGCGACGCAGTAACCCACAAACACGGAGGACCAAGTCCTTGTTAAGCCTTAGGATAGCAGGCCGGATAATACGATGCCAGGAGCCCACTAAGAGGATATGAGAGCTGCAGTTAGCCCGTAAGAGGTTCATTAGCCACCATCTCTTTTCAGCACCCTGGCAAGTACCGATAATCCTTCCTTACTGACCTAATCTCTAAGTGTGGTTGAGTAGGGGCTTACCTTGCGGAAGAAAGCATTCAGTTTAAAGATAAAACCCGCACTCGATGGAACTGGACTTTAGCGGAACTGCACTGCAACTGAACATCAAAATATTTGTCCGGCAACTGGGACTGAACGGAACTTCAGGCCGCGGCATAGTTGGTCAGATTTCAACTTTGCCGCATGGTGCCGTGCCGTGAAGTTCAGTTGTCGCTTAGTACGATATAGCTCATAAAATTTCATACAGAAAATATTTCGAAGTTCAGTTCCGCTGAAGTGCAGTTCCATCGAGTGCGGTCATACCTTAAATGAGATGTTCTAAGACACGCAGAAAATCAATGAAACTTTAAAGCCTTGCAAATTTCCTGGACGCTTACAAAAAATTACAAAGATGCGAAAAATCGCTAAGAACTGATAACGTTTGCATAACGAAAAATAAAGAACAAAGACCGTCCACAGTGCAACGCACTTCACTGTTTGACGAAAGTACTCATCCTCCCATACCCGATCGAAATTGGCCCGCGACTAAATATATTAGGTGCGAATGGATTAATGTTATCCTTCCTTCGTCCCCCAACTCAGCTCGAATCGATTCGACTCGACTCACACCGCCCGCCCCATCCTCACTTTACTTCACTTCCAAATTGTTCACTAAAGTCCTTCATCAGGGCTCTCAAGAGAACTGATTTATATTTTATTTTGCTTCGAAGGCAACGACGATAAAGCTGGACGACTACAGTGTCCAAAGAGTATCTTTACGCCAAGCAATGAACACACAATTTATAAGTGGAATTCGAACACAAATTCGCGCCTCGAAAACAGATTACAGAGAGCAACCGATTTATGCTTGTTTTCTGAGACTTACTTTCCCTCAAACCCCCCCCGGAGGGTTTTGTTGTAAATTTTCTTCCACACAACATGTTCCTTTATGGGGCACGAACTGGGCGCGCGTGAAACGGTGCAGAGGCAAACTTACAGCCAAACCAAAGATAGTAGATAGGTAGGTATATGCATTTGTACTTTTGAGATCTTTTTATGGTTTCATCTGCTTTCCCTCTTCTTTGATTACCTCCTTCAAGCATACCTACTCCAGTTTCAAGAGTTTTGTACTCTATAACTTTCAATGTAGAGTGCTGAAGCTTGGGCTTGGGTATACGAATTATTGCTATCGTCGTCGCCGCCGTCGTCTTTTTGGCATAGAGGAATCTCTTCTTTGGTTCGTTTCGTAGTGTTTTGGCAAACGTTTTATTTATTTTTAAGTTTTTTTTTTAGTTTTTGTAACTTTGAGTTTCTTGTTTACTGCTTTTGTGCCCTTTTTAGTGAATTTATTGAGTGTAGTACTTGTTCGTCGTATAGTTTTTTTTTTTTTTTTTTTTTGTATAAGTTTCTTCTTATTTGGACATTACCTCGTTTGTAAGTCGATTTCGTGTTCTTATTTATCGATTATTTAAGGTTTTATTGTCCAGACTATGGCTACTGAAATGTTTTAGGATACAGACTTGAGCTATGACTGCGGTGACCATCCTCTCTTTTTTTTCAATAAAAGAAAATTCTTCTATTTTGATAAATATTTCAACGTAACTCAAACTCAAAGCTTCAAGTGCTAACAAATATAACATAGAACTCTGCTGTATATATGAAACATTTCTGCTCGTTTAATGAAGAAAATAAACCTTGTTTACAAATTTTAATTGAAGATCTTAATGGAAGATCCTGTGAAACAAACGGAGGACTGCTTGCGGTGTATCCAATAGCTCAGTTGATGCCAAATTTAGCTAAAACCACAGATAATCATGCATTAATGTCTTATTGTTTAAACAAAGGCACTGTTTCAATTTCAAAATGTAGATAAATTATTATTTAACAGGAAACGATAAGCAATTGCTATTTATATTTACTCATGCGATTTTTAGAAGCTCGTGTTTGTTATCATAGTGCTAACAATGTAAAAACTTTGCTCACGCGTGTTGTAATGAATAAACACCTGCCTAACAGACTGCGAATAAAAAATCAATGCAATGAAATAATGCACAATTGTTTAAAAAGGTTTTTTTTTTGTTCTTCTTTTAATAGTAAATTAGGTATACGTAGCTCAACACACATAATAAACCCGTGTTGTTTTTTTTTTTGTTGGAAATTTATGCGCACTGAAGTAAAATTGAAAAGATTTTAAATGTATAATATTTCATTGCGTATCATTGTCGATTAAAAGCAGTCAGTAGTCAAATCCTGGCAGTGGATGGGTAATTTTCAATGTAATAAATGGCCAGTTTTCAAAAAAAACTAACCAGCAGTTCTACTGTCAAAAAAGGATACCACTCATTGAGACCTTTCCAATGATATAGGTTAGAAAGTGTTACTCCAACATATAGGCCGAAACGCCAATTCTCCTTAAAAGTTTTAATACCTTCCTTGGTTCTTTTCCGAACAATATCTCTTATGTCCGTCAAGTTAATATTACCACTTCAACATTTTTGAAATCTAATAATTGGATTATTTGTCGTAAATTTGTCGTGAAAGAAAAAAATTTGTCGCGCTTGTTTTTTTTAAATTAACCCCTGGTAATGCTAACTTGACAGTCAAGTTAGCACTACCACCCCTCAAAATAGGGTAAAATGAACTCAAACAAGAAAAAGGAATATGGAATAATTTGTCGTAAATTTGTCATAAATATATCGTAAAAGAAAAAAAATTGTCGCACTTATTTTTTTAAAAAATAACCCAAAATCGATTTTTGTTTCTTTTTTTTCAACAATTCCAGCACTACTATATGAAAACTTTTTAGTCTTTGTGTTTTTTGGTATCACATATTACGACAATTGTTTAAACAAATTCCATACCAAAAAACACAAAGACTAAAAAGTTTTCATATGGTAGTGCTGGAATTGTTGAATTTCTTTTACGATATATTTACAACAAACTTACGACAAATTATTCCATATTCCTTTTTCTTGTTTGAGTTCATTTTACCCTATTTTGAGGGGTGGTAGTGCTAACTTGACTGTCAAGTTAGCATTACCAGGGGTTAATTTTTAAAAAACAAGCGCGACAAATTTTTTTCTTTCACGACAAATTTACGACAAATAATAATTGTAGAAGCTGTTTTTGAGAAAAATAAGATTTTTCTTAATAGATTTTTCATTTGTATGCAAGGTACCGTTATTTGCTCATAAAAGTAAAGTTTTGGCTCCCTCCGAGTCCAATTTCGCTCTAACTAACATTATCGAATAAATTCCAGCCCAGAGGCCCAATTTTCTACCACTAATTTTTGACGCGATAGCAGATGGACTCATTCCGGTCCTCTTCGATACTCTGCTCCGCAGCAGCAATAGCGTCTTCGGTGTGCACTGTACGGGCGGCGTCTCTGAGGATGCGCATTATCCACTAGAGTAAACGTGGTGCGAAACCGATCCATGGTTGCTCGAATTATCGACTCTGCTGGGCGATTATGTCGACCGAATATTGGACGCAGCGTGCGATGCGCTTTTTTTGTATAATGAATTTGCATTTTTTAGTAATAAATTTGCACGATTTGCAAACGTTGTTCAGGAGTAAGTCATTCATTATTTTCGTTTTCGATTGGACGTTCGGAGTACTCCTTTTCCGTTCCATTTTAATTCCTACCACTCCAAAAGCCTTCGATTGGCTGTTCCGAGTAATGTTTTCGGAGTCTTTTTCTGTTCCCGATTTAAAGAAGGAGTAGATTTGGACACACGCATACATATAGGTGATTCTACAATAAGTGGAAGAAAATGATGATAATTTCGGAAAAACACTTTTGAAAGCAAATAAACGTATAAACTAAAGGCGGTATTACACTATCATTCATTCATATACATATATGGCTAAAGCTGCCATATAAAATATGTATGACGAGTTGTATTACACTATGTCATGTACATATACAGGGTGTCCCGTAATGAGTGGATAATACTGCAACTGGTGATAGCAGGCCCTATGACTGCTCAGAAAAAAAATATAAAAAAAATATTTTTCTTGTGGTCTCCATGGTATAATTTATTTTCGAAAAATGTTAAAAAATCCAGGGTCTCCTACAATACCTAATTACAACGGCCACCCATAAAGGATTCTTATTATTTTTGCATTTTTATAATATTCTTGAATAACCGTTATAAATGATGTGTAGTAAATTTTAACACCAGCTGATGCATTTTTTGTGTTATAATTTTTTAGAATTATTTTTTAATTCAAAAATAATTCAACATTTTTTTTCACCAAAGTTCAAAAATCATAAAGGGAAAAAAATGTATGAGAACATATGTAAGTGGCAAATTTGATAAAAATTGGCCTGTTTAATGTACTTTCCAAAATGGTATAACACATGTTTGTGTCTACAACCATAACCAATAAAATTGGCATTTAGTCTACTAAAATAGTTTTTTAACATTTTATCAGATGAAATTAAGTTACTAAATTAAGTAAACACTACGACGACCAATGAATTACTCATATTGTTTTTTTATTTTTATTGCATTTAAAAATAACCGTTCTTAAATAAAGGCAGTAACATTTAACACTAGTTGCTGGATTTTTTTAATAAAAAAATGATTAAATATTTATTTTCATCAAAGTTTGTAAGTTAATAAAAAAGACAAAAAACTGACAACTTTCGTGGGAAATAATGTTAAAAAAAATCTCCTTTTAATGTACTTTCCCAAATGGTTAATCACAAGCTTTTATCAACAGCAATAACACATTAAATTGGCTTTTTATCTACTAGAGAAGATTTTTAACACTTTCTCAAATCAAAATTGACTTGTAATAAAATAGGCATTAAAATGCATAAGAAAGTATTATTTGCAAATATTGTCAATTATAACGTTGTTATACTGGTTTCGTCAATTAAACGCATTTTTGAATTTGATTAAATTAATACTGATTAAGAATGTCACAGAATACGCCCGCCGCTGGAGTACGCAAATATGCATTTAATATACGGGGAATGCAGAATAAGCGCTAACGCAGCTGCAGCACTCTATAGAGAGCGATATCCAAATGCGTGACATCTGGACTATGGAGTGTTCATCAGAGTCCACCAATGTTTTTCAGAAGGACGAATGCCTGGTAATGGACTGGGCAGCACTAGCGGAGGACGTTTACCGCGAGAAGAAATTGATGGTATTGTGCTGAATGCAATTGAAGCAGATTCAACTACATCAACACGGGAGATTGCAAGACGAACAGGGATCGCAAAATCATCAGCTCATAAGGTATTGCAAAAATATAAATTTCATCCTTTTCATTTCACGCGTGTCCAGACTCTGCTACCAAGAGATTTCCCCGCAAGAGTTATTTTTTGTCAAAAAATGTTGGAAAAAGTTCACGAAGATCCGGAGTTCTTCAAAAAAATATTGTGGAGTAATGAGTCGTCTCTTAAAAGGGATGGATATTTCAATATCCATAATTTACATAGCTGGCAACTGGAAATCCAAATTTAATGCGCGAGGACAGATCGCAGTACCAATTCAAAATCAATTACTGGGCAGGTATCCCGAATGGACAAATTATAGGCCCTTTTGAATTACCAGGCAACTTAGATGGTGAAGCCTATCTTAATTTCTTGCAAACTAATTTGCCAACTCTATTGCAAGAAGTGCCCGAGGAGCTAAGGAATTCAATGTGGGTTCAAAACGATGGATATCCTGCTCATTATGCTGTAAATGTAAGGAGGTACTTGAATCGAACGTATCCCAACAAGTGGATAGGCCGTCTGGGCCCAATTTTGTGGCCACCACGTTCGCCAGACCTAAATCCTTTGGACTTTTTCAACTGGGGGTGCCTGAAAAAAATGGTTTAGGTATACTAAACCAATTACATCCATTACGGAACTGGGTCGTCGTGTTCAAGACGCGCCCTGTGATGAAAATAAATGAGCGCCAATATGCTCGTTTTATTGAGAGGTCCTTCATTAAAAGATGCAGAGCCTGTATCACAGTGAATGGGGGGCAGTTTGAGCACTTGATATAAATTTATTTAAAAATACAAATAAATCATAATTTTTAATACTGTTGATTTTATTTATCGCATTTCCCATACCTAAATCAAAACATTTTTGAAAGTGCAAACTATTATTTTAGTTAGTGAATTTAGCAGACATAATAGTGATACTGGTATATCTATTGACTTTTCCTTACAACTCAATTTTTGTTGTCATCAAACTTTGATGAAAATAAATATTTAATCATTTTTTTATTAAAAAATTAATTGAAAAAATTATTTAAAAAAAAAATCCAGTAACTAGTGTTAAATGTTACTGCCTTTATTTAGGAACGGTTATTTTTAAATGCAATGAAAATTAAAAAAACAATATGAGTCATTCATTAGTCGTCGTAGTGTTTACTTAATTTAGTAACTTAATTTCATCTGATAAAATGTTAAAAAACTACTTTAGTAGATTAAATGTCAATTTTATTGGTTATGGTTGTAGACACAAACATATGTTATACCATTTTGGAAAGTACATTAAACAGGCCAATTTTTATCAAATTTGCCACCTATGTTCTCATACATTTTTGTCCCTTTATTATTTTTCAAACTTTGGTGAACAAAAATATTGAATTATTTTTTAATAAAAAAATAATTAAAAAAAAATTATAACACAAAAAATGCATCAGCTGGTGTTAAAATTTACTACCCATCATTTAGAACGGTTATTCAAGAATATTATAAAAATACAAAAATAATAAGAATCCTTTATGGGTGGCTGTTGTAATTAGGTATTTTAGGAGACCCTGAATTTTTTAACATTTTTCGAAAATAAATTATACCATGGAGACCACAAGAAAAATATTTTTTTTCTGAGCAGTCATAACGCATGCTATCACCAGTTGCAGTATTATCCACTCATTACGGGACACCCTCTATAAACTGAACAAATTAATCGATGCTTTTTCTTGTCACTTTTTGTTTGAACCGGAGTGGAGGAAGAAACGGAAAGATGCTAGAAAAAATTGCGCGAATTATAATATTTCGTTTTTTAGGGTGGAATGAAAGTTAGTTTTTTAGTGTCTCAAGCTCGCAAGAAGTTCTTTTCTTTTAAAGTGACAGGGAACATCTTTTGCCAACATCAATTTTTCAGCCTTATGGCAAAAAAGTGCATCTGAATTATTCTGAAAAACAGAATAAAGTGAGTTAAACCATCATGCTTCACATACATACGTATGACATCTCAATACACACAAGACCAAATTAAAAAAAAATCACCAAAAACACTCTCAATATCAAAGATTACATGAAAAGAATCATCCAAATGGGTCAAGCAATTTTTGAGTTAAGGCGTGACAAAGAGGGAAATATTGATTCATTTTTATGTATAGAATTAGTTTTAGGGCTCAAAATTTCAAAAAATTAAAGTTTCGGTTGAACCCCATTTCGGATGAAAACTGCTTTTTACCCCAAAATTTTTTCTGAAAAAAAGTATATTTCACAATACCAAATCTCGGCCCCACTGTGCGCCGCCGCCGTTATGCTGTTGTGTCCTTTAAAATGCAAAGAAATTTATTTTAATAAAATGAAAAGCTGATGGATTTTTCGTAGTCCATTTAATTCAAGTCTTGTTGATAGAAGTATGAAGGGAATAATATTGGTACAACAAACAGACTCTTTTCATTACTATTGCTGACGAAGTTTAGTAAAGGCTAATTTTCAATAAAACATTTTTAATTTAATTTTTCCACATAATTTTTCCGGAATTTCACTGTTTTTCTAATATTTCAAAGATACCCCTTTTTTACCATTTAAAGTACCCTAGGATACTCCACTACATGTACGAAAGTCGAAGAATCGTTTTTAAGATTATTGTGTTCAAACAGACAAACAGACAAAATTTTAAAAAATATTGCACTTATTTTTCTTAGCAAATAAACAACCACCTGAGCAACTTTTAACTATTTCCATATAAAAGACATTTAATTCTTATTTAAATAAAACCTGGCAGCGTTTCAATCGCATTATTGCATTTTAAAAGTGCATTATTGTGGTTTAAGGACCGTCATAGTCATAAGGCTGCAAGGTTGATGGCATATAGTTTGAACGAATAAAAAGTGTAAGGTAGGTATAAACACTTTTTTTGTTGCATCTTAAAAATACATTGTGGTTGTCACTTGTCAAACGGCCGTGGTCTCGCTGCCTTATTGGTGGCATGTAGTTTTCACAGATCCGAACAGTACGTTCACAAAATTTTTAATAGTTAAGACATTTTATCAAAATGTTCACCACTACTCAGACTATATAATTATTGTTTTAATTTAATTTTCTGACACTTTTAAAATTGATTATTTCTACTTGTTTATAATCATTTCCTGATTTTTTTTTTTGATAAAATGTTTCCATAATTTCATTCTTTTTCTTAAATTTTAAAGATACCGTTAACATTTTTACAATTAAAAGTAGCCCAGATTACTCCCAGAGTTGTACATTACATGTACGTAAAGTCCGATTACAACCTGTTCTGCTGTTTTGAAGGTTACCGCGGACAAACAGACAGACAGACAAAAATTTTTTAAATGATGCAGTTATGTTTCTTAGCAAGTAAACAACCACCTAAGCTCAAAAACTTCAAATTATTTCAATATTAACGACAGACACTCCAATTTATTTATATGTATAGATTATTTTAAAAGAGAAGCAGCATTTACTGAACATTTCTGAGACCTCCAGATAGAAAGTCAATCATTAAAGTGCAAGGGGACTGAGGCCAGGAGACTGAGTGTTTTCATAGTTTTAGCGCCAAAAACATAGTAACGCATTGTACAAAAAATACAAACAAAAATTATGTAATTAGGGTTTTACCTAGCCTGTAATATAATGTAAAAAATATGCCTACTTACATAGAAATTTTTCCTTTAAATACTCATCAGGGTAGGAAACTGAACGGACATTCCATGATCTCTCCCTAAAATTTCTTCTTCACAAATGAAATAACAAACGGATCTAAGATATAGGTTAGGTTAGGTTAATGGGCTGACAGTTGGTCTTGCTACCGTCACACTTAGATCAATGTAGATCCATTGTGGTACCCTAGAGCCTAGTGGTTGTGAACCCCATCTAAGATATGGATATGAGTTTATTTTCACGAGACTTAATACTTCCCGCTGCTAGATCTGAAACTTCAATAGTTTTCGAAGTTAACGATATTTTTTCCTGTTTCAATCTGTCAGGGGACTGATAAGAAATCCGTAGGCCAAAGTAAAATGACATTTTTTTCTTAAGAAAACATAATATTACTAAAAATGTATAGTATATCATAAAAAGGTATATTATTTAACGTCAATAATTGAGGGTCCATTTTGGTTTTGGAACTAAAATAAGATAACTGCAAAAATTTTGCTCTTCGAAAACGGGCATGTGACACGTCAGGGGAGTGAGAATAAGACACTTTGAAGAATTTTTTGAGTAATGAAAGTATATCAGATCTAAATAATTTTGTCTGGCCATGTAGGTATCAATCAGATTTACAGTTATAAAAAATATCAGATAAAATGCTTGAACGGTTTTTTAAACATCTACGGAGCCGGCGAAAATTCCATTATTTATAGAATCACCCATTTTGTCGTCGGATTACTTGTCAAAAGTGATAAATGCTTGAATAAGCCATTTTTTAAAATTGGCGTCATTCAGTAGTGTGTGTGTGAATTTGACAGCACAAAGTTTTCAAGCTTTTGGCATAAAAAAAAAATAAATCACTCATACTGTTTTCAATAAAATTGAAAATAAAAAAAAGGTTCTTTCGGAGATGCCACTTATAACAATTTTTTAAAGAAGGGTTTCCTCTGAAACGTAGCAATTAGTGATTTATTAATTTTTTTTAAGAAAAGTTTCGGTTCTAAAAACATAAAAAAAAAAACGATTGGAGAAATGACCAAAAAACGCATACATAGTTCACTTTTTTCGTCTTCTATATCATCGTAATGTCAGTATGATCAAAATATCGAGTTTTTGAAGTCCTTTCAGTATCACTTAAAAATGTTGAGGGTCAAATAATAGGATTAACTGTCGTCAATTTTTCGTGTAAATGACCATGGGCATTTTGGTCCTACTCTCAACATTGTTCAACAGTGATGAAACTTATGTCATTTGAAAGGTCATAAGAAGTACTTTATTTCATTATATGGCGGCTAAGTCGAAATAAAGCGCAAAAGTGGTGTTTTGGTCTATTTTGCGAAAAAAGCACTTTAAAACATGAAGAAAATATTTTTAAAAAATGGCAACACTTACAAAAAAGATTTTTACCTTTTTTAAAAGGAGTCTATTCTATTCTGCGAATGCAAGATGACCTTTTTTTAACAACCACCCTAGTGTACATTATGTATTTGTACATTCAAAACAAACAAACAAAAAACCTAAACAAAAACTCAAACATAAAATTTCTAAGTCATTTTCAAAAAATACAAGAAAAAAATCAACGTTTTCCTGAAAATTTCACTAACCCGCATCCTGTGCATACATAATCTTCATCTCCCCAACTTAAAGGTTTTCAACTCAAAGACAAAGCTTTTTTCAAATTCTTTTCAATTGCATATGCATTTGACAAAAGTAAAAGCTTAAAGTAGGGTTTTAAGGCATACCTTTTGCATACCTACTCCTTCAAATAAAATTTACATTTCACAATAATAATGCATTCTTGTGTAGGTATAAAAAGATGCACATACATATGTAGGTACATATATCGAATTCCGTATCAATCAAATGAATTAAACATTTCAATTTTTCACTTTTAATACAATCATCACATCATGGAGATGATGGAGAGACGATATCCACATCATGACATGTTTTCCTCATCAAATCGACTAGGTATGTATTACCAATATGATCAGCTTGAACGATGGCTCTTGCACAATGGGACATCCATTGCAACAGTATGAGAATAAATTGAAAACACCATTTCAATATTTTTATCAAAAGAAAATTATTTTCAAGTAATTTGAGTTTTGAACACAAAAATGTTTTGATCATTAAATCAATTTTAACTTCAGTCGATTTAGATACAATTTTTACCTTACGTCGAATTTAACTTAATTTTTGATAAGTTTAGATGAACTACCTCTCTAAGATTTCGCCCCAAACCCTTAAGAGGCAGGTAATAACGAAAACCACTTTATCAGTTAAGGCTTAAAAAAAGATAAAGCTATATACTCATCACAGACAGATTTGTCGGGTAATAAATTCTAGCTTGCTAGTCTGAGTAGGCTTTCTTGAATTTAATTTCATAATTAACATGCAAATCAGGTTTCAAATCAAAAGTAATCTTATAGTTTTATTCTATAATTCCATATTTTAGAAGTTTCTATCCCACTGTTGGAGACGCGCCGCAGAATAGCGAGTGAGCGCGGTGTTATGAAGTGTGGAGGGTGATTGTCTAAATTCCAATCAATATAATGCTTCAAACCAATTCTCAGGAAGAGGAGAACACAACATTTACATTGCTATTTGCTTCATTATGACATGGCTTTTGTTTAAAATCAATCCAGCACCTAATTGAATGTCAATTCGAATTCTATTTGCTCAAGGTTGGCATCAAAATATATTCTCGTATATTCGATTGAAGGTATATCCAACAGATTAAGCATTCAGGACATGAGCTGAGTGTTGTCAGGGATGGATTTAGTCATTTATATGTGTACTCCCCGGGGAACAGACGCTTCATCCTTAAAGGGTATCCACTGATCAATAATCCTTAATTTTTGTTTAAATTGTTATCGTAGACGTTTTTTATTGGTAAACTAGATTGATAGATAGATAGATAGATTGTGATTTATTATTAGTTCTTTTCTTGTATGTTACATAATTTTTTTTTTTAACAAAATCAGTTTTGCATGGCATTGCCGTCTGCCTGATTAACATTTGATTATACAATTTTAATAAAGTTTCTATTTTAAAGTTTTATAACGGGTGATTTTTTAAGAGGTCTAGAACTTTTTTAGAAAAAAAAAACACAAAAAATTCGAAAAAATGAATGAAATATTTATTTGAATCGATAGTTTGAACCTTGCAATTTAATGTTTAAAGATAATTTCATGCAAATGTTGACCGCGGCTGCGTCTCGGGTAGCCCATCCGCTGAGTCCAATTTTGGCATACTCTTTCACACATATCGGCCGGTATCTCACGAATGAATGCATGGATGTTGGCTTCCAGTGCGTCAATCGAAGCGGGCTTGTCCCTATAGACATTATCCTTGACATACCCCCACAAAAAATAATCTAATGATGTCAAATCGCACGATCTAGGCGGCCAATTGACCGGCCCGAAACGTGAAATTAACTGTTCACCAAACTCGCCTCGCAATTGCGCCATTGTTTCGCGTGCTGTGTGGCATGTGGCACCGTCTTGTTGAAACCACATATCATGCAAGTCAAGAACTTCCATTTCGGGCAAAAAAAAGTTTGTTATCATCGCTCGGTAGCGTTCACCATTGACAGTAACGCTGCGAATCGACATTTCGCGGTCTTCTGTCACACTAGCTGATACGGCCGCAATAATTTCTTCACTTCGCACAGTACGTAAACGTGTTGGTGGTTTAATGTCCAACAAAGTAAATTTGGTGCGAAATTTGGTCACAATCTTCCGAATAGACTGCTCAGAAGGTCGAGAATGCCGACCATAAAATGGAAGCAGCGCGCGATGAACATTTCGAACCGAGCACGAATTTTGATAGTAAAATTCAATAATTTGCAAGCGTTGTTCATTTGTAAGACGATCCATGGTTAAATTGCAAACCAAACTGAAGCTGTTTGACAGTGACACAAGGTACTAAACACACGTCAGCTGTCAAAACCAGTGTTGCCAAAACCAAACCAGCTAAGAAATCACCCTTTATTAATATTTAACATTTCAGAAATAAGTAATTATAATTGAGCGCTATGAGTAATGACTTAATTCATTTTTTTTTTAATGCAAGTAAATGTTTGTTGAGTTTCTAGAAATCCTCGTTCATTATTTTATTTCGGTATGTTATTGCTGTTATATAGTAATAATATAATTTTTTGATATCACTTTCACAGTTAAGGAGAGCTTCAACTTCTGCTTTCGTTTTTATATCGCTGCCTAGATAGTATCTAGAAAATAGGGCATCTCCCAATAAAATGGATAATATCTTCCCGCTCCGATAGGTTACAGTGGCTGCAATAAATTGGCAGATCAATTCGATGTGGTATATAATTAAGCGTTATAATCTCTCCTCTCATTTTGAAGATCGAAGATATTAATTCTTGGCTGTTATTATTTTTGAAATAATTTTGTTCACACAAGTTATGGTTCAACAAGAAGTTGCTTTATCAATACAATCCCTTCTGTATTGCTCGTCCACTTTCAAAATAAGATTATAGAGCACTTCCTTCGAATATCTTCCATTTTGGGCATCTAGATTTAGCTCCATTCCGCAGTAGTTTGAAAGGTCCTCCAGCTTTTTGTACCACAGTATTTTACTTTCGATTGCCTTTTTAGCTATTATATTGGGAAGTCTTTCGTCCGACATCCCTAAAATTTTTATGACGTAGTCAACGTGAAGCTTTAACGTTCTTACGAATAATGGAGACAACCCTGTTTCAATATTTATCATATAATTCGGCGTTGTGCTTGGTAAACTAAAACATCTTTTGATATAGTATCTTTGGAGTTTTTCCACAGTTTCAAATTGATTGTATCCCCAAGTTTGTGCTGCATCATCATGATAGATTCCGATACCGCACCGAAAACTTTGTGTTTCACACTATGATGAATAAGTTTGTTAGAAAAACATTTTTTCCAAGTAGCGCATATAGCGCTTTTTGCCTTAACTAGCTTTTCTTTTAGATGTGGTTCCATACTAAGATTACTTGTAATCGTCACTCCTAGATATTTGTATCTATTCACTATTTCGATAGGCTCTCCGTTGAAATACCATTTTTCATTTCTGCAAGTTCTTCCCGATCCTTTCTTGAAAATCATTATTTTTGATTTGGCCAAATTTACTGTCAAACTCCATAACTGGCAGTACGAATAAAGACGGTTTATCATCAATTGTAACGTTTCCGGTGAATATGCGAAGAGGACCACATCGTCAGCAAATAGCAAAGCCTTTATCAAGGTATTGGCAATTTGTATTCCACCAGGTAAGAAATCAATGAGATCATCGATATATAAAGAAAATAGATACGGGCTCAAAGTGCACCCTTGCCTTACACCCATTTTAGTTACAAACCATTCCGAAATGCTATCACCACTCCACACAGCTGAATAGAACTCCTCATATATGTTTTCCAACACTCTTCCAAGCCTATGACTCAATCCTGCGTTGTATAGGTAGCTTAAGAAATAAAGCTCTTCGGTTAATTGTATCAAAGGCTGCCTTGAAATCAACGAAAAAGGCGAATAATTTCTTTTTTTGATCAATAAATGTACCAGCGATACTTTGCAGCACAAAAATATTATCGACGGTTGAATAACCATTGCGAAACCCTGCCTGAAACTCTTTGACTAGTTTATGGCTTTCTATCCACTGTCCCATTCTATTATTGACTACTTTTGTAAATATCTTATACGTAGCGTTAAGGAAAGATATTCCTCGATAATTTGCTGGGTCAGATATATTACCTTTTTTAGGAATAGGGAATATAATAGCTTCCTTAAATTGCTTAGGAATTTCACCAGTTTCCAATATTTGATTAAAAACATTCGTTATTATTTTGATAAGATCATATGTGGCATATTTAAAAAACTCTATAGGGATACCATCTGCTCCTGGTGCCTTTCCATCCTGTAAATTTTGTAATGCTTTCAAAACTTCTTCCTGTGTGATAGAAGCGTCTAATATTTCATTGGTATGCCATGGTAGTGCATAATGCATAGTAAATTGGTTTGTCGATGGATCCAAAAGGTTTCGAAAATGGTCTGTTAATATGCTGGCATTTAAATAGATCCCGATCTTTGGTTGTTTGCCATTAAACTTATTTATCGCCAACCAGAACTTTTAAGAATCCTTATAGCCTGTTAGATTAAGAGCCTCCTCTTCAAAATATCTCCTCTTTTTTTCCTTGCAAGTTTTTTTGAATGAGCTATTTGCTTGAATGTAAAAATCTTTGAAGGGTAAACTTCCAAACTTTCGGAAGGCCTTAAGCCACCCAAACGATTTGCGCCTTGCATTTTCACATTCCTTATCAAACCATTTCTCTTTATACGTTGAAGTTTTTTTATGAAGTAGTCTATTATGCGGAGATGATCTTTTTATTATATCCTCAATATCATTCATGTTTATGTGTAAGGCTGAGTTCAAATTGAGTTCAAGCTTGTTTCTATATTCAACTGCTTTATTTTCTTTCCACTGAAGCTTGGAAGGGGCTTGCATAATTCTGGTATCTCTGCATTCAGTTGCTACAGTTCCAAATTCAACTACAATAGGAAGATGGTCTGAATATTGCTCGCACATGGCTTGGAAATCAGTAATTAAGGAAACCCAATCTCCTCTTACCAAACAATAGTCCACAACTGAACATCCTTGCTGTCCTATAAATGTGAATTCTCCACGTTTATCCGTGTTACTAGTGCCATTTAATATACGAAGTCCCTGTGCATCGCAAAGCTCTAATAATTTGACTCCTCTTGAATTTGTGGTTTTGTCTTCTGATTTTCTCATTTTTCCCGCTGATCGATTTTCTCTTCCTTCTTCTTGTCCTATTCTGGCGTTTAGATCACCGATTATCATTATATTGTCATAAGTGGTGTGCTCAAGTAACACGCATAATGAAGTAAAGTCTCTTTCCCAATGATTGCAATTAATATATGCCGGAACTATAATAAACTTCGTGGGTCCCAGGCTGATTTTCAAAATTTTAACATTATCTATTGTTTCAAATTCACATATTATGCAGTGTAAAGTTTTTTTGTAACCGAAAAAGCACCCACCACTTGCTCTTCCTCTCGTAGCTTGCTTCATTGCAGGAATCCAGACGAAATTGAAGTTCTTAAAACGATCAACATAATACTTATAATCTTCTTCTAATAAGAATGTTTCATACATAAACACAATATCCAAATTTTGTAGTAACCATCGACTAAACACAACAACATCTAACTGATGAGCCCAATTGTTGTACCTGGGCGAAACGCATTTGGACTAAAGGTCGCAAAACTTTCAAATTTGAATTTCAATTCAAGAGTCCACAAAAACAAAAACAAAAATAATTAATTTTCAATTATTTACGTTTTTATTCTTAATAAACACAATATCATAATTATTAATAAATTCATAAAAACTAACGAATATAGATTTATTACTAAGTCCTGCAATATTATAACTTAAGATATTTCTATTTGTTTTAATTTACTTTGGCAGACGGCAACCCTATCCTAACACCTATTATTCAAATTGATGGGATTGGTTGATGTCCCTGCACAAAAACTTCCAGTTGAGCATGTAGATGTCGCCCTTACGCTAGTTTCATTAAACGTCAATTGGTCTTCGCGAGCAAAACACAGCTGATTACTCAAGTCAGTCTGGTAAATGTCACTTAGCGCTGTAATTCCATTGGATGTTGTTTTGTAATAATCCCAGAGTAGAGCTCCAGTGAAAGACTTTTTTTCCACATACATCTTATCGTCTCGAACTAAAACCTTAACTTGCGGATTAATTTCAATCAGGGTGCTTCTTATTTTTAAAAGTTTACTTCTTTTCTGTCGAACTGCCGGTGGGAGATCTTTGAAAATAGTAACACCTGTGTCTCGTAATGCCATTGAAGATTTAAGTGCTGTTATCACCTGTTGCCTGGATTCAAGTCTTACAATAAAATTCTTTACATTAGCATTACTTGATCTAATTTCGTTAATTTTTAAGTTTTCGATGGACGGGATTGGTTGAATAATGCTCGTGCAGATTCCTTTAACAACATCATTCGCACCTTTTCCTTCTTGTGGTGTAATTCGTATCATAAGATTGTTTTCTGTTTGTTTTTTTTTGGATGTTCTCCAATTGACATTCAAGAAGTTCGTATTTTTGTTCCAGAAAGTTTATCTTGGATTTCAATTCGAAGTTGAGCTCCATAATTTGTTTGTTTGCCGCCATAATTGCTTCAATGTCGCTTTTCGTGGCTGTATCTTTAGTTTTTGTTTCGAGTAGATCACAAAACAAATTATAAAGCTCTGATTTTTTCATAGCTCCTACTAGTTCTTCGGACATTGTCTCAGAGGCTTGTATTTTTTTATGTGTGTTGGAATTTTCGGGGGATGTTTCACAAAGTTTTCTTTTAATCTTGGTCATAAAGTGTGGTTATGTATGTCTCAGTACTTTAACTCAGGCTAAAACAAACAAATATACTTCTTATATTTATAGAACTCACTTGCAATTAAATACAAGGGTAGAACCACTTTATAGCACCGAAATTAAAACTTTTTTCAACAAAAATAATATTAAAATTCCAAAATATCGAAACTTTTCAATGGAGTAACTTTTAAACAGCAGTAAACTATATCTATCGAAAATACCTTTTTCTTTTTCCTTGAATTGCCAGCGGGAAGCTATAGATACTTACTTACTTACTTACTAAAGGTGGCACTACAGTCCGGGGTGGACCAGGGCCTCAAACAACAAGCTTCTTCCAGCCGGCTCGGTTTCTAGCTAGCTGTCTTCAGTTATGCACAACAAGTTGGTTGAGGTCCTCTTCCTCCTCCACCTTTAACGCCATCCACCTCTACTGCGCTGTCCCACGGGGTTGGTTTCAAAGACTTTCCGGGCCGGAGCATTGGTGTCCATTCGCTCTAAGTGACCCATCCATCTCAGTCGTTGGCTTTTCACATTTGTGGCAAGGTCGGTGTCGGTGTCGCTGTACAGCCCTTACAGTTCGTTGTTGTATCTTCTTCTCCAGGAAGGACCAAAAATCAAACGGAGAATTTTGCTCTCAAAACAGCCTAACGCGTTCTCATCCACCGTTAACAGTGTCCATGCCTCTGCACCATACATCAGGACCGGGATGATAAGCGTCTTATACAGGTACAGCTTAGTTGCTAACGCGATTGGCAAGAGTAATTCTTCACTTGATCTCAGCACTGGTATCGCTCGCTGAGCTTATAGCGGATCCTAGGTAGACAAAGTCTCTGACCACCTCAAAATTATAGCTGTCTATAGTGAGTCCGAGGCGTGTGTTGGGTGTCCTTTCTTGTTGGCAGCATATATTTCGTTTTGCTTTCATTCACCGTTAAACACATCCTCTTGGTTTCCTTCTGAACACTCACAAAAGTCAATGTCGTCAGCGAGTAATTGGACGGACTTTTGAAAGATTGTGCCTTTTATTCTTTCAAGAACGATGTTTTTTTTTTTTTTTTTTTTTTACACTATCAGATCTTTGCCGAAGAGAGCTTAGTACAAGCAACATCTTGCGACCAAAGAATTGCCAAACACAAATTAAGTGCTTATCAGGCTCATCACTTAGTGTAGTGTTAGTAGTTAGTAAGCAACAAACTACTTAAAACATACACTTTACAAAATAAAATTAAAAACAATAATTATAAAATAACAAATAAAATGACATTGAAAAAATTAACAATTACAAACATTTAAGAGCGTGGTACACTGGTCTTCAATGAAGCTTTGAGTCTATTCTTACTTATATTAAAATCAAAAAATTAGAGTTCAAATTCAGAATGATGCACATGCGGGTAAAAGGCTCATGCATTCCATAATTGGTACGGTGTTGAGATATATGCATTAGTTCTAGACTACGAGTGTTGTGACCTCCACCACGGTAGTTAAGGCTAGTACAAGATAATAAATCAGGTGCATCAATAACGCCCGTTAAAAGTTGATGAATAAATACAATATCATTATTAATTCTCCTTTGTGCCAAAGTTTGAATCTGAAGAAGCTTAATCCGGTGTTCGTAAGGAGGAAGATTATAAGGATCGGACCACGGTAGTCCTTTCAAGGCGAAACGTATAAAATTACGCTGTACTGCTTCTAGTCTATTCTTATGGACATCGTAAAAAGGAGTCCATACCTGTGATGCGTATTCAAGATGAGGGCGAACAAGACTGTTGTAGAGAGCGAGGGTAACATAAGGATCCTGAAATTCCTTAGACCAACGTTTAACAAACCCTAACATAGAGTTTGCCTTGTTGACTATTAAATTTATATGCTTCGTAAAATCAAGATTAAAAGTAAAATGAACCCCTAGGTCTTTGAAACTATCAACACGACGCAATGTGTGCTGCGATATTTCATAATCAAATGAACTAGGAACTTTTTTTTTAGAAAAAATGATCGCCTGACATTTTATAGGGTTGAGATTTAAACCGTTTTTACTACACCAAATAACAAAACTGTTAATATCTTCTTGCAAAAGTAAACGATCACTCACAGATTTGATGCTTTTGAAAATTTTCATATCATCCGCAAAAATTAGAATTTCACTATAACGTATATAGAGGGATACGTCGTTGATAGCTAAGATAAAAAGAAGGGGCCCCAAATGACTACCCTGGGGAACTCCAGATTTGGCAAAGAAAGGGTTGGAGACAGAGCTCCTAAATCTAACTTGATAGGATCTATTATGGAGATAAGAAGAAACCCAATTGATGAGTTTAGGAGGGAAGCCAAACACCTTTAACTTAAACGTGATGATATCGTGTGAAAGTTGATCGAAAGCCTTAGAAAAATCTGTATAGATGCAGTCGAGTTCTTGACCATGTTCCAACGCAGTTGAGCACTTGTGCAAGAATGCAAGTAAATTGGTTATTGTCGATCGCTTTTGCATGAATCCATGTTGTTGATTGCAAATTATATTCTTACAGTTGAATGTCAAACTATCGCACATTACTTGCTCAAAAAGCTTAGGAATGCAAGACAGCTTGGAGATTGGCCTGTAATTGCATATATCAGATCTGTTACCCTTTTTAAAAACTGGTGTAATAAATGCTTTTTTCCAAATACTTGGAAATTTACCGGAGCTAAGTGATAGGTTAAACAAATGAAAAAGAGGGGGTGCTAATATTGATTTACATTTCTTCAAGATAATTGGTGGGATGCCATCAGGTCCAGACGAGTAATCATCATGAAGTAAGGACATATAATGTAAAATTTTTTCGATTATAATTGGGATATTATTGAAGGTAGTTTGTGGGCAGTCTTTTAAGTAGAGAAAAAAGTTCTCATCAACATCGACAGGGGTATCAACGAAAGACTGGCGAAAGTTGTTAGCAAACGCATCACAAATATCCGGAGGACTATTTAAAATAATATTATTATAAGTAAAATTGACTGGATAGCCATCAGATTTCTTTTTCAAGTTTACGAAATTCCAAAAACTTTTGGGGTCAAGCTTTAGGGAACTTTCCATTTTTTTAAGGTATTCAGCGTATAAATGATTGGAGAGGTTTTTAAACTCATCAAACAAGGAAATATACAATTCTCGGTCCTCAAGGGACATACTTTTTATGAAGTTCTTCCAAGCTCTGTTTCTTTTATTACGAAGAATTTTGAGTTCTTTCGTATACCATGGATGGCAGAAGCTAGAGTATTTGGGTATTTTGTGTGGAACTATGTCATTAATACAGTTGGTCAATACTTGATAAAAGTATGAAACTGCAACGTCAATGTCGCCTGAAACTGGTATATTTTCAATACCAGATGCACTTAAATGCTCAGAAAGCAACTGAAAGTTAGCTTTCCGAAAGTCAAAAGAATATGAACAGTCTTGTGAGTTACTATTATTAAGTAAATGCCCGTCCAAGTCAAGAAAAATGTCAAGAGGAGGATGGTATTTATCTATGTTTGATATTGCAGTAGTAGACTCTACCACTACAGTACTAACAGCGTCAGATGAGAAAACTAAATCGAGTATTCGATTTAAAGAGTTTTTAATACAGCTTATTTGCTGTAAGTCCGTAGATATAATATGGTCTAACAGTTGAAGCTCCTGTTGAGATGAAGTCAACGATGCTTCAAAGTAAGACTCGTCTTCTGAAGGAATCCAGTCAATGTATGGAAGGTTAAAGTCGCCTAAGAGAGTAATAATACTATCAAATCCAGCAACGTCAATAATATAGTCGAGAGCATGGGAAAGCTCAACATATACTGAAACTGAACTTTTGGGGGGAATATAGACATTTAGAATGAATAAATCTTTTGAATGCATGGATATTTTGATGCAGACAAGTTCTAATGAAATATCAAAAGGGAATATGATAGGAGTTGTGTTGAAATGATTTCTAATCGCAATTAAGACACCACCCCCTACTAAATTCGTATTATCCACATGACGGTCTTTCCTGAAAACTATGAATTCTTGATCAAATAGTTCTGTGTCTAAGATCGTGTCATTAAGCCATGTTTCAGTGAAAGCAAATAAATCATAAGGAAAAGCTAGGGAGTTTTGAAAGATTTTGGCAGTTTTACTGCGAAGAAGTCGCATGACAGCGCGTTGTCTAAAACCTTTTTTGACATCAAAGGTGTTGGATGTCCCTCAAGTTAGCAGAGCAAGGTGAGCAGAACATATATTTTGTGATGGCATTATAAAGCGCTTATTAAATGCTAATTAAATGCCCAACAATTAAATTTAATGCTCAAGTACTTTTGGTAAAAATCAATGTTCTGCTAACTTGATTTAAAGTTAGCAGAACAATTTCCTAAAATGGTTAAAACATTAAGTATGAAAATTGGGTTTGGTCTTATATTAATGAGCTATTTAAATGCTCTGCGAATCAAAAAAAAAATTGAAAAAAATTTGATTTTCACAAAAAAAAAAATTTTTTCCACAATTTTGAAAAAAAAAAATAAAATAATTTTTTCTTCTAGATTTTTCGATTCATATCTTTTTGATTAGTTAAATTCTCGCCTAAATGCAATTAAATGCTCCAATTTCGACACAATTTTCGAAGATCTGAGCAAAAAAAAAAAAATTATTCAATTTCCCATACATTTCCATGTTCTGCTAGCTTAAAATGGGGTTTTCTCAAAAAATTCAAACTTTTTCGATTCAAATCTTTTTGATTAGTTAAATGCTCAGCTAAATGCAATTAAATGCTCCAATTTCGAAACAATTTTCGAAGATCTGAGCAAAAAATAAAATAATTCAATTTCCCATACATTTCCATGTTCTGCTAGCTGAAAATGGGTTTTTCTCAAAAAATTCAAACTTTTTCGATTCAAATCTTTTTGATTAGTTAAATGCTCGCCTAAATGCAATTAAATGCTCCAATTTCGAAAGAATTTTCGAAGATCTGAGTTAAAAACAAAAATAATTCAATTTGCCATACATTTCCATGTTCTGCTAGCTAAAAATGGGGTTTTCTCAAAAAATTCAAACTTTTTCGATTCAAATCTTTTTGATTAGTTAAATGCTCGCCTAAATGCAATTAAATGCTCCAATTTCGACACAATTTTCGAAGATCTGAGCAAAAAAAAAAAATAATTCAATTTCCCATACATTTCCATGTTCTGCTAGCTAAAAATGGGGTTTTCTCAAAAAATTCAAACTTTTTCGATTCAAATCTTTTTGATTAGTTAAATGCTCACCTAAATGCAATTAAATGCTCCAATTTCGACACAATTTTCGAAGATCTGAGCCAAAAAAAAAAAAAATAATTCAATTTCCCATACATTTCCATGTTCTGCTAGCTTAAAATCGGTTTTTCTCAAAAAATTCTAATTTTTTCGATTCAAATCTTTTTGATTGGTTAAATGCTCGCCTAAATGCAATTAAATGCTCCAATTTCGAAAGAATTTTCGAAGATCTGAGTTAAAAAAAAAAATAATTCAATTTCCCATACATTTCCATGTTCTGCTAGCTGAAAATGGGTTTTTCTCAAAAAATTCAAACTTTTTCGATTCAAATCTTTTTGATTAGTTAAATGCTCACCTAAATGCAATTAAATGCTCCAATTTCGACACAATTTTCGAAGATCTGATCCAAAAAAAAAAAAATAATTCAATTTCCCATACATTTCCATGTTCTGCTAGCTAAAAATGGGTTTTTCTCAAAAAATTCAAACTTTTTCGATTCAAATCTTTTTGATTAGTTAAATGCTCGCCTAAATGCAATTAAATGCTCCAATTTCGAAAGAATTTTCGAAGATCTGAGTTAAAAAAAAAATAATTCAATTTGCCATACATTTCCATGTTCTGCTTGAGAAAACCCCATTTTAAGCTAGCAGAACATGGAAATGTATGGGAAATTGAATTATTTTTTTTTTTTTTGGCTCAGATCTTCGAAAATTGTGTCGAAATTGGAGCATTTAATTGCATTTAGGCGAGCATTTAACTAATCAAAAAGATTTGAATCGAAAAAGTTTGAATTTTTTGAGAAAACCCCATTTCAAGCTAGCAGAACATGGAAATGTATGGCAAATTGAATTATTTTTTTTTTTTTGGCTCAGATCTTCGAAAATTGTGTCGAAATTGGAGCATTTAATTGCATTTAGGCGAGCATTTAACTAATCAAAAAGATTTGAATCGAAAAAGTTTGAATTTTTTGAGAAAAACCCATTTTTAGCTAGCAGAACATGGAAATGTATGGGAAATTGAATTATTTTTTTTTTTTGCTCAGATCTTCGAAAATTGTGTCGAAATTGGAGCATTTAATTGCATTTAGACGAGCATTTAACTAATCAAAAAGATTTGAATCGAAAAAGTTTGAATTTTTTGAGAAAACCCCATTTTTAGCTAGCAGAACATGGAAATGTATGGGAAATTGAATTATTTTTTTTTTTTTGCTCAGATCTTCGAAAATTGTGTCGAAATTGGAGCATTTAATTGCATTTAGGCGAGCATTTAACTAATCAAAAAGATTTGAATCGAAAAAGTTTGAATTTTTTGAGAAAAACCCATTTTCAGCTAGCAGAACATGGAAATGTATGGGAAATTGAATTATTTTTTTTTTTTAACTCAGATCTTCGAAAATTCTTTCGAAATTGGAGCATTTAATTGCATTTAGGCGAGCATTTAACCAATCAAAAAGATTTGAATCGAAAAAATTAGAATTTTTTGAGAAAAACCGATTTTAAGCTAGCAGAACATGGAAATGTATGGGAAATTGAATTATTTTATTTTTTGCTCAGATCTTCGAAAATTGTTTCGAAATTGGAGCATTTAATTGCATTTAGCTGAGCATTTAACTAATCAAAAAGATTTGAATCGAAAAAGTTTGAATTTTTTGAGAAAACCCCATTTTAAGCTAGCAGAACATGGAAATGTATGGGAAATTGAATAATTTTTTTTTTTTTGCTCAGATCTTCGAAAATTGTGTCGAAATTGGAGCATTTAATTGCATTTAGGCGAGAATTTAACTAATCAAAAAGATTTGAATCGAAAAATCTAGAAGAAAAAATTATTTTATTTTTTTTTTCAAAATTGTGGAAAAAATTTTTTTTTTTGTGAAAATCAAATTTTTTTCAATTTTTTTTTTGATTCGCAGAGCATTTAAATAGCTCATTAATATAAGACCAAACCCAATTTTCATACTTAATGTTTTAACCATTTTAGGAAATTGTTCTGCTAACTTTAAATCAAGTTAGCAGAACATTGATTTTTACCAAAAGTACTTGAGCATTAAATTTAATTGTTGGGCATTTAATTAGCATTTAATAAGCGCTTTATAATGCCATCACAAAATATATGTTCTGCTCACCTTGCTCTGCTAACTTGAGGGACATAGGTGTTGGTGAGGTCTTTGCCGACCTTGATGGAGCAGCGTGCATTCTCCATCGTCATCCTGCACAAACGGACGAGTTTGGCAGGGATACCAAAACTAGACATTGCTCTATGTAGCTCGTCTCTATAGATGCTGTCATAAGCGGCCTTGAAATCGATAAAAATGTGGTGGGTATCGATTTGAAACTCCTGGGTTTTCTCCAAGATCTGCCGTAGTGCGAATATTTGGTCGATGGTGGACTTCCCTGGCCTAAAGCCACACTGATATGGACCTAACAGGTTGTTGACGAATAGCTTGAGGCGTTCACAAAGTACGGAAGAGAAGATCTTGTAGGCGAGATTAAGAAGACTGATGCCTCTGTAGTTGGTGCAGTGCAGAGGATCGCCTTTCTTGAGGATCCTCATCATCTTGAGGGCAAACTATGCTGAGGTTCCATTCATTGGACATGCTTTCATCCGACCATAATTACAGATGAGCTGCCACAAGGCCATCAGCTCCAGAAGCTTTATTGGACTTAAGTTAAGATATAGCTATCTTCACTTCGTCGAGATTGGGTGGACATAATTGTTTGCCTATGTCGTCCAGGTTGAATAGTGCAATCTGCAAAGTAGCGGAATTCGGTACATTATCGCCGTTATACAATTTGCAGAAATGATTTTTCCATATCTTCAGCACCGCCTGCGATTCTACCACAATATTCCCCTGATCGTCCTTGCAGGCTTTAGTTCGGGTCTTGTTACCTTGGAAGGTTCTTTTTACTTTTTGACAAAACTTCCGAACTTCACTCCTGCAATAAATAAATAATAAATTGGGTGGCGCAATAGCTCGTGGAGAACCAGGGCCTAGTGACTTACAACTCTCGACCATTCCTGTGTGCGTGTTGTTTGGCAGGAATGGAGGGGACCTACAGTTCTTTGCCGAGTCCGAACGGCTAAATGAGAAGCATTTTTTCATGACAATTATACTCTTAGAGGATTTGTCAGTTCCTCGCAAGAGGCAGTACCTAGGATAAAACATTTCTGTTTTTAGGTGGCACTCGAACCCACACCTTCGGCATGACAGTCATACGCACTAAACTTCCTTTCACGAAGTACTATTTACTCTTTCTTTTTCCTTCTTAGAAGCTTGTGTTCCTCTCTCCTCTTCTACTCGTAGAGCTCGCGAGTAGCTCTGGTTCTTCTATACCGGTCGATGTTGACAGTCTGTTGTCGTTTCGGACGCGTTTGTCAAATCTGTTGTTCGTTATTCAGTCACTGATGCTAAACAGACCTATAAATTACTAAAGTAGTTCAGGACAAGTACTAGGTACTGGTACTGGCACCTGAAAAAAATGCAAGTACCAGTATTTCTCAAGTATTTGGGTACAAGTACAAAATATCAAGTACTGAAGTACCATATACCTAGCACGTCAACGGTACCTGCTTTCAAGTATTTTAACAGTACTTCAAGTACTTGGTCAGTACCTTCCAGGGCTTTGAATTACTTTTAACTTCTTTCTATAGCTTTTTGAGTACCTAATGTTTGCTTGAGTTTCATATTTATTAAATAATACTACTTTGTATTTCACCAGAAAAAAGTGTTTTTTTATCAGAAGACTAGAAACTGTAAGTCTAATTGTTACCGAAATATAATCTATTCGGAATTTTAAAACCAACCCAGCCATTTTCTGATCCAAAATATTTTTTTTTTGTGATCGATCAAAGAACTGATCAAATACTGGTATAGTACTTGAAAGTACTGGTGAGGTCCCGGTATTCGTCCAAGTACTTGTACATGAAATTTAACAGCTCTGACGCCAAATCATGACAAATTACACCATCAAGCAACACGTGCAAGTGATTAAATTTTATTGTAAAAATGAATGTGAAGTCGCACCCATTTGATGGATTACTTGGTCGTCCTTCCAATCGAATATTCAACGTTAAGAAGACAAATTCAAGTCGAACGGTTCAGTGAATAATCAGTTGACACCCGGACGTCAACTAAAAAGCAGGATCTTTAGTGAAGAATTAGTCAATAGAGTCAACTCATTCAATGGAGATCGCTTCCGATCGATCATTAACAAATTCTTTTTGCCCAAATTGGATGATATGGATGTGGAATGACATGTGGTTCCAACTGGACATCACTACGTGTCACACAGCTTTAATTTGACTTCGTAAGACTTTTTCTGGTGGGGTTTTTTGAGGTCTCTGGTTTATGCCAATAAGCCGCACGGATGGAGCGTTGTTATCCATCTTGATGCAAGGTCAATTTAGTCGATGTGTTTTGACTGTCTTAACTACATCCGCATCTTATTACAGCTCATACGATAGAGTTGCGATCTTCTTCACAATTCGCCACACTTTCTCGTACTCAGTACCAAATATCCTTTGAAGAATGTTTCTTTCGAAAAAGCCCACTCACAGCTCTCCCTGTCCTACTCTCAGTGCCATAAAGCAATACGGATGGAATAACAGACCGTGTACTACATCTTATGCTTGAAAAGTTTTGAGTCCATTTGTTTCGCCAATACGCAGTATCATCAGCGGATTCTTGAATTATTTGACGTTTCTCCACTAACGTGTCATTGGTGGAGTTAATGATTACTTTAAGATAGATGAGGCCCTTAACTACATAGAAAATGCTGCTATCAATAGTGGCATTTTGTTCTAGCCGGTGTGGGAAAGTATTTGTTTGTTTGTTAGTCGTATCCTCTTTTAATTCGTGTTTCGCGTGTTTTTCAATCGTTCTTCAACGGTACATTGGCAAAGGCCGATTATATCGATATCGTTCTTATGCCTACCCAATGCACCGTCTGTTCTAGAACGAGATTGAAGAAATCACAGTCATAATGTATGATAGCACATCTCCTTGCCGAAAAGTTGTGCATGTTTGGAATTGTTTGGAGGAGCTATTCGAGGGTATCACCGTCATACGATTTTTACATTATTTGTTCTCCTTACAATTCACACTGTCTTGTGGCACAAAAATCATTATGAGGAGGTACAAATTTCCGAAAAAGCCGAAGCTTATTACCTCAAATCAGAGGTCGTAAATAAAACTCAACCTTTTGAAAAGTCTTTAAATCTTCGCTTACCTGTCGAGATTTTTAAAAATGGTCAATTAATAACCATTTAACTTAAAAAGAACTTTTTTCGGTTTCTTTTTCGGTTTCTCTCAGTGAGAAATTTTTATTTTGTTTTTTTTTTTAGGCTTCGGTTAACCACTGACCACTTATCGCTGAAAGAAAAAAATAAATCTCATTTGGAGATTTTTATTTTGTTTAGTTGATTAAAAAGCTCTGCTTTTGGATTTTCAAAGAATTGTTTGGTCATTCATTGTTAAATACTCTTCAATAAAAGTTTAGTGGAAGTGCTGATCGTAATTGACTCTTTTTGGTCTTTGAGCTGACGCGTCTGTGAGGGTTGTGATCAAAATCTTGCACCTTAAAATCGCGCTAGTCGAAATACAACGTCACCGACGATGACGGACAAAATAACGACAACGACGACTGCACGATGATGATACCCAGCGGGAAAAATTAAAAAATTCATTGAGGAAAAACCTGCTTTTTCCTTGAGGAATGGAAGCTGTACCTGCCACTTTTCAGCTTATTCCTTTGATGAATTTAACATGGGCGTGTCATTGGCGGGAAGCACATGCCACTTTTCCGATGAAAATTCACTAACGAATTCACTACTTCAATGGAAGTTGTTTATTCACCGACCCAGGTGATGAAAAACATGGTGATTGCTTAATCTGTGAATTCACTACATACGGGTATTTAGCTTATTCATCAGTTCAATAATTTCGATGAAAAATCGAATGAAAATTCAGTTATGAAATCACCAGGTTAGTGGTAGTTTCTTTTTCATCAATAAAATCCTCCCATTTGTATTGTTTACTAAATCCCATCGGTAATGCACCCTTTATTTTAAAATGAAAACAAACCAAAATGTTGTTTCCATTTCAAATCAAAAATATTTGGCGTTTCGGCAAACGCAATTTCTATTGACTTCAGTTCGTGTTACATGGACTTTTTTAGAGAAAGTCACTGTGAACTGTATCCAACAAAATGAGAATTTATAGTTGCCAAAATATTATAAACTACTTTGTGCATTACTATTCATCGTTGGAATCATCGATTACAATTCACCATGAGTTTCACTCACATTTGTTTTTTTTTTTTTTTTGTTCTCGCCATGAACACTTTACAAAGCAGATGAGTGGATTCAAACAATGAACTGATGATCTTGTACATTACTTTTCCACAACTTTTTCATCACATATTTTTCCCTTTTAAATTCACCGAAATAAAGGGTCGTTTCATAAACACAAAGCAGAAAGTGGAATCAAAGCTACGAACTGAGGAAACTTTGCATTACTCTTCACCTACTAAATCATTGCATGTCGTTTCTCTTATGATTTGGCAAGTGAATTCATTGATTATTTCAGCAATAAATTTCATTGAGGACGATATTTCCCGCTGGGTAGTGACGTTTTCTTGGCGTCATCTTTCCGATTGCGTTTACACGTAGTTTTGTGTATATTGTTGGCTCATGGCATACGCCTCGTGATGGCCGTTTACAAATTGTTTTTTAATTTGTAGCCATGGTGTTCATATCTTCTCGCCGTATGCATTTAGGTACACGTACACGAGGTTTTCTCGCTTATGGTTATAATTTCATCTCGTCTCGTTATGCTATTGTTTGAAAAAATAGCTTAAAGAGATCTTTTAAGGTTAGTCAACAGTTTTCTTGAACGATTGTACGTTGGCTGGCCAACGGGCTCTCATCTGAATTTGTATTCCTTCTTTGGGCCTTCTGTGCCACTCACACTACTCCGTTGACCCACTTAGTGTATGTAAGTTCAGTAGGTAGTATGGTGTCAATTGTCATTGTTAACAATTTTCTTTTTTGCCAGTCAGGCCCCGTTGTCAGCAGCTTGAAAAATGTAGCTAAAATGAAAATCTAATTGCTATAAAAGTCGGACTTTGATAACATTAAAGCGAGACCACAGCGAGACGATGATAAGACGTGAACAATGACAAAAACCACGTGTAAATGTCATGGCGTGACTATAGCGAGATTTCTGCGAGAAATCCACGATGCAGGTAGCCGTGTAAATGAAATATGAAACCACCTTTGGAATTTTTAGCCATGGTTTTAGCTTATTATAACCTTTTTAAAAAGTAATTTTGAAAAAGAGGGTTTTGGCGAGACCAAAGCGAGGGTTGGAAAAACATTATAAATGACAAAAACCACGTGTAAATATCACGGCGATACCAAAGCGAGACCATAGCGAGAAAACCACGACACAGATAGCCATGTTAACGGGCACGGCGAGACAAAAGCGAGATTAACACAATGACCATGAAACATAAAACAATGTTTGGTATTTTTAACTACGTTTTTAGCTTATTGTAACCTTTTTGAAACCATAATTTTGAGAAAAAAAAAGTTTTGATGAGACAATAGCGAGACCAAAGCGAGATGATGGAAAAACATTCTAAACGCCAAAAACCACGTGTAAATATCACGGCGAGACCAAACCGAGATCAAAGCGAGAAAACGACGACACAGATATCCGTGTAAACGGGCACGGCGAGACAAAAGTGAGATTAATGCAATGACCACAATGACACTGCAAGCCACGTTTAGACAGTTTCTGCGGCGTCGTTATCGTAATACCTCTTCTTTTATAAATATTGATGACGATTTGAGTCTTCTGAGATCTGAATTATCTAAAATATTTCAAACAACACAGATTTTATATCTACTTTTTCTTAGAGAGAAAAGATAATTTTTGATTTATTTTCCATGGAAACAGTTTAAGGTTGATCGTTTCCCTTTATTTTTTAGAAAAAAAGTCAACAGATACGAGTTATTCTGGAAGTTAAATGATAAATCTCACCTAAAAAATTAATTTTTAAAAATAAATCACAGACCGAGACCAAAATGAAATTTGACGAATTAAATATCTCTCAGTGAGAAACCAATTGAAAATAAAGGTCAACTGTTATTTTCGATCTCTGCCTCAAATTAATTACCAATTTTTGATTAATTTCGAATTTTAAGAGAGTTAAGTTTCAAGCAGTTCATCGTTTATAGCAGTGATTCCCAAAGTGGTCCAGGTGGACCCCCAGGGGTTCACGGGAGATTCAACGGGGGTCTACGTTGACATGAAATAAAAATGGGGGTTCACCAGTTGTAAGTCGGGGTCCACAAAAATGTATCTGGTTTCGATAGTAAAGCCCAAAAAGGTAGGCTTAGCCTTATCTGTCTCTATGAAGGCAGATATTACCTACACTAATCAAAAAAAATTAAGGGAACAAAAATAAATCCAAATTTGTCGGTGTTTTTTGACAGGCTGTATTTAAGTGAATAATGGTCCTATTACAACTTTAAAAAAAGGGTTTGAAGCTTTAAAAATTAAGATTCTAGTTTTTAAAATTGTTGTCTAAATTTTTTGAGAAGTATATTTTAAGAAGATCAGCGACTGTTACTCGTAAAAACTTGCATATCATCGGCTTTCTGTGAAAACCTCATAAATCTTAAAATGGCATTTCAGTGTATTTCAGATCAAAACAAATCACAAATTCAAATACCAATATCTCGTAACTATGTTATGGTACCTTTTGGTGCTATCAACCAGTTTAAAAACCTTTTACGAACCTTTTAATTTTTTTTTTGTATCTTCTAAGCAATTTTTCAAAACAGATTTACGAGGCTTTGAAATCAGAAAGCCGATGATATTCGATATTCAGTGCAACGCTTGTCGAAACTTGCAAAGTGGCGCCCGAATTTAGGGTTGGAACTCAGCTGCGACGCAGATTTCCATCCCTAGATCTAAACTTCGCTTTTTTTTGACGAGTTTTGGGAATATGGTAAAAATAGTTGCAGCAGGGGGTCTAACGAAACCTGGTCAATTTTTGACAGTGGTCTACGAGAAAAAAAGTTTGGGAACCTCTGGTTTATAGCAACCTTGATAAGCTTAGGTCCTTTACTTGGTGCATCCGTGTATCATTTAAAGAAAATCTTTTTGGCATCCGCAGTTAAACTCTCGTTGTTCTCCCTTGGACTGGCCTTGGGCTGGAATCAGATTCCTACCATTGTTCTCCCTGCCTGCTCTTTGGAATTGGTTCAGGGCTAAGCCCGTTGTTCTCCCTTGAACTAGACTTGGGCTGGAATCAGAATCCTACCGTTGTTCTCCCTACCTGCTCTTTGGAGTCGGTTCAGGGCTGAACTCGTTGTTCTCCCTTAGACTAGCCTTGGGCGGGAATCAGAATTCTACCGTTGAATTATATAAAATATCGTGTTAGTTATCATAAGACATAAAAAACCAAATTGTAAGCGGTTTTTTTTTATAAAAATAAAGAGAACATATTGTAAAGCTTGTGTTTTCCCTGTGCTTCCCTACCTTCGCTGCGTCTGTTCTTCGGTCTTAAAGCCAGCAGCAGCAGCTAGTTGCTAGGCTATGGTTTAAGATTTCACACAACAAACTGTAGTCCAGTCAACGAAGGAAAAAATGCCTTCACCTAAAAATAAATTCAACAGTTTTGAAACTTGACACACTTTTTAAGAGATGTCTAAAGATGAAGTGTAAAAAAGTCTCCATGAATTCGAGGCGAGCTCTAGCGGCAAGAATGTGCAACATGTTTATTTTTGTATTTTTCGATTAATCTACGACAAAACGATTGCATAAAATACGTTGCATTTAATATTCTTAAGTATGAATTGCTGTGCTAACGCTAACGTTTTAAGCGTTCCACTGTCTGATCATCCGAGGATCTTGCTAAGTCAAAATGCTCAAAAAGCTCTTAATTTGTTCTTTCTGTTTCAATTTATATAAATCTTTAAAAATTTTAAATTACAAAATTGGCACTCAAATCGAACAAATTAATCAATAAATAAAAAATAAAAAAAGAAAACAAAACAAAGAACAATACCCGAGGCCCCAGGTAGTTTAATACTTTGCCTTTTGGATAATTCTACACTGGGTATTGGTGTTGTGTGTTCTGACGTGCTGTGTACTCCGATGATGATCAGAATACAAAATTTTAAACGACTTCACCATCTGACCAGTCATACCCACTCATCGTTAGTTATAGTCAACTAAAATGTGTTGCTGTTCCTGGCTGGCTCCTCAAACTCATGCCAGACGTGAACACCCAGTACCCAACCTCACCCCACCTTTTTTTGCGTTCCCTATCCGATTTAAGGTTCCATCATGGCATTATAAAGTCGAATATTTACGTTAATTGTGAAGAGCAATCTCAAATGACATGGTTTGGTTAGCAAGATATTTTAATATGTGTTTTTTTTTATGTTTAATTTTATTTTTTTTCTTCTGTCCCAAACCCAGGAGAAAAGATGTGTATCTTCATGTTTTTCATTCATAGTCAGAGTCAGAGCCATAGTCTGACCATATCCATAACTATAGCCATATCCATAGCTATACGGCTTGTGTCCATCCCACCTTGTTATCGCATTATATTCAAGTTTGCAACTACATCACGACTGAATGTGCATGAACATTAATTTTTACATCACTGATTATTACACAGTATATCTCCTCTTTGCTCTTTCTCCTCCTCAAATAAGGCTGCTAAGGTAGGTTTGCAAAAAAATAAGAAAAAAAATAAATAAATAAGACAGGAATAAAGCCATATAATAAACAGTGTAAGGAGCTGAGTTTGAGGAACAGCAACGACGATGACTACGACGAGGGAAATAATTCATTCAATTTGATCTGTGATGGTCCTACTCGTCGACGACGACGTCGTCGTCATCACCATCATCTCCATCGCATCGCTGCCTTACGGTTAAATGAAGGTAAAGTTGGAATATGGTTGTACAACGAGCATAGTTGTTGTTGTTGGAGTGCAGCACGACCCTTTTCAAGGTATCCACTGAGGAGGATCTTATTATTATTATTATTATCATCAGTTTTTTGTTTATACTTTTTTTCGTTCCATATGTGGCTTTTGGGACTTTTGTCTTATAAAACACAAGTCAGAGAAAAAAAAAAATTCAACGCGAAAACTAGGGACGAGATTAAATCACAATATTGCTGAATTTTGTGCTTGATGATGGTATAGAATGGTTTGCTTATAGTCTGGGAAATAAAGTTGTATTAAAAGTAGACTATTTAACTGCGCAATAATTACTTGCACACTTGCAATTATTTTACGCAAGTGAGTGCTTGGTTATAGCCATTTTCTAATGGCTATGACAGCAAATCGCAAGAGTGTTCCTAGACTTAGGATATGACCGCACTTGCGATTTTCTGTCGCTGCGACTTGAAAAATTGATCACAACCCAGTATGATCTCCTGGTATCACATTCGTTCATTTGCATTTAAACTCGTGTATTCTATTTTTTACGACTAGGTAGGATAGGACCGCATTTGCCATTTTCTATCGTTGTGACTTAAAAAAATGATCACAACCCAGTATGATCTTTGGTATCACATTCTTCCATTTGCATTTAAACTCAAATGTTCTATTTTTGGCGACTGAATTACTGCGCGACAAAAATCGCATATGCGTTCCCAACCGTATAGGCAGGATTTTCTAGTGTTCCTAGAGGTAGGATAGGACCGCATTTGGCAATTTTCTATCGTTGCGACTTAAAAAATTGATCACAACCCAGTATGATTTCTTGGTATCACATTCGTTTATTTGCATTTAAACTCATTTTTTCTATTTTTTGCGAGTGAATAACTGCGCGACAAAAATCGCATATGCGTTCCTAACCCTATAGTCCGGGAAAGTGATTTTCTAATCGCGATTACCGAAAATCGCAAGAGAGTTCCTAGACTTAGGATATGACCGCACTTGCCATTTTCTGTCACTGCGACTTGAAAAATTGATGACAACCAAGCATGATTTCTTGGTATCACATTCGTTTATTTGCATTTAAACTAATTTGTTCTATTTTTTGGGAATGAATAATCGCGCGACAAAAAATCACGTAGGCATACCTAGCCTAATAGTCGGCAAAATACATTTTATTAATCTTGAAATTACTTTAAACCATGTAGTTGTATTCAAATTAACATTATTTCTTGTGAGTAAATAAACGTGCGACAGATTGCCGCAAGTACTTACTTACTTACTTACTTAAGGTGGCGCTACAGTCCGGGGTGGACCAGGGCCTCAACCAACAAGCTTCTTCCAGCCGGCTTGGTTTCTAGCTAGCTGTCTCCAGTTTCGCACGCCAAGTTGGTTGAGGTCCTCTTCCACTTGCGTGCGCCACCTTTTACGCTGTCCACCTCTACTGCGTTGTCCCACGGGGTTGGATTCAAAGACTTTCCGGGCCGGAGCATTGGTGTCCATTCGCTCTAGGTGACCCAGCCATCTTAGTCGTTGGCTTTTCACTTTTGTGGCTAGGTCGGTGTCGCTGTACAGCCCATACAGTTCGTGGTTGTATCTTCTCCTCCATTCCCCATCTATGCAGACGGGACCAAAAATCACCCGGAGAATTTTCCTCTCAAAACAGCCTAACGCGTTCTCATCCACCGTTAGCAGTGTCCATGCCTCTGCACCATACATCAGGACCGGGATGATAAGCGTCTTATACAGGTACAGTTTAGTTGCTCGAGAGAGGGCTTTGCTTCTCAATTGCCTTCTTAGCCCGAAGAAACAGCGATTGGCAAGAGTAATTCTTCGTTTGATCTCAGCACTGGTATCGTTCGCTGAGCTTATAGCGGATCCTAGGTAGACAAAGTCTCTGACCAACTCAAAATTATAGCTGTCTATAGTGACGTTTTGTCCTAGACGTCGGTGTTGGGTGTCATTTCTTGTTGACAGCATATACTTCGTTTTGCTTTCATTCACCGTTAAACCCATCTTCTTGGCTTCCTTCTCAATGCTCACAAAAGTACCACTGACATCACGCTTTGTTCGTCCCATTATGTCAATGTCATCAGCGTAAGCGAGTAATTGGACGGACTTTTGAAAGATTGTGCCTCTAGTGTTGACGTGAGAGTTTTGCACTATTCTTTCAAGAACGATGTTGAAGAAGTCGCATGACAGCGCGTCGCCTTGCCTAAAACCTTTTTTGACATCAAAGGTGTCGGTGAGGTCTTTGCCGACCTTGATGGAGCAGCGTGCATTCTCCATCGTCATCCTGCACAAACGGACGAGTTTGGCAGGGATGCCAAAACTAGACATTGCTCTATATAGCTCGTCTCTATAGATGCTGTCATACGCGGCCTTGAAATCGATAAAAAGGTGGTGGGTATCGATTTGAAACTCCTGGGTTTTCTCCAAGATCTGCCGTAGTGCGAATATTTGGTCGATGGTGGACTTCCCTGGCCTAATGCCACACTGATATGGACCTATCAGGTTGTTGACGAATGGCTTCAGGCGTTCACAAAGTACGGCAGAGAAGATCTTGTAGGCGATATTAAGAAGACTGATGCCTCTGTAGTTGGTGCAGTCTAGAGGATCGCCTTTCTTGAGGATCGGGCAAACAATGCTGAGGTTCCATTCATCGGGCATGCTTTCCTCCGACCATATTTTACAGATGAGCTGGTGCACACTCCTAACCAATTCATCGCCAGCCGCTTTGAATAGTTCAGCCGCAAGGCCATCAGCTCCAGCAGCTTTATTGGACTTAAGTTTAGATATGGCCATCCTCACTTCGTCAAGATCGGGTGGACGGAATTGTTGGCCTACGTCGTCCAAGTTGAATGGTGCAATTTGCATGTTAGCGGAATTCGGTTCGTCATTGCCGTTATACAATTTGCAGAAATGATTTTTCCATATCCTCAGCACCAGAAGCTAAGCTCATTAGTATGCCGGAAGCAAGTGTACGAAATAAAAAGTTTGATTTGTTTATAAGGTTAATTCTTATTCTTATTCTTATTATTATTTTAAAATTGTTAAAAAAATTTTATCTAAACAAATTAGATAAGCCAGACATACCATTTAAAGTCGGCTGCTGTATTTAGACGTAAGATTTAACAAATGTACTGATTTAAAAAATGTCTTAATAAAGTTGAATTGAATTGAATATCCTCAGCACCGACTGCGATTATTCCACCACGATGTTCCCCTGATCGTCTTTGCAGGCTTCGGTTCGGGCCTTGTAACCTTGGGAGGTTCTTTTTACTTTTTGGTAAAACTTCCGAACTTCATTCCTGCAGTGGCATCTCTCTAACTCCTCGATCGCGCGCTTCTCATGCTCTTTCTTCTTCCTTCTAAGAAGCTTGTGTTCCTCTCTCCTCTTCTGCTCGTAGAGCTCGCGAGCAGCTATGGTCCTTCTATGCAGCGCCGCTTTGTATGCCTGTTGTTTGGCTGCATGTACTTGCCGGCATTCTTCGTCGAACCAGGGGTTTCGCTGTGGTGGTCGTGCAAAGCCCAGCACGTCAGAGGCGGCATCTCTGATGGCTTCCTGGCAGTTTTTCCACTGGTTCTCGATGTCTGCAGTTGGCGGCAAAGGACTAGTTAAGAGGGCGCGAGAGACTCGATCGGAAAAGGACCTGGCGATTTCCTGCGACTGTAGCCGTCCGACGTCGAACTTCCTCACAGTATTTCCCTGTTTTGGCTTTGGTCTGGATATCCGTAGCATTACCTTTGCTACAACGAGGTAGTGGTCCGAGTCAACGTTGGCTCCTCGGAACGTTCGGACATCCTTGATACTGGAGGATTGCCTTGCGTCGATCGCAATGTGGTCAATTTGGCTGGCGGTTGATTGACCAGGAATTCGCCATGTCCACTTATGTATATAGAGATGCGGGAACTGCGTACTAGCTACCACAACGTTTCGCCCCGCAGCAAAGTCGATTAGCCTGAGTCCGTTATCGGAGGTGGTGTCGTGCAGGCTGTATCTTCCGATTGTGCCACCAAAGACGTCTTCTCTTCCCAGTTTGGCATTAAAATCACCCAAGACAATTTTAATGTCATAGGTAAGGCATTGCTCATATGTCTTGTCCAGGAGCTCGTTGAACTCGTCCTTGGTGTCGTCATCTTTCTCCTCTGTGGGGGCATGCGCGCATATCAGGCTGATATTGGCGTGAGGCGTTCGTTCACATAGTTGAAACTCAAGACTTTTTCTCTAAGTCTGCCTCTAACTACAAATCCACATCCAAAAAGACGCTGCCCTTGTGGTCGGTAACAGTCACCGTAGTAGATATCGCAGTCTTTCAGTTTTCTTTTGCCCGGCCCATCCCATCGCATTTCTTGGATGGCGGTGATGGCTGCTTTGTAGCAGTCTAGGACCCCCGCTTAATGTTCGGCTGTACGTGGTCTATAGAGAGACGGAACATTCCACGTGCAGATCGAAGTTCGTTGTCCTTATCGTTAGCTTGTTGTTGCTTGGCAACTAAATAGCTTTACGTGGCCGGGAAGTCACCCGACGGCACGACCCCCAACCTGGAGAACCAGACTCTTATAATATAACTCCAAGGGCGGGGAGCCGGATTAACCGCTCCTTATATGCCTGAGCTCCGAATATGCCATAGTAGCCTGTATAAGGCTTTCACTAAGTAGTTCAGCCTAACTGGAACTGTAGACGCCACCGTTGATTCCATTTTGAAAATTCTTCAGCTGCCGCCTGGATAAATTAGAAGTGCCTTAGTGGGAACACTCTTCCTCCCCCTTCCCTCTCGTTCGCTGCCCCCTAAAACCGTTCACAGGGATTGGAACCCCATCTTCAGTATGTTCACCACTTGGAGGTGAGAGTAGGAGTTGATAGACAGAAGCTCGCTTTGAAAAAAGCTTATGGACGCTTGTGTCCTCTTGAATGCACATCTTTAAAAAAAACAAAGTTACAATAAGCTAAAATCGCGGTTAAAAACACCAAACATGGTTTTATGTTTCATGGTCACGGTTAATCTCGCTTTTGTCTCGCCGTGCCCGGTAACATGGCTATCTGTGTCGTTGTTTTCTCGCTATGGTCTCGCTTTGGTCTCGCCGTGATATTTACACGTGGTTTTTGTCATTGTTCACGTCTTATCATCGTCTCGCTGTGGTCTCGATTTTATGTTATCAAAGTCCGACTATTATAGCAATTAGAGTTTCTTGAATATTAGGTACTCAATGTTATGCACAGAATAGGTGAAAAATCGTTTTGAAAATTTTGATTTTTTTTCGCATGGGAACTGTAAACTATGCTTATAGGTCAGATAAATCATGCAAACAAAAATTTTACAACAAGATAAATTGAGTTGAAGCTTAATAAGCAAGTTATCTGACCATTACATTTCATTGACTCAGAAAATAATTAGCGTAATAAATGAGGACTTTAAAAAAAAAATAATTTTTTGTCTCGTGCCATTTCTTGAAATAACGCTATAATGGCACTTTGTACCTCCTGGCAGGGTGGTTAGTGCGTAGGACTGTCATGCCGAAGGTGTGGGTTCGATTCCCAGCCGTGCCACCTAAAAACAGAAATGTTTTATCCGAGGTACTGCCTCTTGTGAGGAACCGACAAATCCTCCAAGAGTATACTTGTCATGAATAAGTGCTGCCGTTCGGACTCGGCAAAAAGCTGTAGGTCCCCTCCATTCCTGCCAAAAACACGCACACAGGAAGGGTTGAGAGTTGTAAGTTACTAGGCCCTGGTTCTCCACGTGCTGTTGCGCCACCCAATTTATTTATTTATGTATAATGGTACTAAAACAAAATATTTCCAAAAAAAATTCGAAACAAGAAACATAAAGCTGTAGAATGCTTTTTATTTCAACTCAATACGACCACTCATCACAAAGATGAAACTCTTCAAAAAAAAAAAAAAAAATACTTTCAAAATAAAAAAAAATTGTTCCTTTAATTTGTTTGACTAGTTTAAATGTTTCGGAATTTATGATTACAAAAATTACTTCTATAGAGCGACACTCTGCTTAATGGATCTGACTGACAAATAGCTTAAAATTAATAAACTTAATGATATTTCCGCTTTGTATAGATGAAACATTGAAGCTGTTTTAATGAATTGCTATTTTTTTCAATTGAAATTAATATTTTGTGTGTTTTTTTTTACCAGAGGACCATTTACATTTATGATTATTACCCCCGTGTATTCAAAATTAGATCAAACTTTTAAAAGTTTTAATTTACCGTCTATAGATTCCTTCTGAGGATGAATGTTTTCAAGAAGCATCTTTAACTTCTTCACAAACTGAGCTTCAGCTTTTGGATAGAATTATTGCAACTGACTTACAGCAAGTAAGCTGTATTAAAAATTCAAAAAATCGAATTCTCGATTTAGTATTTTCATCTGACGCTATTAGTACCCTTGTTCTAGAATCTAGTTCAGGAATGTCTAATATAGATAGCTATCATCCTCCTTTGGATATAGTTCTTGACTTGAGCAGTCATATTATAGAAAATAGCAACGATTATGATCGCTCATATACTTTGGACTTCAGAAAGGCAAGCTTTCAGTTGCTATCAGAAGAATTAGCTAGATCTGGTATTGATAGTATATCAGTATCTAGCAATATTGACGAAGCAGTTAATAACTTTAATACCATACTTAATAATTGCATAAATAATACTATCCCTATAAAAACACTAAAAAATACGAACTTTAGCCACTCATGTTATACGAAAGAGTTAAAGTCGCTCCGAAATAGAAGAAATAGAGCATGGAAAATATATTTAAAAACTCTTTCTTCAGTTGACCATAACTCTTACATTGCCCTTTTCGAAGAATTTAAATCACTTTCAATGTCTCTATACACCAATCATGTATACGAAGTGGGAAGATCTCTTAAAGAAGACCCCAAGGCATTTTGGAAGTTTGTTAATTCGAAGAAAAACTCTGATGGTTACCCGGCAAACTTCATATATGAAAATTGTTAGTTGAAAGAAACCATCGATATTTGCAACGCATTTGCGAAAAACTTTCGTAACTCTTTTGTGGACACGCCTTTTGATATTGATGAAGATTATTTCAGAAATTTACAGTCCTATGCCCAAACGAATTGCAATAATTTCGCTGTGCAACAGAGTACTGTTTTAGAATTACTATCATCGTTAAATGATGATTTCTCATCTGGACCAGATGGAATTCCCCCAATATTATTGAAAAATTGTAGACATATTCTAGCTGAACCTCTGCAATTTTCGTTTGAGCTTTCTATTAAATCAGGCAAATTTCCTTGTTTATGGAAAACTTAATTCCTAACTCCAATTTTTAAAAAGGGTGATAAAACTGATATTTCTAATTATAGGCCTATATCAAAACTGTCATGTATACCAAAGCTCTTTGAACAAGTTGTGTGTGAGACTTTAGCATTCCATACCAAGAATTTAATATGTGATCAACAGCATGGGTTTGTGAGAAGAAAATCAACAGTAACAAACCTACTTACGTTCTTGCATAAATGCTCATATGCCTTAGAAAATGGAAGTGAAGTTGATTGCATATACACTGATTTCTCTAAGGCGTTCGACCAACTTAGTCACAACATTATTATCTTCAAACTTAAAGCTTTTGGTTTTCCAACTTTCTTTATCGCATGGATAAAGTCATATCTTGAAAATAGATCGTACCTAGTAAAATTTAAAAACTGCCTTTCAAATTCATTCTTTGCTCACTCCGGTGTGCCCCAGGGAAGTCATCTAGGCCCATTTTTATTTATCCTGGCTATAAATGATGTTGTTTCATGTATACGCTCTAGTGATATTCTTATATTTGCTGATGATATGAAGATATTTAAGTCAATAAAAGCTAACCATGATCATGTTCTTCTGCAAACCGATATTGACAGTTTCAATATTTGGTGTGGTAAGAACGGTCTTTCTCTCAACCCTATTAAATGCCAAACAATTACTTTCTCCAGAAAGCGAATTGCAACTGCTTTTGATTATTCCATCTCGCAGCAAAAACTCTGTTGAGTCTTTAGTTTCAAGGACTTGGGTGTTAACTTTAGCTCAAATTTAGAATTCACTGAACACATTAATTACATCGTTAATAAAGCAAGCTCCATGCTTGGATTTATAAAACGTTGGGCTAAGGAATTTAGTGATCCATATGTTACCCTTTCCTTATACAATTGTTTTGTACGACCTCATCTAGAGTACGCCTCGCAAATATGGTCTCCTTTTATGAAATTCATAAAAGTCGTATTGAATCAATACAGCACAAATTCATTCGCTTTGCTTTGAAGGGTCTTCCTTGGGCTGATCCGTACAACCTTCCACCATATGAACATCGGATCCAGCTAATGCAGGTCCAAACCTTATATCAAAGGCGTGTTAATAATGATTTACTATTTCTTCACCAACTTTTAAATGGCCAAATAGATGCTCCTGATTTGTTAGCCTGTATAGGCATAAATTACCCCGGAGGATCTCACCACCTGCGAAGATTTGAACTATTACACGTTAATTTCCATAGAACTAACTATGGTATACATGATCCTCTTAACCGCATGTGCAAGATTTTTAATTTAAACAGCTCCTCTGTTGATTTTAACATTAGTAAGATGGGATTAAAGAAAATATTTCGAACCAGTGCTCCATGGTCGTGATTGTTCTTATTTTTTGTTACTACTTGTATGACTTAAATATTTTGTATATTGTTTAATTATGTATGTATATTGATTTTTTGTTTAATTTTGTTAAGGTATTAGTATTTTATAATGCATGTGTTAGATTGCCTTATTTTACTAACCACTAACACATGCACTTATGATGAGCCTCTGATTGTAGGTTGCAGCTTGCTCTAAGCTCACTACAACTAAGAATCTGAAGTGTAAAAAAAAAGTTAAAAAGCTTAATGCTGTATATTGTTGGTTAAACAAATTAATAATAATCATATTTGCTGTGTGTATCAAAACACAAACTTTTTTCTATTCAAAGAATAAAAATAATTATGTGCATAATTTTTTAGTGCAAAAAATAGAATCCAATTTTAAAGGTATTAAAAAACCAGTACAACATTCATACACCCCCGTATAAAATGCAATTAAATATGGAAACTATACATCATACAACACACATGTTTTCAAAGTACCTACAACTCTCAACACTTGAACACATATACTCGTACAAATGCGAAGCTCTTAACGATTTTCCAATTTAAATTCACTACAAAATGTAATGTAAGTTTATTCCCACATCAAGTTATAGTTAACCAGCTCTGCACACATCAGCAGCAAAAATATATAAAAGTGTGCACGGTCCATTGCTATTACGCCACTCGAACTCCTCCGCATATATCTAAAAAAAAAAAAAGTACTGCACCAACATACCGCATATTCTTCCACTTTTCATGGTGAAAACGTGATTGAATCAAATTGCCACAACACCAGACGATACATCCATATATGTAATGTCTATCTATGTATGAACAAGTACATATATAGAAAGAGCCACTGCTGGTTTGCTGCCACCTTCATAGTTAATGCATTTCCACATTGGTCACGACTAATGGACTCCCCCGCGAGAACATCACACGGACTCCTGTCGAGTGCTTGTTGTATCATGGTCCCTCTCGCGTGTCCAACACCACAAGCCAGGAACATGGTTCATTCTATATTGAAAGCAAAAAAGCAAAAAAATAAAAGGAATAAAAAAAAAAAAAAACAAAAAAAGATTAAAACAAAGAGTACGAGATGTGTCCATTACTTGTAAGTATGGTGTCTTGTCCTGTATACTGGTCTCGAACTGTTGTTGTTGTACTGTCCTGGCCAATGAACGAAGTCACCAACCTAAGAAGCGGACGTATGTGAATCCTGCCTCTAGAGCTATCATTTCTAAGGAGCATTACTCGCAATAAAACGTGCGAAATTCTGCAAATAACTCGAATGTCGTATAGTCGTCATCATCATCATCATTATCATCGTTGTTGTCTTCGTCCTTGCGTCCTCGTCCTCGTCGTAAGCCTATACATTCACTTGTATAGGACTAAATTAACAAGAGCTTCTTCAAATCGACGTCGACAAAAAACGTTTTGTGCTTATTCTTCTTCCAGTGTGGCTCCTCTTCCTCGATCCTCTTTTTTAAATGCATTGCATATGTTGCAAATACAAGCCCGCATTTGTTAAATTTATTTATTCGACAATTCCTGGAATTATTTCAAAGGGCTTTAAAAAATGCTGAATTCAAACAAAACGAAAAATTAAAAAAAAATCCCTGGAACTCAGATATTGCCAGGCATGAATACCAAACATAAAAAAACGTTATACATGTTTTTTTTGTCTCTCTGTTCGTCTACAGTGTTTTCTTGACATCATTCCACCCACACTTTTTTTAAGGACAAAAATAACGGTACCTGCCACATATTTTTTTTTAGCTATTTAACAAAATCCTTATCTCCTCAAATACGATTTCACAGAAAGAATCCAAAAACTATTTTAAGGAAAAGCCATATCCCTTGATAAATGAAGTCCGAAAAAAGTTATTAATGGTACCTTCCATTGAGCCAAATTTTTATTTTCGGCTTCTCGAGCCAAAATTTCCAAAAGAAAAGTAGTGCATGTGGTAATCGACGGAAGGTACGCCTCTAACATCTTTGACGTGTGAACCTTTCAAAGGGCAAATGTCGACTCTGGAAATGGTCCTTATTGCGGACAGGTTTAGACCTCGAATATTAAATGAAAAGAAACTACGAACCGCCCTAAAGAGGAAATTCGATATTGGTCGTTTAAGCACACCTCGAGTCGCCAGAGCTTACAGAGAGCACTTGAGAGAGAAGCTCTCCGCTGTTCATTCACCTGCCGCAGACGCCACGCCAACTGCCAGTGGTCCCAGTATCGCGATATCATTAAAAAGGCAGTCGAAACCACAATTTAGGCTACCAACCACCCCCGAAAAAGGTGACAGAAAATGCAAATGCGAATATGCTGCAGCGTTAAACAAAAGCAACGAGAGAAGAGTATTGAGCAAGGAGAAGAGATGAGAAGAAGACCCTGCGTAGAAATAAGATAGTATACGCAACCGGAAGTTTCATAAAAAAATCCAAGCAACTGACTGCTGGTTTTCAACCGAATCACAGGCTTTTCAAAACAGCGCAGGTCAACAAATCACGGAACAGTACATTTTTTCAATTAGCATTTCCAGCAGCGAATCGAATGATGGGCATCAGGTAGAGTGAGAAATAAGACAAGAAGAGAACCCTTTCCTAGTCAATGAAGACCCAGTTCTACCACCCAGTATAGAAGAGATAGACTTTGCTATAAAGAAGCTTAAGAACAACAAGGCTGCCGGATCTGATGACTTACCAGCGGAACTCTTCAAGCGCACGGAGGAGATGTGCTGAAAGGGCGCATGCATAACTTTATCAACCAAGTTTATGTGGAAGGAAGCATGCCCGATGACTGGTTTATCAGCTCCATATGTTTCCTCTACAAAAAAGATGATCCTATGCCCTGCAAGAACTATCGAGAAATATCCCTGATTAAGTTTGCATACAAGATCCTATCTTGTACGTACTGTGTGAGCGTCTTAAGTCGTTCTGCAACACTATAATCGGCAAGTACCAATATGGCTTCAGGCCAGACAGAAATATTCACTCTCAGCAAATTCGGGAAAAGATCAATGAATTTAAAGTCGAGACTCGGCATCTATTGATCAACTTCAAAGCCGGGTTTGAAAGCAATCATAGCTTAGAGCTCTATATGGCGATGGCTGTGCTTGGGTTCCCGGGATAATGATACAGTCGAGTCGCGTGATGCAATGCAATGTGCAACTAGTAAAGTGCTCTTCCGAACTACTCCAAACATGCACAAGATTTCAGGTAGGAGATGCGCTTTCCTCTGAGATCTTCAGTATGGTTCTAGAGCAAATAGTGCGCAGGGCAGGCGTTAACACTGAAGGCACTATTTTCAACAGATCTGGTCCAACGATATGGAAGTACCTCTTGGCATGATGGTTAGTGCGTTGGACTGTCATGTCGAAGGTGTGGGTTCGATTCCCAGCCGTGCCACCTAAAAACAGTTATGTTTTATCCGAGGGACTGCCTCTTGCGAGGAACTGACAAATCCTCCAAGAGTATACTTGTCACGCACACAGTCACTAGGCCCTGGTTCTCTACGACCTGTTGCCCCACCCAATTTATTTATTTATAGTCCAACGATATGAGCGCCGCTAACAATTTTACGGGGGCAAGGCCCCCCCTAAACGGGTTTTAAAGAATACCCCCCCAAACGGTAACTCTTACAGACAAAAATTTCAAGGACTAGGTTATAGGTAAGAAAATTTCGTACAAAAAATCTTGAGCAAATTGTTTTCATCAGAGTAACCGTTTTCGAGATAATTCAAGCGGCAGAGTTACGGATTTTTTGTTTCTAAATAAAATGAGCTATACACTACCTTTGAGGTTGAGTACAAGGTGAGTTTTTCTTGCGTGGTTTCCCCCAGGAAAATTAGAAAACAGTACTTAAAATTATGTGCAGGGATTTATTTAAAGGTTTTGGGAAGGTCGATTCGAGCTCCACTACATTTTTCATACGGGGTCGAAGGTCACGAAACATGGTACTTCGTTTATACAGGGTGTTTCGCATAAAATGTGAAAAAAGCTAGACCCTGTAGGGTAGGTTCAAAAATGAAAAAAATCGTATAGGAGGGTGAATTCTATCCTACCCCGTTTAGCCGGGAGGGTAAATTTTGCAAAAAAATTGGCTTAAAACAAAAAAAAAAAAATTATTAACAGACAACGGTAACAAAAGCAATGCCATGATATACCTTTTTTGTAAAGCCAAAGAGCAATGCATTTTGAAAAAAAGTACTTTTCATAATATAAAATAAGTTTGAAATTTTCTTTTAAATTTCTTTTTTCAAAATTTTGAGTTTGAAAATTTATTTTTTAAAAACTGTTCACTCAAACAACTCCAATTGAATTATATCGCAAATGGTTACTCTTAGGAAAAAATGTTACTTAACATTTATTTGGAGGAAATTTTCTAAGATACAACCTACAGTGGTGGCCATAGAATTAGAAACAAGAATTTTGTAACAATGTTAAATTGCATAACTTTTTTTTAGGAAATTTGTTGAGGTTGGTTAGTGGTTCTTTTAATAGACCATAACATATAGTACACTTCTCAATATTTTACAAAAAATTAAAGCGTGACACTAGCAGTAGAAAATTAATATTATTTATTTAACCCGAATCGTACCTGGCCATACAATTAGAAACGCAAAGAAAAAATTGGTATTTCATAAAAAATGTTCGATGAAAAATTAATATTTTGTAGGGAATCCCTTATTTTTTGTCACTGCAGCTAATCTTGCCTGCATACTTTCTACCAAGGCGCGGCATCTTGATGGGGGTAGAACTCCCAGACCTCCTTTATATTTTCAAAAAGTTCTTCAGAATTTTTTGGGTTCTTGGACTTTAGCCTTTTTTTTAGGCAGACATGGGTCTGCCCACAAGTTCTCGATAGGATTCAAGTCTGTACTTTGGGCGGGCCAATCCAAAACATTAGTTTTTGTATCAAAAAACCACTGCTTAACAATCCGTGCTGTATGCTTTGGGTCGTTATCGTGCTGGAAAACATAACTAATGGGCATGTGTGCAAATGAATAAGGCTTCATAACATTTTCCAAGATGCCTTTATAAATATGTTGGTCCATTCGACCATTTATTCTTACTATGGGGCCAACTCCATGCCACGAGAACGCACCCCAAACCATTATGTTTCCTCCTCCATGCTAAACGGTCTTTAAAGTATATTTAGGTTCCAATTCCTTCTTCTGAGGGCGTCTAACATACACTTTACCATCTGACCCGAACAAGTTAAATTTGGATTCATCACTCCAAAGTATGCTTTTCCAGAATCCCATGGCTTTATTTGCGTGACGCTTAGCAAACATCAAACGCCTCTTCAAATTCTTTTTGAAAACATGTGGTTTTTTCCTGGCAATGCATCCACGTGACCCATGTTCTACAAGTCGGCGCCTTATGGTTCTAGCTGATAGCTCTTGACCCAATTGGGGCGAAACAACCTCTTTTATTTTTGCAGAAGTCAAAAAAGGATCAGCTTTGCTAATTCGGCATATCAATCTGTCCTCTTTTGGCGTGGATTTTCGATCTTTTAGTTTTCTTTTTAGGTTTTCAAAGCTGGCAGTCCTTTTATTGACTTGAATAGCACCAAATACCATCTTTTTCGAGCAACTAAATCTTTTAACTATGGAACTCGTTTTCGTTTTGATAGCACTGCACTATGAGCTTCCGGAGTTCTGGACTACAAGACTTATTTTTGCCCATTTTCGTCGCTGTATTTTTAATTAATTAATATTAATATCATAAAAATAATCAAAAATAAACTGAAAACAATAAACTCACATTGATAATAATTTTCTTTATTTTTAAATTTACCAATTCTTTTGTCGTTTCTAATTTCGTGTCCAGCAAAAATGTCGACTATAAAAGAATTTTCTAGAATAACGGTGTTTTATAAACTGTTCGCGTTCAAGGAAACTCATATTTAGAACAAACATGTCACCTGTCAAAGACCAACGACACAAGCCACGCACGCTGGTGCTTACAAAAAATATTATGGTTGATAAAGTGCGTTTAGAATTGTTGTTTCTAATTCTATGGCCACCACTGTATTTCTTGACATTTTGTATACGTAAGAGTTACCGTTCGAGAGATATTCTTTAGATTTGGTGGCTTTCCCCCCCCCCCCCCCCCCCTCTCCTCAAAAAATTGGTAGATGCTCTCATATAGGTGGGAACTTCTTTCAGTGTTCTAAGAATGCCATGAGGAGGCTATATACCAAAATTCAGTTTTCAACCATTTTTTTTTCAAATATACCTTCATTCATCTTTGAAAAATCATTAATTAGTTGTTGGCCTTTGTCTTAAACTACCTAATTTCAAAATATGCCAAATTCCTTAATTTCAAATGAGGATTTATTAGAGAGAAATAGGTATGGATTGTTGAAGAAAAAAATATTGAACTAAAATTTGTTGGAATTTGTGTATACATTCAACTGCAAAAAAAGCATTTTGGTACTCTTTTCGCGACTTTTTGCATGTTGCGTCATTTTAGTCGCCAACCTCAGATTCGGAATCAGCACCCTTGAAAACATAAATCAGGAAAAAAAATCAAAACTACCCCACAATTTGCTCGCTTAAAAGTGCCCAAATTGACTTGATTATTAGCATATTAAGACGATGGCTTTTACAACTAATTAATGCCTTTTAGAAGATGAATGAAGGTATTTGAAAGATTCCAAAAGAATTTCAAAAAAAAATGTTCATACTTCAAAATGACCATTAAAAATAAAATTGACAAACATTACCTCGAGAAATATTATAACACGAAAATTGCATCAAAAACACGCATTTTTCTTGAAAATATTAGATTTGAATATCTCAAAAACGTGACGTGCTGTAGCAATTCTGAGGCCAGATTCGAATTCAGCGAACCAAAGACCATCAGAAAAGTGTAATATTGGTTCATGTTAAAGCCAAAAATTCAAATTTTGTCACACAAAGTAATTAGGTAATAGGTGTTTTAGAGTGGATTTTCGGAAACAGTAAAAATACGTAAATTTTCAACCAGTGCTTGAGTGCAAATAGGTTATGTCGCTGAAAAAAAACATAGATTTGTTGGAAATTGTGTACCTATACTTCCAATTGTATTCTGATTAAACTTACGCATAATTGATAGTTTTGGAACTATAAATGAAAAACTAGAAAATATGCATTTTTGCATAATTTTTTTGCATTTTTTTTCCATGTTGCATTACGAAATCTTAGCCGCAAACCTAAGATTCGGATTCAGCACCTTCGAAAACATAAAACAGGGAACTTATCAAAACTACCCCACGATTTGCTTGCTAAGGACCATTTTGAGCACAAATTGACTAGACTACTTATATATTAAGAAGATTTTAAAATTAAAATATTCCACATACGCCACAGTGAACATTATTTATTTTTCCTTAGAATACAAAAATATTACACATACACCACAGTGAACCATATTTTTTATTTAAAAAAATAAAATGTGACGGTTAGCCAGAAAAGGTTATGATTTTCAAATGCTACATTTTATACAAAACTAATCAAGTGGCCGTCTCAATAAAACAAATATGTACAGAGGGTATGCCATCTTTTATGTCGGTATGTGGATATTGAATAGCTTAGAAAAAAAAAAACGATTCCCATATAAAAGGGATTTGTATTTACAATTTATTTGGACTAGTTTTTGAGTAAAACATCAATCAAGTTCCCGTCTCTATGAACAAAGCGAAATGTGCCCTTTTGCAGGGCATTCCATCGGGCGGTATAACGATGATCTCAGCACGAATGGCCCTTCGGCAAGAACAAGTTTCAAATAGCCACGAATTGGTCAATTGGTGTTTATGGATGGGCTTTGGAAAAGGATTCAAAATCAAAGGTTTTTTTTTTAATCATTTTTGACAGGTCGTCATTGGGTGTTATCATGTCGTCTATTTTTCTTGGCGCTCTAAGCTAACTGAACTAAATTCTTTTAACATTTAAATCCACCCCTGTTTATGCGAAGTAGATGAGTATTAACCAGGGCAAGTATTCGCGCGTTGCTCCTCATGTTAACTTGTCGTCATTATCATCATCGTGTCGTTCGTAAAATTCCCTTACTTGTCAAGTGTGTGTACTTGAGAATTTTTGCTTCTTCTTGAGAATATGGGTATTTGTTTTTCAAATTTTTTAAGATTTTTTTTTATATATAAATTTTACTGCGTCGTTTTTTAGTTGATTTTATTGTTTCTGAAAATATAACGCGAGAAACAACCCTGCAGTCATATTTGTATATTATGTTGTTTTACTCTTTATTTATATGCACTCGAGAAAAGAAGCTTAAATGCTATATGTTTTTTTTTTTATTTTTCAAGGAGTGTTACTGCATAGCGAAGAAGGATTTAATAAATAACAATAGAGGCTAGAACCTAAACATATGTGGTAGTTTGTAAGGGTGTTGGATGGAGGATTTTATTTCCACCATTTATAAACTGGCAAATTATTATATAAGTCACAATGCCAAAGTTGAGTACATTTTGATAATTCATGTTACTTATAAAACAGGGTTGGATTTTGTTTGGAAAAAAATATACTCTTTTAGGATATAAAAAACAAAGCTTATCGAGGTAAAAAAATTCCTTAATTAAATCCAAAAAAAAATGTGAAAATACAAAAAGAAAGTTAAAAGATCCCAAAATCTTATGTAGAATAGAAATTAAAAAAAACTTGGCTTATAACTTATGAAGATAATACGCTACCAGTCTACTACCATCCTCTTAAATCAAAAAACTTGTTTTAAAATCAGATCTGTTTTCAGATTATCTGACGCCTCATTTCATACATTAACTCTTTCATACAATTTGATAAAACTTTGCAACATAAGCACAATGCTAACCACCAAACTCTAGCATTAACGGGGCACTACAGGGTTTTACAAGATTTGACAAATTCTCCTTGTCTAGATTTCCCCTACCAACGCCTTCCCAGGGCCTTGATTAAACTTGACAAAAACTTGCCATTTTTTCAGGGGGGTATGTTACCTGGCAGGTTTTTGCCAAGTTAAGTCAAGACCCTGGAAAGTTTTCCGTAGGGAAATCTAGACGAGTAAAACTTGTCAAATATTTGTGAGGGCCTTGCTATTATAAACTTGTTGGGCAAGCTTTGCTATCCCATCAGAAATTCTCCGTATACAGATAGCAAAAATAAAATGTGTATACTAATGGTGGGTCTAAAAAATATAACATGAACTTATTGTTTTTTTTAACACTGCACAACAGTATTGTGAATTTTGTATTTAGGAGATTTGCATCCTATCGCACCTTGTTAAATCTCCAACAATATTATCAAAAAACTTGCTTACTTCTCTGGCTCCCAATCCATGAAGGGGCCGCAGTCTAAGACACGACAGCCTTCTATCCTCTACGATCCAGAGCACGCTGCTTCGAGTCATCTAAACTAAGCTTTCTGGCATACGCGATAGTTTGGTCTTTAAACTGGAGATTCGGTCTTCTTCGTTCTCTCGAAATTTGGGGCTGGGTCTCGAAGACTCTCTTAGCTGGGGCATTATTGATGTCCATTCGCTCGATGTGACCACGCCGATGCTGTCGAAGTGTTTTGATTTGCTGGACTTTTCTTCTTGATACAGCTCATAGAGTTCGCAGTCAGCCCTATCACGAATTCCATCATAATCGGAAAATTCTACGAACCTCGAAAAAAGCTATCAACGAATCTGTTTGTAATGGCAATTTATATGAGTTATTCTACTTCGAAGGATTCTGTCACTGTTTTTCTGGGACTCGTAGGAAGTTTCCGATCACGGTGGAATTCGTAATAGGGCTGATTATATTCTCCTCCATTGGCCTTCCTCGCCCACAGGACCAAATATCCGCCGAATAATATTTCTTTTGAAAGGGCCCAGTATCAGCTCTGCCTTTTGGCGTATCGGCCAACACTCAGCGCCATAAAGCAGGACTTGCAGTATGAGGGTTTATAGAACTACGTCTTTCTTGTGAGGAGTTTTGAACCCACCTGTTGCGCCAAATCGAAGTAGCTCCGGTTTGCTAGTGTAATTCTTCGTCGGATCTCCACTACGATATCTTTCGTGGGATTAATGTTTACTACGGGTAGGATGAACTCCTAAACTACTCCGAGATTGTTGCTGTCAACAGTGACGTTTTGTCCCAGCTGGTTGACGGATCTTCCGTTGTTTGTTGATAGAATGAATTTAATGTTGACCTCATTTACTTGAAAACCAATGAGTTTCGCTTGTTCTTAATGCCTCGATAGTTCTTGCAGGACAAAGGATCGCGTTTTTTGTAGATTGGACATATGGAGCCGATATACCAGTCATGGGGCATGCTGGCTTCCGCCCAAACTTGTTTGATGAGTTGATGCATGCACCCTTTCAACAAATCTCCTCCGTGTTTGAAGAGCTCCGTACTTCCTTATAGCTAAGTCTTCCTCTTCTAACTGGGTGGTGGAACTCAGTCTTCATCGACTGGAGGTGGGTTTTCTTTTTGTCCTATTTCTCGCTCTTCCTGATATCCATTTAGCAGCTGCTAGAAATGCTGCTTAAATACATCTACTATTCCCTGTGGTGACTAGGTTAGCTTTGCTGTTTCGAAAAGCCTGCGTTCCAGTTTTAAAGCCAGTTTGTTGATTTGTTTATAAAACTTCTGTCTGGGTGTCACGAGACTTTTCGACCTCCTTGAGCTGGGAGGTTGAGTCTTTTTCTCCTCTCTTCTCCTTGTTCGATACTTCTTATCGCTGCTCTTGTTTTTCGCTGCAGTATATTCGCATCTGCATCTTCTGTCACCTTTTTTCAGCTGTACGCATTCATCATCATACCACAGGTTTTTTATCGGGGGCGGTTGATAGACTATTGGTGATTTCGGCTGCCTCCGATACTTGGACCACTGGTTGCTGGCTTCTGTGGCAAATGAATCCATAGCTGAGAGCTTCTCACTCAAGTGCTCACTGTAGGCTCTGGCAACTCCAACGTTGGACTTCTTCTTTTGGATCGTTCGTAAGTTTCTTTGTATTTGACCGTGTCGAACTCTTAACCTTGCTGCAACAAGAAAATGATCACAGTCAATGTTTGCTCTCAAAAAGTATGCACGTCAAAGATGGTTGGGGTATCGACTTTTTGGGGAGCGCCAGGTTACTTTGCGGATTCTTCGCCGTGGAAACTTAGTGCTACATATCACCGTATAACGAGCTTATGAAAAATGAAAAATCTATTAGCTAGAAGTCGTTATCATTTTGTCAAAATTTGAGCAAAATTTTAACATTGTACTCCGGACAGGGTCCGTAAGTTCGTCCAGGCGGTACTCATCCGTTACACAACTTTCAATTCAATTGCGAAAGGCGTAACTTACTAACTTAGGTCCTCGGACCATTTACTTCCATGAGGTTACCGTTGTGGGGCATAGGGCCTCCAGTACTCCTACGCACCGTCTTGTACGGTTTCTGGATAGCTGTGGTACATCTCTCTTCAACTCTTGCCCACCTGTCGTGATTCCTCTTCGACCGTTCTTCGCCAAGCACTTCTAGGTCGGCCCACTCCTTTACCTCGCTGAGGGTAAGAGGGTTCCATTGCATCGCTTGACTCGCAATGCACTCTTGACCTTTTCGAAGCGTATATCCAATCGACTACCACTTAGCTTTAGTTTTCTGACCTGTCCTCCCATGAAGTTCATCATTGGAGATACGGGTAGGCCAGAAAATCCTCAAGATGTTTCGCAGACATCTATTCACGAACTTTTGCAGCTTTCTTGTGATAGCGGGTGTTACTTTCCAAGTGCTGCACCCATAAAGAAGCAAGAATTCAACATTAGAACGGAACAGTCGTAGCTTAGTCTTTATGTTTATAGAGTTGTTTTTCCATATTTTGGACAGCATTCCGAATGCAGCCTTTGCTTTCCTGATTCGGCTGATTATACTCATACATATCTAGTTGGGTCCCGTTATCACTAGAGATAGTACCCCCAAGATATTGGAAACTCTCTACCATCTCTACTGTAATATAAGTTTGAGTATATGAGGAAGTTCCAAGGCTGATCCTTTTTATTTTTGCCGTATTGATTTTGAGCCCAACGCTTTCAGCTTCTCTCTCGACCCTTGTTGTAATTTGATGGAGACCCATGATCCTATGAGAGAGCAAGCATATGTCTTCCGCGTAGTCCAGATGTTTGAGTTGTGATTGCAGACTCTACTGAATTCCTCCATTTGCAGTCGACAAAGCTGTATGCAACACATCACTTTTTCCCAACAGGAACAGTATTGGTGACAGTATACAACCCTGTCTAACCCCACTTTGGATTTCAAACTCCTCTGACAACCTTCCTTTTTGCAAAACTGTGGCATTTGGATCCATCATATGTGGCCTTAACCATAGAAATCAATTTAACCGGGATGCCCCTTCTGCGCAAAGCAAGCCAGATGAATTCTCTATTGACACTGTCAAACGCCTTTTTGAAGTCGATGAACAGCAGGTGAAGTGGTGATCGATATTCAACGCATTGTTTGATTATGATCCGCAAGGTGTTGACGTGGTCCACACAGAAAGATCCAGTGCGGAAACCTGCTTGTTCGGCGTCAAGCGTGTCTTCTAGGTGGTCTTTTATTCGCTCTAGGACGATTCTTGCTATAACCTTCGCTACAGCAGGCAACACGCAAATTCCTCTCCAGTTTTCGCACTGCGTAAGGTCTCCTTTCTTTAGGAGCTTGACAGTCATTCCCTTTTTCCACTCCTCAGGAAAGCTTTCTGTTTCCCAAAGCTCTCACAATGAGTGGGTGCAGGAGCTCATTCGATGTTGTTGGTGCTGCTCGTTAGAGCTCTTCGGGAATACCGTCAAGTCCAACCGCTTTTGTGTTCTTCAGTGCTCTGATTGCGGTTAAGATTTCTTCTCTACTGGGGGATACAACGTCTATTCGGGGATTTGTTACTTCGGACGGGTCATTATGTGTTGGGTTGACTTTGCTGGTGAAAACGCGATTTAAAACTGCAGAAAAGAGCTCCTTCCACCTTTTGAGCTGGTCCCCAACCGAAACTAACAGTTACCCGTCTATGTCCTTTACCAGGTGTTGTGTAGAACTTTGGGCACCTGTAAGCTCTTTGTAAATTCTCTAGATGGTCCTATTGTCACACCTACTTGCCGCCTCTTCTGCTCCTGTTACCAATGCATTAATATAGCTACGCTTATCACGTCGCACGTAACGGTGAACTTTTCTCATCTTCATGCAATACGCAGACTCTAGCTCGTTTCTCCCTGCTGCTGGAGTTGCTGCAATGCTAGTTGCGAGCTGTTTTCTTTCTGCGATCTTAGCCCAAGTTTCTTCGGAAAACCAGGCACTGTTTCTTCCTTGCGACCGACCGACTATACTTTCAGCATCTGATATGAAAACATTTTTCACAGCACAGCAATGGTTTTCGATGAAGGTAGGTGCCGTCGACACCCAACTGATTTTGTGGCACATCTTGTGCTCAAACATGGTCCCTCCTATTACAAGGCGCTTGACGTTACAAAAATCGACAAAACGTTTGCCATTGTCATTGCGGTCACCAACACCATGCTTTCCCATAACATGCGCCTAAGGTTGAAAATTTTTCGTTGACGGGAATTTATTTTTGATTTCGTTTAAATTTTTAATTTTTGAATTCAAAAGATATTGTAAAAAAAAAGATATTACATACCAGAGAATAATTTCATTAGTTTTAATTTTGCAGGAAATAGTTTTGGTACAATTTTTGTTTTTCCCATAGTTCAATTAGAGCACATTATCATAAATACTAAAATGCAAAATCGTTCACAGTTGGTACATCCTTGGATCTTAGACAAAATTTAAGTATTATATATATACCAAGCTAAAATAATAATAAGATTAAAATTTAAATAAATACAAAAAACTACCATGCAAGGCCAGACATTTTGTCTGAAAGTTTATGAAAGGTATACTGGGAAAGCATTTTTGTACAAAAGCTTTCTATGATATCTCTTATAGTTAAAAAAAAATGTATCAAATACACTGATAACGTTTTATATACAACTCCCGAAATTATGTAACTTTATCACTCAATTTGAAAGGCTGTACTTCGAAAGTTGTAACAGATATCAAAAAACTTTGTAAATACAAAATGTGAGCATCACAGAAGCTTATCATACGTATATACGAAATAATCCAAATATCTAATTTTCAAATGGAAAATCCAGACAAGATTCTTGTTTTTATTGCACTCGAAAGAAATAAAAATTGAAATATTTATTTTAAATTTTCACTAAAAATCAAAATAGGCGTTCAGCATAGATCAGTATGATTTTTAATTGGAAGTGAAACTTAAATAGTTATAAAGTCTCCCTTTACCATTATGATGTCTCCACGTGGTGTACTATCATAAGCAGCAGTCAGCCGGTTATAAAAGGCCTCTTTCTCCTCGATAGAAGAGAGCTCAATTAGGGCGTAACACAGTACGATGGTGACGTGACGTACTCTAGTCCGGAACCTAGCCTTCATGATCCTGTCATCTAAGGGCTCCCAGGAAATTAAGCTCCTGAGAGTTGTTTTGGAAAGAAAGCCCTAAGCACATTAATAGTTTTGAGTTTAACCTGGAGTGTAAAGGGTTCTCACGTCCCAAGTACATACTCTCAAGTCGTTAACCGTTGGCGTCTTGTTACCATTTGAGGGTTATCATTTTCCGAGGCTCCAAAGATGTTTTCTTTCTTGATTTTTGTTTTATTACATCTGGTATTGAAGATCTCGGCAGAACATTACAAAGCCTTAAGTCGATGTTTAGGCTAGAAACTCAATCGTAATTTTCTGTCACAACGACAAAAAAAATGATTGCCGCTTAGTAGGATTTTTCGGTGTCATGTGCGTTCATTGTCATTTAAATTCAAGTTTTATATTTTTTGCGTGCAGCCGTGCCGCCTAAACACAGAAATCTGACAAATCCTCCAAGAGTATACTTGTCATGAATAAGGGCTTGGCTTCTCATCTAGCCGTTCGGACTCGGCAAAAACTGTAAATCCCCTCCATTCCTGCCAATAATACGCAGGAATGGTTGAGAGTTGTAAGTCACTAGGCCCTGGTTCTCCACGAGCTGTTGCGCCACCCAATTAATTTATTATCTTTTGCGATGGAATAATGGTGTGGCAGAAAGTGGCAAGCGTGATCCTCGCATAAAAACGATTGTAGTCAGTGTTAGGGCTAGAAAGGCACTTGCGATTTTCTGTCGCAGTGACTAGAAAAAGTGATCGTAGCTTAGAACTCCTACTTGTGTCATGTGCTTTCATTCGTATTTAAACTCATGTTTTTTTATTTGCGACAGAACAATCGTTCGACTGAAAATCGCAAGAGCGTTCCTCGCCTAAAAACAATGGAAGTCGATGTTAGGGCTTGAACACTCTTGCGATTTTCCGTCGCAGCGACTTAAAAAAGTGATCGCAGCTTAGTAGGATATGTGTTCATTCCCATTTAAAATCATGTAGGTATTTTATTTTTTGCGACTGAATAATCGTGTGGCATTAAACCGCAACTGGTTTCGTAGCTTTTGTGATTGGAAAAATCTTTCTACTATTCAAACTCTATAAAACTGCATTGAAAGAAACCAATGACCTTTTTGCTCTTTCAAAATCTAATTTAATATTATATTTTTGTACTCCTTTCAATAGCTTTACAAAATGCTATCTTCGAAAAGACACAAAACCTTGTTCATTTTGCGTCGAGTTTTACCTATATGTATGCACAAGTACCTACCTATACAGACTGTACACATATCGGTAAAACTTGATCAATCAACATACAGACCGATGAATGACAGACCCATTGAACATTGACGAACGCATTGTGCTCCCGGCTCCCACATAATCATTATATTCCTTCGAGAGACCTTTTGCAAGCACACCAGACCATCACCAATCAATCGCTTGCATCTGCAGCGCGTCAAGTCTTATTTGGTTTTACCTGAGATCAGAGCTACGTAAATATGCATTCGCATTCATTAGAGTCCACTTCAGCCGGCCGCGTTGCTCTGGCCCGACCCGTCATGCCTGTCTGTATCTTTCTATATCACATTTTCGATGCAATAATGCACTCTGTTGCTGCTGACTTGGTATCCCCTTCCACAATAGCCACATGTGTGTATAAATATCATTCTAAACTCCATAGTAAAGGACACGTATCTCTTTCTCGAAATCAGAACTCTAAAACAACACCATAAGCAGGCATATGCACACAGTATCCAGACTCGCATCATGTTACTTCTGTTGGAGCATACATAATATCTTTCTCTTTTTTTTGTGTTTTCTTTTTTTTTTTTTGCAAGGTGCTGTTACAGGCACATAGGCAGTTCCTTCCTCCATTTAGGCACTTGAACATGTTTGTACATCCTTTTCGTCGAGTGGCTGACATATTTCGAACTCCCTGGCCCCTGCAGCACCATTGGAGCCCCATAGCGAGGGCTGCCTCAAGCCTCACACACAACACATCCCATAAAGTAGAATCATTATTCTTGTGCAACTGCGTGATGGTAATTTAAATAATGCCAACACACATTTTGCAACGTCATACGGGAGTAGGCAGTAGGCAGTACGGATACGGATATTTCTCCAACATGTATCCCATATAAGATTGGCATCAGGATTCAGATTTCAATTTTCAGATTCGCAGCAACTGAAATGAGGAGATAAAAAACATTAAAAAAGAAATTTCATTGTGACAAGAGATTCATGGAGCCATCCATCCCGCTGTCCGTCATGGCTGGAGTGCTATTGCCACACAATAATGTTATTCATTTACGTGTACAATCCCTCTTGTGGGAAGGAGGTCATTCTGAATGGCTGGTATATCCAATATTGCAGCAGTTGCAGAGTTTCTTCAAACTAATTGCGTTGTTAACCATTTCCAATTCTATTTAATTACCATGGAACATAAATAAACGAAGCAATATATATCTATATTTACAGTGAAGGCGCCATTCACATGAAATTTGATTTATACAGAAGTAACATGGTTTTTAAAAGTCGAATTTTTCACAGTAGAACAAAGCTTCGAATCTAAAGGGATAAATAAAACGTTCAGTTACCTTTTCGTTTCATAGAAAGGAAACCTTACATCAGATCCGGTAGTTCTGATTTGTTTTTGATACTGACCTAATAAATAATCCAAGTTTTCGACCTCGAGGGCGGAACGCAACATGGCCAAAAATACGCATAATTTTCGCGCTTACACCGGCTACTACGACATATTCTGAACTCAGGCCTATAAGCAGCGCCTTATCCGGCTCCCCGCCCTTAGAGTCATACTAAGGGTCTGGTCCTCCAGATTGGGAGTGGTTCCGTCGGCGTTGGGGTGACTTCCCGCCTCCCGGCCATGCAAAGCTATATTTAGTTGCGAAGCAACAACAAGCCTCGGATACGGACGGATTTACTGTTGACGAACCAAGCAAACGAAATGAGAACAACGAGCTTCAGATCTGCACGTAGAATGTTCTGTCTCTCTATAGACCACGTGCAGCCGAATATTTAGCGAAGGCCCTAGACTTTTGCAAAGCAGACATCACCGCCATCCAAGAAGTGCCAGGGGATGGGCTGGGCAGAAAAAAAATGAAAGACTGCGATATCTACATACTACGGTCACTGTTACCGACAACAAAGGCAGCGTCGTTTTGTTTTGTGAATTCGTTGTTAAAGGCAGACTTAGGGAAGAAATCTTGAGTTTCAACTTGACCTTATTTTCACAACAGACCCCATCTTCTCTTCTGTGTCACCTAGTCCCCTTTTTCTTTCAACCATCGACAACTTCCATCCTACCCTTCTTCTCTCATTCTTTCACGATTCTCCATTCAAGTCCACCCCCCCCTACGGATCTGTCTTCTTACGACTTCCAGAAAACAAACTTTCGTCTAATAAATGAATACTTGGACAAAGTCTCATTCAATCTTGACAACTTAATTGTAAATGATGCCTTAACTTAATTCTACAGAGAAATATTTAACTCTATTTCTCGTTATGTTCCTTTTTCCCGCCACAAAACCTCGTCTACTTCTCCACCTTGGTATAATCGCAAACTTCGCTCGTTGCGAAATAAAAGAAATAAGTTGTGGAAAAGTTACCTCTGCTCTCGTTCTCCTACTAACTATTCTAACTATCTTGGTTATTATCTGCATTTTACCGAGCTATACAATTCCCTTTACCAGCGTTATCTAACGGAAATGCAGCAATCCAACCTTATCAAAGATCCTAAGTTATTCTTTCAGTTTGTTAACTAAAAAAGAAAATCCGATGGCTACCCAACCACTTTCTCTTTCAATAACATAACTTCGAGTGGTCCTAGCACTATCGCCAATTTGTTGAATTTGTGTCCTTCACTCTCTTAGCCTTAGAGAAAAGCTACGAAGTTGATGCTATCTCAACCGATTTCAGCAAAGCCTTCGACAAAATTTCCCATAAGCTTATTCTTTTCAAACTGTCCACTCTCGGGTTTGAACCATCTTTGTTAAAATAGATTTGTTCTTAACTTGAAAACCTTTACTTCAGCGTTCAATTTAGATCTGCCACCTCTTGCCCTTTCTTAGCTACCTCCGGTGTCCCCCAAGGCAGCCACCTAGGTCCACTTTTAATTATTCTCGCTATTAACGATATTTAAAGGATCATCAAACATTCTTCTATCTCTCTGTACGCCTATGATACCAAGTTCTTCAAGACCTTTGCCTCAACACATGACACTACTTCCCTTATTCCACAGGATCTTGACAGTTTTTTCAGTTTGGTGCATAAAAAATAGCTTGGAGCTAAACGTCGCCAAATGCCAATCAATCACCTTTTCACGCAAACGTATCAAATTTCCTCCCTGTCTCTACTCCATAATCAACCCATACCCATCGTTAATAATATTCACGACCTTGGCATTTTATGTGACCCAGAGCTTAATTATCTCACTCACATAGACGATATCATTCTCAAAGCAAACTCAGAAAGAATTCTCCAACCCCTATGTTACCCGGTCTTAATATATATATCATATTCGTCCTCTCCTAGAATTTGCCTGCAAGCTTGGTCCCCTTACCAACTTACTCACATTTCCAGAATTGAGAGCATCCAGCGTCGTTTCTTACGATTTGCTCTGCGAGGTCTATCGTGGAACAATTCTCTGAGTGTGCCTCCCTATCTAGACCGCCTTAGACTAATCAATTTGAATTCGTTGGAAGAACGCAGAGAAATATCAGACATTCTCTTAATTCATCGACTTCTCTCTGGTTCCGTTGACTGCATATTGCTCTAGAACTTTATCTCTTTTAATACAAACCTTCGTAATACACGTAATCCTCGTCTCTTTTATATACCCACCCACCGAACCTTTTATGGCTCCAACGAACCAATCTCTATTATGCTGCGGGCTGTTAATTCAAACATGTGCTCTTTCGACTTTAACCTAAGTACTCATTCTCGGCTTCTGAACCGCTCAACGCCTTACGAACCTTACCTTAAGTTCTTAGTTTTTAAGTTAGATTCAGAATTAGCTTGCATTAAGCCGAATAAATGGGGATTTTTCCCCCACCAAAATTTCAAAAATTAAATCAACTATGTGACCGAGTGCCTCACGACAATCCCCATCAAGGCTAAATTCGCCAACATTAGCCTGATATGCGTGCATGCCCCTCCAGAGGAGAAAGATGATTACACCAAGGACGAGTTCTATGAGCTCCTGGATAAGACATATGAGCAATGCCCTATCTATGACATTTAAACTGTCTTAAGTGATTTGAATGCCAAAATTAAGAAGAGAAGACGTCCTTGGTGGCACAATCGGAAGCAATAGCCTGCACGACACCACGTCATGTTGATAGAATTTGCTGCGGGACGAAACGTTGTAGTAGCTAGTACGCAGTTCCCACATCTCGATATACACAAGGGGACATGGTGAATTCCTGGTCAATCAACCGCCAGCCAGATCAACCACATTGCGAACGACCCAAGACACTCTTCCAGTACCAAGGATATCCGAATGTTCCTAGGAGCCAACGTTGACTCGGACCACTACCTCGTTGTAGCCAAGGTAATGTTACGGATATCCAGACCAAACCCAAAACAAGAAAATACTGTGAGAAACTTCGATGTCGGACGGCTACAGTCGCAAGAAATCGTCAGGTCGTTTTCCGATCGAATCTCTCGTGCCCTCTTAAAAAGTTCTTTGCTGCCTACTTCAAGCATTGAGACCCCGTGGAAAAATTTCCAGAAAGCTGCCCCTGACTTGCTGGGCCTCGCACGACCACTACACGGAAATCCCTAGTTCGACGAAGAATGCCTACATGCAGCCAAATTAAAGGTACACAAAGTGGCCCTGCGTAGAAGAACTAGAGCCGCTCCCGAGCTCTAAGAGCAGAAGAGAAAAAAGAAATACAAGCTACTCAGAAAGAAAAAGAAAGAGCATGAGAACCGAAGCCTGCAAGGACGATCAGGGGAACATCGTAGTAGAATCGCAGTCGGTGATGAGGATAAAGAATAATCATTTCTGCAAATTGTATAACGGCGATGACTGCCATGTAGATTGCACCATTCAACGTGGATAACGTAGGTCAACAACTCCGTCCACCCGTATCTAAACTTAGGTTTAAGGCTGCTGGAGGTGATGGCCTTGCTAGTAATGAATTGGTAGGGAGAATATCAGCTCATCTGCAGAATATGGTTGGAGGTAAGCATGCCCGATGAATGGAACCTCAGCATTGTTTGCCCGATCCTTGAGAAAGGCGATCCTCTGGACTGCACCAAGTACATAGACATCAGTCTGCTTAACATTGCATACAATATATTTTCTGCCTTACTTTGTGAACGCTTGAAGTCATTCGTGAACGACCTGAAAGCCCACCATGGACTAAAAATTCGCACTACGTCAGATCTAGGAAAAAACACAGAAGTTTCAAATCGGTACCCACCACCTTTTCATCGATTTCAAAGCCGCGTATGATAGCCTCTTTAGAGACGAGCTATACAGAGCAATGTCTAGTTTTTGTATTCCTCTCAAACTTCTCTGTTTGTGAAGACAATGGAGAATGCACGCTTTTCCATCAAGGTCGACAAAGACCTTACCAATACCTTTGATATTAAAAAAGGTTTAAGAGAAAGTACGCACTGTCATGTGACTTCTTCAACATCGTTCTTGTAAGAATAGTGCAAATACTCAAACTCAACGTCAACACAAACTTTCAAAAGTTCGTCCAATTATTCGCTTACGCCAACGATATTGATCGGACGAACAAAGCGTGATGTCAGTAGTGCTTTTGTGAGCATTGAGAAGGAAGCCAAGAAGATTGGTTTAACGGTGAATGAAAGCAAAACAAAATATATGCTGTCAACAAGAAAGGACACCCAACACTGACGACGTCTAGGACAGAACGTCACTATAGACAGCTATAATTTTGAAGTGGCCAGAGACTTTGTCTACCTAGGATCCGCTATAAGCTCAGCGAACAATACCAGTGCTGAGATCAAACGAAGAATTACTCTTGCCAATCGCTGTTTCTTTGGGCTAAGAAGGCAATTGAAAAGCAAAGCCCTCTCTCGAGCAACTAAACTATCCTGTATAAGACGCTTATCATCCCGGTCCTTATGTATGGTGCAAAGGCATGGACACTGCTAACGGTGGATGAGAACGCGTTAGGCTGTTTTGAGAGGAACATTCTCCGGGCAATTTTTGGTCCCGTATCCATAGATGGGGAATGGAGAAGAAGATACAACAACGAACTGTACGGGCTCTACAGTGACACCGACCTAGGCACAAAAAATAAAAGCCAACGATGGAGATGGCTGGGTCACCTTGAGCGAATGGACATCAATGCTCCGGCCCGGAAAGTCTTTGGATCCAACACCGTGGGACAGCGCAGTAGAGATGGACAGCGTAACAGGTGGCACACGCAAGTCGAAGAGGACCTCAACCAACTTGGCGTGCGAAACTGGAGACAGCTAGCTAGATACCGAGGCGGCTTGAATAGCTCTTTGGTTGAGGCCCTGATCCACCCAGGAACTAGACCTTGCAGAAGCATTCTGGCGTAGCTAGCTTTTGAATATAATTTAAATAAATTATTTTTAAAAAACCACCGGATGCAAAAGCATCACAGTTGGGAGAAAATTGCTGACCTGCCGTACAATTTTTTGGGAAATTAAAAACCAATTGGTTAAGTGTTCGACTGATAAAAGCTACTCTGTCTGTTGATATTTGCAATGTCTCCCGCAGACTTGTTGCGTTACCGCTAAACGACAATCTTAAAGAAACTGACTTTTGGAACACACTGTATCTGTATTAATTGACACCCCAATTCACAATTTTAAGAAAAAACTGAAAAAAACATGTAACGTATTCAAGGGTCTTTATATTTAAAAAATAAGAAAACTTAACCCATTTATGATGTGTACGGTACATACACTCGTATATGTTTTAAATCGCAGCACTTTTCGATGAAATGACTTTAAAGTGGTTCTATTTCACTGGCCACCACTATATATTTTTAGTGCAATCCATCAAGTCGTTTATACATCAACTACTTGCTACCCACTAGACATCCTTCCAATACTTAACAAGAAACAGGGTAATAATTGCATCTCAACGAGAGAAAAACCAACAAAATCTTCGACAAAAATACACCACCGTCATCCAACGTCATCATCATCGTCAACGTTCCTCTCGTTCATGGATATAAGAACAAGTTTATATGCGTTCAATCCTACATCGCCTTCATCATCATCATCATTCCATCCTCGAAGGATAGATTTGTGTCGTCCTCTCGTCAACATTGCATTTGCAAGTAACCAAAGTATTTAATCATTGTATTTAAATTATAATCACCCAGTGAAGAGAAAGAATTACAGACGACGGATGTGGATGCGCTTACTTATTCCTCCTCCTGATGGCTTCATGGCCAGAATGAGAAATAACAGAGAAGGCTTCATGATGGGTCTCTAGCGGAGTCTTGTTCGAATAATATCAACTTGGAACTGTGCTTTGAATAAGATGACAAAAATTGAGACTTAACTGAGTTTTTTTTTTTCGTTTTGGCTTGAGAAGTTTTCTTCAGTCAGCCAACAATTCCGAGAGGTTCATACACTGAAAGAATAAAATTAAAATTTTTAGATTAGATTGACTAAATTTCTTGTCAAAAGTCGTTCTAGTAAGCTCTTTCCCAGCCGGATCGCTTCGCTTTTAACATTTAAATGACGTGATTTTTTTTTTTTTTTTGGGTCTTCATTTTCTATTATATTTTCAAAAGTGATACAAAATCTAAAATTGAATGTTTTGAGGATCTTAAGCCAAAGAAGTATTAATTTTATGAAATTTAATAAGGATAATTAATTCGAATAGAACACGAAGCTTTGCTCATAAGCTCATATTTTTTTTAGTGGCTCAGTCAACAAAGCCACTTAAGTGGTCGTTAAACCCGTAAAACTTTTGTTTGATTTTTTTTTTCAGTGTAGAACCTCTTGCTACTTTTCTGCAAAATTGTAAATTTATAGTCTCTCTCTCGCTTACTATACCATTGAAGGCTTCAGCAAATATTCATATCCCTCTGGTAAAGGTTGTTGAATGAGCACTACTATACCTAGCGTAGCATAGGAATGATAAGCAGAGGCTGATGAGAAGCGGTGGTGGCGATGGTGGCAAGGCAAGTTAAATACAATTTCTCTGGTATTTTGCTGTGAGTTTTTTTTTTTTTTTGTATATATAGAAGGAAACACCAGCACCACACTAAGGACTACATGTGGATAAACTTAACCCTGCTCTCATATCGCAGCAATTCTGATTTCCATTCAAATGTAAAGAGTGGAACTCCAACAGCGATCAGGGAGACAAGCAAGCTTGCATCATGTACCTTATAGTTGTTGTGGTCTTCTCTACAATTCCAAGCGAAGCCTGTACTAGCTCTGCCTGCCTCCCCCATCTTAACCTCTTTTATAGAGTTTTTCACATTTCCATATTGGTCGAAGGCCAATGTAGATTTATATTTCACTTAAATATATTTTTATATTTAAATCTATATGCATAGATACGAGTACATGTATATTTTTGTTTTTGTTTTTCATTGAAAGCCAAGTAGCAGCTCATGATGATGATGAGCTCTGGAGAAGTTCAAAATATTCAAAAATGAGCCTACAAATATATTTACGTAAAAAATACACTCCGGGTCACATGGTGTTTTTTTTTAATTAAATCCATTAAGAGAGTTATAGCTTTGGTTCTCATCTCATAGCTTTTAGTTACGCTCGGATTTATAACCCTTTTTACTTGCGATATTTGTAGGTTCTATATGGAAATTTATGAATTCGTAAAAAAAATGGAACTTGAAATCGAAACAATTCCAAATCATGACAGAAATTTGGTAATTAATGATTACTGATTAAAATTTGGTGGGTTCACTGGTCAAGTTTTCATATATTTTAAATTTGTGATTAAGTAAGTATTTAAGAGAAAACTTGCCAAGTAAATCCACCAAATTTTAATCAGTAATCATTAATTACCAAATTTCTGTCATGATTTGGAATTGTTTCGATATAACTCTACTTAAGATATTTGATAATTAAACTTCATGAACTTAAAACTTGGCATGCATCTTAAATCTCATTACTTTTTTTGGCTGACTTTTTACGCACAGGTTTCTTGTACATATAAGAAGTTGGCTCCTTTTTTAACATTTATGTTTTTGTTGTGATTTCACTCCTTTTTGCTAAGATTTATTTTTCCAGGTGAAAGTCAAGCCCTACCGCTCTACGAAGTTTCATAATTCTACGACAACCGAAAGTGCTTCATACAAATAATAGGAATTCTGATAAAGTGGGCACCCCCCCTGAATGGACAATTCCAAATTTTCGATTTTTTTCCTTTCTAAGTTCTTCAAATCCTACCGACCTACCAATTTTCATCGTTCTACAACAATCGGAAGTGCTCCATATAATTTATAAGAATGTGGGTGGATGCCACGCCCCCTGAATGCAAAATTCCAATTTTTCAATTTTTTATTTCTAAGTACTTTAAGCCCTACCGACCTGCCAATTTTCAACGTTCTACAACAATCGGAAGTGCTTCATATAGTTTATAAGAATTTTTAAGAATGTGGGTGGATGCCACGCCCCCTGTATGGAAAATTCCAATTTTTCATTTTTTTTTCTTTCTAAGTAACTCAAACCCTACCGACTTACCAGTTTTCATTGTTCTACAACAATCGAAAAGGCTCCATATAATTAATAGAATATTTAAGAAAGTGGGTGGATGCCAGGCCCCCTGAACAGAAAATTGCAGATTTTCGATTTGTTTCTTTGTATGAACCACAAGGCCTACCGTTGCGCGAAATTTCAAGCTTCTACGATGTCGGGAAGTGCTTCATAATTTTGATGATCTGTCAGTGAGTCAGTCAGCCAGTGAGTCACTGAGTCAGTCAGTTACGGTTTTTGCGATTTTTGAAGTCCTATATCTTGGGAACTACTAATTCTAAAGAGTTGAAATTTGGTGAGCCACCTGTGTTTAATCAGTTCAGCAAATACTCCGAATTTGAAGTTTCTCATTTTATTGGTACTGAAGTTAGAGAAGGGTTGAAAATCGCCTGAGTTTGTTCCTGTAAAAAGGGTGTAGTGCCGCGAACTTGGCTGGGCACTACCGTGCCCTTTGATGTAGTGCACTTTGATAAATAGTTTTTTTTTACCAAAATTTTCAAACAAATATTTTTTGGATTTTTAATAAATATTTAATTTTTTAAGGGTTTTTTTAACACTCTCTAAAATATTTTAAGAACAAATTTTACCTTCCTTATAAATGTTAAAAAACCGTTAAAAAAATATTTGTATCTTCAAAACGGCTTCTACGATCTTTATAAAACTTTTTCTGTACGCTTAAATTTTAGTGCTATCTGCTATGAAATTTATGCAAAATTTACACAGTGCAACTGTTAAGTGTACCTCTCATAGAGAATTTTTTTATTTTGAATTTTCTCATTATCGGCTGAACGGATTTAGATTTGTTTAAGTCCAAGTATAGCCAACGGATTCATAGGTTGGGTGGGTAATGGCCACACTGCACTAACAAAAGCAGTGCCCTTGGAGTGGTGATAGTTCGTCCGCTGTTTATTTACTTACTTACTTAAGATGGCGCTACAGTCCGGGGTGGACCAGGGCCTCAACCAAGAAGCTTCTTCCAGTCAGCTCGGTTTCTACCTAGCTGTCTCCAGTTTTGCATGCCAAGTTGGTTGAGGTCCTCTTCCACTTGCGTGCTCCACCTTTTACGCTCTCCACCTCTACTGCACTGTCCCACGGGATTGGATTCAAAGACTTTCCGGGCCGGAGCATCGGTGTCCGTTCGCTCTAGATGACCCAGTCATCACAGTCGTTGGCTTTTCACTTTTGTGGCTAGGTTGGTGTCGCTGTACAGCCCGTACAGTTCGTTGTTGTTTCTTCTTCTCCATTTCCCCACCTATGCAGACGGGACGTACCGAAAGAATTTTCCTCTCAAAACAACATAAAGCGTTCTCATACATACACATAAAGACCGGGATAGTAAGCGTCTTTTACAGGGACACCTTAGTTGCTCGAGAGAAGACTTTGCTCTTCCGTTGCCTTTTAGCCCAAAAAACCTCTTCTTTAGTTAGACTCAATTTTTTTTCCAAGATCTGCAATTGTGCGAATATTTGGTCGATGGTCGGCCCTTCAGGTTGTTGAAGAATGGACTCAGGCTTTCTCAAAGTACGACAGAGAAGATCTTGTAAGCGATGCTAAGGAAACTGATGCCTCTGTCCACAAGCTGGGCAGTCCAGAAGATCGCCTTTCTTAAAGGTCGGACAAACAATGTTGAGGTTCCATTCATCGGGCATAATTTCTTCGCGATCATATTCTGCATACTCCTAACCAATTCATTGCTAGCCGCTTTGGATAGCTCGGCCGCAAGGCCATTAGCTTCGGCAGGCTTATTATAGACTTAAGCTTAGGTAAGCTATCTTCACTTACCATTATTTCACGAGGTACTACAATCATCGTTGGTTGTCGGAGTTATATCCAGGAGTTTCTTAAGTACCTTGTACCTTGGTTCACGATGTCGTTGGTTAATCATCATGCTAATCAGTTGATTAAGGTGGTTGGAGATGTTTCCTACCAGCTTATCTGTAAATAGCATTAAATACTTATCTGAAGAGTTTACCTTGGCCTCAGAGAAAAGGTGCTCGTTCTTGAAGTATATTGCAGATCCTCAAGACCTCGAATATTTGCAGTTCCTTCATAGCTGGTTTAGAGATGATGAACCAAACTGGGAAGCGGTAACTGATGGCTGGTCTGAAAAGTATTTTGTAGATAAGAACCTTTGTCTGCTGGCTTAGTCCAATTCTCTTTTTCGTCAGCTGGTAAATGCGGCGGAATGCAAAATTTCCTTTTTTCGAGGACAGCCCGTGAGTGGGGGTTGAATCTCAGTAGCTATAGTCCAGTAAATAGAGGTAAAAATAGGGGGGTTACCCTACAAAAGATCGGGTAGTTCTAAATTGTTGATATGTTATATGGTATGGTTAGTGGATGAAAATTCCAAAATTCCACAACCACGCCCCCTCCGCCCCCTTCAAAATCCTGGAAAAACTACAAAAAATCGGCACTTTTCTCAGTATTTTGCTTATTACTTCTTTCCGGTACATTGTTACGGAAAAAAGTATATGGAAACTTTGTAGACAATAAAATTTCCTACAAATATGATCTGGAAAGTATTTTTGTACAACCACTACAATCAGCGCTATGGAGCTCCCAAAAAAGGCTAAAATTTCGTATTTTGTAAGATTTTCAGTTTATTCTCTCCTTAAAGCACAATAACTCCTTAACCGTCAAGCTTAGGGCAAAATTTGTTAAAATCAATCTTGTAGATAATTTAATTGGCTACCAATTTTATGTAACTACAGTCGACGTCCTCTAAGTCGAACTCCCCCTAAGTCTAATTTCCCTCTAACAAGAATTTTTTCACCATGTTTGTTGTATACTCCTGTCAAATTTGTCGACTGTATTTTCATTTTGTGACCAATACAATCTGGAATACTGTGAGTTTTGAGAAAGTGTTTTTTATTCAAACGTTTTTACGAACTCACTTTCTTTTCTGTCTGTTTTATACTGTACTGTAGTGTACTGGAATCCCGTAGAAATTTTATTACCGATTTGTCTAACCACCTTAATCGATTGAAGTATACATGGGAGAATCAGAAAACTTGGATAGACATCACGATATTCTGAACCCGGTGTTTTAATCGCTATTTTTTGTAGGTAGTGCCCAAAATTCCATTAAAAACTAAACCACATAGGTACTGGTTTTGATGAAATTTATAGACATGACGAGATGAAAAACCAATACAATTAACTTCCACCCACTGCCGCTCCCACTTTTTTAAAACATAATATTTTCGGAAAAAATATAAAAATTCGGGTGTTGTTCAGAAGACCCATGAAGGGCCGAAACCACAAGTGCTCTGGTGATGGCTTACCCTCTGATCCAGAGGTTTGATCGTCCTTATTGCCTTCAACTTGGGATTCAGAAACTCAAATGGCTGGAGAATTGTTTCCCATTTGCACAATCTAGTTTAGCCAAGTCGACGTATTTTGATTTTTTGGACTACATTGTCTTTGAACAGCTCATTGAGCTCACGTTTGTGCCTTCTCCTCCAAAACATAGATAAGAAGCAGTGGTTTCCAAAAGCATTTTTTCGTCTCGACTTGAAGTTCATTGGTCATTTTCAGAATTTTTGATATTTTACTGGCATTCATTTTAATGTCCTTCATCATAACTAACAATTTGTATTCCAATGAGTAGGATGGAAGACAAGACTTGCTCTGTATACAAACAACGTGGACAAAATTTGCATAAATTTACCAATTGTATTAGGTTAGGTAGAGCTGGATATCAGTGATCAATGCTGACACTTAGACCAAAGTTGGCCCGTTGTGATACCACATGTATCGTGAAACCATTTAGAGCTCCTGACGAAGCGTGCAAGACTGTAAATGTCTTTGCTTGCCAGATCACTAGGATCGTTTTAGTAGTAACCTCCTAAGTGGAGCCTACGTCTGTGTGAAAGAGCAGGGCAATTACAGAGAAGGTGAGGAATCGATTCATCCTTCTCCTCGTCCATACAGCTTCTGTAAAAATCATTTAAAAGTACGCCAAACCGCGTTGCGTGCCTACCTTTTAAACAGTGCCCCGTTATGACACCTACAATAGAGCTTGAGTGCACTCTGCTTAGAGATTTAAAACACTTGGAGCGCTTTAATTCAAGGCTTGGCTAAATTTGTTTTGTCGCTAAACAAGTAGTGATGTTGGCCCACCCAATGTTTGTTCTCTCCAAGGCTTCTTGCTTCAGCAAAAGTTTACACGTAGCGATGGGCATACCAATATTTAGCTTTTCAGGTAAAATGGGTAGTAATGTTCCACTTCTAGCGAGCTTATCAGCTTTACATTTACCTGGAATGTCACTATGACCCGGCACCCAACAGAGGTGAATATTAAACTGTTGCGCCATCTCCAACAGAAATGATCGACAGTTAAGGGCTGTTAGAGTTTGGAGAGACAGAGTCCAGGGATTTAATAGCAGCTTGGCTATCAGAGAAAGTTGCTATCACGTTTTCTTTGTGCCAAGATAGTTCTTTTATCGCTAGAAGTTCGGCCTGGAATACGCTACAGTGATTAGAAGACGGAATGAGAGACTTAAATCAGAGTACACATCCCCACCAATCCCATTGTCGGTCTTCGATCCGTCGGTGTAGAAATGAATTGATTGATCTAAAAATTCCACATCCTCCCAGGTGGATCTGAAAAGGTATGGTTACTTCAAAGTTTTTATCGAAATTCAGCAGTGGGATTGTGTAGTCAGTGTAAACCAATTGTATTGGTCACAAAATGAAAATATAGTCGACTCCCTCTAAACTGAATTCTCACGGGATATCAAAATTATTTCAAGTTAAATAGTTTTACAAAAGGTTGATTTAGAGAAAAATAAATAAGTTTGGAAATTTGAGAGCAGTATACAACCAACATGTGAAAAAATTCTTGTTTGAGGGAAATTCGACTTGGAGTTCGACTTAGAGGACGTCGACTGAAGTTACATAAAATTGGTAGCCAATTAAATTATCTACAAGATTGACTATAACAAATTTTGCCCTAAGCTTGACGGTTAAGGAGTTATTGTGCTGTAAAGAAAGAATAAACTGAAAATCTTACAAAATACGAAATTTTAGCCTTTTTTGGGAGCTCCATAGCGCTGATTGTAGTGGTTGTACAAAAATACTTTCCAGATCATATTTGTAGGAAATTTTATTGTCTACAAAGTTTCCATATATTTTTTTCCGTAAAAATATACCGGAAAGAAGTTATAAACAAAAAACTGAAAAAAAGTGCCAATTTTTTGTAGTTTTTCCAGGATTTTGAAGGGGGCGGAGGGGGCGTGGTTGTGGAATTTTGGAATTTTCATCTACTAACCATACCATATAACATATCAAAAATTTAGAACTACCCGACCTTTTGTAGGGTAAAACCTCTCTATTTACTGGACTACTAGTTGAAGTTGATTTCTAAATACTTGACCCTGGGTTTGGCTGTTAGTCTGGTTCCATCTGACAAGGCTAGGATAATGATTCTGCAGCTTTCAGCGGACCGATCGCGTGTGCCCCCTGGTCTTCTGACACAAACTAGCTGCAAATAGAATGATTTGATCTGGATACCCCATTTAGTGTAAAACTAAAAAGAGTTTTTGAATATGGGCCCCGACTTCTCGGACAGCTATCAATGGAGACAATAGCCCTGTTTTTTTGAGAAGTGGCAATCCAGCCAGTTGAAATTTTACACGCACTACAAAAACAACCACCAGCTGCCAACAACTTTACCTGCAGTCAAATGTGACTAGCGAAGAATGCTTTGGAACAAATTGCAAATTTGGAATTCTCATACAAAAAGAGATTTATAAACCAATTTGTTCCGCATCGTTTTGTTGAAAAGCATTCGCGCAACTGTATATAGTTTTCAACAAAACACGGCTAATGACTTGCAGTTCTCCAGTTGGTGTCTTTAGTTCGGAGTTGCTAATAATCTCAGCTATCTCCTCTGGCTTAGGCTTGGTCTGTCTATTGGTGTCACTAAACGTTGCTCTAACCAAGTTGGGCATCAGTGTCTGCTTAATGGATACCTCAATTTCGTCAATTTCGTCTGTCAAGGAAGACTGGATCATCAGATAAGTTGATCGTGAATTTTCCTTCGAAATATGTAGCAAAGGCTTCTCTTCTATACTATATCGTTGTTGCTTCTCCATTGTTGGTGATAAAAGTCTGAGGCATTTATGATTTTTGACCACTCAGTATGTTGATGTTTTTGAAGGCGCCAGTTCCAGATTTGAGAAACTGCAGTCACTTCTGGCATTGATGTTGGTTGTGTAAAGCTATCGCGGGTGAATCATTTGGAATTCTCATACAAAAAGAGATTTATAAACCAATTTGTTCCGCATCGTTTTGTTGAAAAGCATTCGCGCAACTGTATATAGTTTTCAACAAAACACGGCTAATGACTTGCAGTTCTCCAGTTGGTGTCTTTAGTTCGGAGTTGCTAATAATCTCAGCTATCTCCTCTGGCTTAGGCTTGGTCTGTCTATTGGTGTCACTAAACGTTGCTCTAACCAAGTTGGGCATCAGTGTCTGCTTAATGGATACCTCAATTTCGTCAATTTCGTCAATTTCGTCTGTCAAGGAAGACTGGATCATCAGATAAGTTGATCGTGAATTTTCCTTCGAAATATGTAGCAAAGGCTTCTCTTCTATACTATATCGTTGTTGCTTCTCCATTGTTGGTGATAAAAGTCTGAGGCATTTATGATTTTTGACCACTCAGTATGTTGATGTTTTTGAAGGCGCCAGTTCCAGATTTGAGAAACTGCAGTCACTTCTGGCATTGATGTTGGTTGTGTAAAGCTATCGCGGGTGAATCATTTGGAATTCTCATACAAAAAGAGATTTATAAACCAATTTGTTCCGCATCGTTTTGTTGAAAAGCATTCGCGCAACTGTATATAGTTTTCAACAAAACACGGCTAATGACTTGCAGTTCTCCAGTTGGTGTCTTTAGTTCGGAGTTGCTAATAATCTCAGCTATCTCCTCTGGCTTAGGCTTGGTCTGTCTATTGGTGTCACTAAACGTTGCTCTAACCAAGTTGGGCATCAGTGTCTGCTTAATGGATACCTCAATTTCGTCAATTTCGTCTGTCAAGGAAGACTGGATCATCAGATAAGTTGATCGTGAATTTTCCTTCGAAATATGTAGCAAAGGCTTCTCTTCTATACTATATCGTTGTTGCTTCTCCATTGTTGGTGATAAAAGTCTGAGGCATTTATGATTTTTGACCACTCAGTATGTTGATGTTTTTGAAGGCGCCAGTTCCAGATTTGAGAAACTGCAGTCACTTCTGGCATTGATGTTGGTTGTGTAAAGCTATCGCGGGTGAATCCTTTGCAGACATTTCCTAAGTCGATGCCTGTGGGCATATAGGTTTTGGATACTTACCTTAGTACCTTTACTGATGGGGAAGTTGCTACCAGACCTGTGTACTTAAAGCATAAGTACAAGTACCAGTACAATTACCTTGTACTTGAAATTTTTTAAGTACCAGTACAATTCCTTGGTACTTGTACTTAAAAATTTCAAGTACCAGTACCGGTACTTGTACTGGTACTTTAATTCCACAAAAGTACTTGAAATTTTTGTATTGATTACATTTGTACTTTTGAGATGTACTTAAATACTTTTCAATTCCTTTTTAATTCCAAAAGTACTTTAATTCCTTTTAATTACTTTTAATTCCTTTTCGAAAAAAAAATACTAGAACTAATATATGTCTTAAATAGTACAGGTAAAATAGGATAAATTAAACAAAAAAATTAGTACCAACATGAAACTTGGTGAAAACGTTTCATGTACTATGAGAATGAAAAATCAAAAGAGTCTATAAAATATTTCACATGGAAGGGTGTTTTTTTAGGGGGAGAGGGGGAAGTTGTGGTGTATCAAACAGAAAAATTAACTTTGATGCAACATATTCATATGACACATGTTTTTAAGGTAGTTTTAAATGTTGAATCAAATGAAACCAAAATCAAGTCGATACGGCCTCCTTGAAAAAAGTTATTGTCATTTTTATGTAAGGATGACTATATATTCAGTATAAAAGGCTTGTTCTCGCCAGCTCATCAGCTCTCTCGTTTCCCTGTACATCACTGACCGGGAACCCAGCAGAGTCTAATGTTATGCTGCATGCCAAGAACCCTAAGCTCTTCGCGACAGCAAGCCACAAGCTTCGAATATCAGTTGCAGAAATTGCTTTTATTGCTGCTTGGCTATCAATAAAGAGGGTGATATCAGCTCGTGTTATCGCCATCATTGATATTTGCGTAGCTTCTTTTATCACTGCCAAAACCTCGGCTTGGAAGACACTGCAAAAGTCCGGAGGTCTGTAGGAGATAGCTAGTCCCAGATTTTCCGAGAAAATTCCTGCACCAACTCCAGTGCCCATCTTCGAACCATCATTGAAGATAATTATCGTAGATTCATTACTGAAAGGTTGGTTGTTTTCCCATTCCTCTCTATTAGGAAAAGAGGTAGGGAAGGGTCTGTTGAAGTTTAAATGGGGTGTTTTGTAGTCTGTGCAAACATTATTTCCCACATATCTCAGCAGGATCTTAGTATGACCCGATGGGCTTTGCTTCCAGCATTTAGTCTGACTTAGCCGCAGGGCACTGTATGCTGCAGATTCTTGCATGAATAGATCTAGGGGTCTCAAGTTGAGTATCGCTTCCAGTCCCGCTGTGGGAGTGGTTTACAACGCCCCCGTAATACCTACGCATGCTAATCTTTGAACTTTCGTCAAGGTTTTCAGGTTTGTTGCTTTCTCAGTTGCGTTCCACCAAACTTAATTACCGTAGGTAAGTATCGGTCTAACTACTGCCGTGTACATCCACCTGATAATTTTTGGATTGAGTCCCCAGGATTTTCCAAAGATCTTGTTGCAGGACTAGAACGCAACGATAGCTTTCTTTGCTCTTTCTTTAGTGTTGAGACTCCAGTTCAGTTTCTTATCAAGGATCATACCCAAGTATTTGGCCTGATCCGAGATGGGGGTACCATTTTAGCCACAGGTTTTATGGTACTAATCGCAGCATAACCCCAACCCTCAAAAAAACACCGTTTAACCACAGATATTTTTATAGACTCTTCTTATTATTGATTTTCATGACAAATGAACCATTGTTGACAAATTTGTTTGTTGATTTTGGTTTCATTTGATTCAACATTTAAAACTACCTTAAAAACATGTGTCATATGAATATGTTACATCAAAGTTAATTTTTCTGTTTGATACACCACAACTTCCCCCCTCTCCCCCTAAAAAAAACACCCTTCCATGTGAAATATTTTATAGACTCTTTTGATTTTTCATTCTCATAGTACATGAAACGTTTTCACCAAGTTTCATGATGGTACTAATTTTTTTGTTTAATTTATCCTATTTTACCTGTACTATTTAAGACATATATTAGTTCTAGTATTTTTTTTTCGAAAAGGAATTAAAAGTAATTAAAAGGAATTAAAGTACTTTTGGAATTAAAAAGGAATTGAAAAGTATTTAAGTACATCTCAAAAGTACAAATGTAATCAATACAAAAATTTCAAGTACTTTTGTGGAATTAAAGTACCAGTACAAGTACCGGTACTGGTACTTGAAATTTTTAAGTACAAGTACCAAGGAATTGTACTGGTACTTAAAAATTTTAAGTACAAGGTATTTGTACTTAAATTGTACTTAAGTACCAATATACTTAATTACTTTACAGCTCTGGTTGCTACTATATATCCTTTGACGTCTTGTGCTGCTTTTGGTTATCTCGTGCATTCGCAATAGCAAGTTCCAGACAATCGATGGATGTGTCAATTCGTAAATAAATAAATAAACCTCTCTTTCTAGCCTGTCTACATCCAGTCTTCTTTAGTTGAAGAAGATGGGTTGGTGGAGTTTGTTGCTTAGTTTAATAGCTTCCAAGGTCTGAGTCGCTGTGTATTATTGTATAGGTGAAGTTGCTGATTTCTGGAAGAATTTGAATAAAATTAGATGTTGAAAATAAGTAGTCTAATTTTGATGGCGTTTTGGGGAAGGTTGGTTTAGGTTGCTAAATAACTGCCAAAGAATGCTGATCGTTGTTGGTATTCAGCTAGTCAGCAATTGCCTTGCCTTCGTTGGTGACAGTGGTATTCAGCCATAAAGGTGATGTATTCTCTTGGAATAACCGCCGCCGATGAATGTGAAAATACGGTGTAACGAGTTACTGGTAGTGTCTTGACATGATTTTGCTCCTTAAAACTCTGCAAGGGACTTGTTTTAATTTGACAAAAACTAAAATATTCCCCGATATGCTACCCAATAAAAATTGAATACCTGCCAATGAGAATAACGAGAACAGTATAGGTCTTCCGCCCTATGGCGCGATCAAAGACTATTATGTTCTTATTTCCCCTGCATAGTTCTATACATTTTTGATTATAAAGCAGAATATATTTATAATACTGGATGCTGTAAAACATAAAATTAGGTGGCGCAACAGCTCGTGGAGAACCAGGGCCTAATGGCTGACAACTCTCAACCATTCCTGTGTGCGTGTTGTTGGCAGGAATGAAGGGGACCTACAGTTTTTGCCGAATCCGAACGGCTAGATGAGAAGCACCTATTCATGACAAGTATACTCTTGGAGTATACTTGTATTTAACATCTATAAATAAGCCCCAAAGACTTTTTCGAAAGGTTTCAAGTAAAATGTGGCCGTTTTCCAGTGGTTTGTAGTGTATATATATACAGATGTATGTATGTACTATCAATGAATGTATTCATACATTAAAATGAAAAGTTTTTTATTGGTATACCTATATTTTTTTTTCAATTGAATGAATGCTCATAATAAAATAGGAAAAGAATATTGAAACAAAGGAGGATAAGGAATCAAGCAAAAGTTTCAACCTACTCCTGCTCCTTGGGTTAAATGCGAGGGAAATGTAAATTTGGCTAAAACCATCATCATCATCCAGCAAATGGTCATTCTTTAATTCAGAGATTGTTTGCTTTGTTCTTGAAATATCCTCGTTGGTTTATATTCATAGATGTGCATATGTATGTTATGAATGTAGGTATGTATGTATAGTTTGTATCTTTGGCTCTACAGGAGGGGAATTTTTTGTTGGGAGATTCAGTCATCCAAGCATATTTGAATTTTGGGTCATCCAAGGAATAGCTTTGCATCTTAATACTTAAGTTAAAAAAAAAAACAAAAATTAAAAATGTAAACGTTATGAAAAAGAAATAAACTCAGAAGCGCAGTCATGTAGATATTTATTTCTTTGAAATTTTAATAATCTTTTTTTAAGCAATTAAACATTTTTTGTATGTTTTTAAACCAATGAATTTTAAATTTAAGAAAATTATATTTTTAAATTTATTGCAGAGTAGTCTTAAGAACTTTCGCATCAATTTGTCGTTTAAATTTCCTTGCATAACATTATTTATGAGGTTAATCTTTGAGTGAAATTGCCACAATGATGTCACAGGAAGTAATGGTTCAATAAACTAAATGAATATAATACAAGCTTTTATGATAAATCTTAAAACTTAAGCCCTGAGATATACGAGTACTACATGAAAAAATAAATCCAGACAAACGTTTAATCAAAAGCTTTTAATTGACACAATTTTTAAAATCTCATTACAAACACACTCATCTATTGAAGGTAGGTATTCTTTCTGTGAATACGATTACAAAAGAATTTAACCTATTTAACACATTCGTTAAGTTGCCATCCCTATCCCTACAACGTAGACGGCGACGCGTCGTTTTTAATCTCCTTGTTTGCATCAATTACACAATCCAAGCCAGCATTAAAATGCAATCATTAAATGTACTGCTTCTGCCTGTGTGACAAAGCAGATAATATATCGGTCCAGAGTTGTGACATAACCTTCCACAATGTAAACGTTCTACGAAATTAAAAAAAAAAAAAATGTTAATGAATTCCATGACAATGTCGTCGGCTCTCTTTTCAAATACATATGTGTGAGGCACATTACAACGGTTTGCTATTTTTTTTCTAACCGGAAAAAACAATGAATCTCTGGCAAATGAAGGTATTTTTTTTTTTTTGTCAAACCAATAATGATCCAAATGTATTTATTTCAAGGGCAGATAGGTGATGATCATAGATGTCCACTTTGGAACTCAAGGAAGTTACAATAGAGTTGGGGGCTCTTAGAAAAGGCAAAAACGATATCAGCTCTTAATTTTAAGGTTTATTTCAAAATTGTGAAGTTATAGAATATTTCTGACTTTGAATTCGAGCTCAGCTCACCTAAAACCTTTGGAAAAATTTCAGTTTCTGTTACAAAAACCTTGTTGACCTGTAAAGTTAGGGAAATCTTATGTAATTTCCCATTCGAAAACCCGTTTCGAAGCGAATTATTATTGTAATACACTGGTCAACGAATTTAAAGGAAAACATTTTGTTTTTCATTTTTTGTTAGTGTTTTTTGAAGAGCTGTATCTTTGTGACGGGTGCTCGTATTGAGTTGAAACAAAAATGCATTCTTTTCTAAAGCTTTATGTTTTTTGTTTCGAGATTTTTTGCAAAAAATGACGCAACACAAAAAAAATTATTATTTTTTTAGTTTTTTTTATGTCCTCATTCTTATGGATAACTTTTTTTGAGTCAATCAAATGTAATGGTCAGATACCTTGTTTATTCAGCTTCAATTCAATAACTTTTTTTATGTCGTACAATTTTTGTTTGCATGGTTTATCTGACTTTGAATGGAAAAAGATACCTTTAGCTTTATTTTTTACCGTTCACCGTTGATTGCATGGCTTGCGTTGGTATGCAAATTTGTAGGCTTTTAAAGCATCAATATTCTTGTAAATTTTCAAATTGATTCATCGAACCGTTTTTCCTCACCAAAATTTCAAAGTCTTACAAACCAGGTAGGAACAATGCGTATTCGTCATCAAGATGACAAGAAAACCACAATTCCAGTAGATTTTTTTTCACAGTTTTACATTAGATAGATACTTTTTTGACTTGAAATGAAATAAAAAGTACATTTTTCCAAAAAAAATCAAGATTTTTGATTTTTTAATCCAAAATTTTGATATGCAATATTATTAACATTAAAAAAAACTTTTGTGCAAAAATTTTGATTGAAATCGGTTGAGCCGTTAATGAGAAAATCGAAAATCATAAAAAACCGTTATATGGCAAGTACTTTTAATAAAAGTTTTTGGTACATTTGTTTTCACCAGAAAGTATACCATAATAATACACTGATTTTTTTATCAAAATCGCAGGAGCCGTTTTTGAGATAAAAAAGTTTTCCTTGACGGTTGTATGGCAAGTACCGTTATTTTTGGAGCTAATCAAAATTTGAAGAGAATCGCTACAGCGAGCGGTTAAAGCAGGTCAAGGTAAGACAGAATTGTGCCACCGACTTTTTTGATGTTCTCTATCATCGTAATGTCATGTTTGATTGTTATCTCGATTTTTTTTTCACGAATCCAAAACTTGCCCTGTAGTCAAGTAAATCTTTGATTTGACCCCGGACAAATTGTAACAAAAAAATTTTTTTTGCGAATAGACTCAGACCACTGGTTCTTAAGACATATCAAAAATAAGCCCATGGGAACATTGGTATTTCGCCGTTTCCAATATCGCAGATGACAAAATGTATTCCATCATAAAGCAGACTTGTTATACATCTATTTCTAATGATTTTTCATGCTGATTCAAACTTTGATATTAGTTTTTACTAAAAATGAATTTTTAAACCACCGTTTTTTATTTTCATATGTACAAAACCTACATTTTCATTTCTACTCTCTACTGAAATACTGTAGATATTTTTAACATTAGAAATGTTTAAACGGAGGCATACCTACTAACAATGTGAAAAAATCAACAGAATTCCAAAAATGTGAAACCCCGAGTAGACAAAGAGGGCGAAACGTCAGGGGTATAGACAAAATGATTGTGTTCAAGCTTCACTTTGTTCATGCTGCTCTGCCGAAACAAAATACGAAGAAGATGATAAAACAGACACCAAAAAAAGGAGAAGTGTTCGTAGACTACCCAGATTTGCATGTGGAGAAAAGAAAATATAAAAATGAATACCAAATATGGAATATAGGCATAACGATTTAGAAAAAAAACGCAAAAAGTACCACAGAGGGAAAAGTGAGGGGATTGATAATATTGGGTTCGATCATTGTATATCCAATCTATAGTATTCTCATGAAACACGATTTTGTAGGTAGACATTTGGTCGATAGGTTCGCTGTGATCGCCTTACCGAGATCCCTTAGCAAAAATTAGTATTACATTTGGACGCATAGATGGCCACGAGCTTTTTTTCTTCATGAGAATACTATAGAATTTATATACAATGGTTCGATTTCACATTTGCTTTTGTGGTTATTTATTACTGTCTGCCTTTAGTCTGTTGGCGCATTGTTTGTTGAATGTGTCGAATAGGGGGGTTCACATGGAACAACATGGTTGGACAACATTGCTTGATGGAATCGGAACAGTTTTCAAAATATTTTGAAAGTCATACAACAAAGTTAACAAAGTTGGACAACATGGTTGGTTATGCGTTTAAATGATCAAACATCGATGGTTGTCAAGCAATGTTGGACAACATGTTGGTTCATGTGAACCCCCATAATGAATAAATAGGTATTTAAAAATAATAAATGTTACAAGAAATAAAAGGGACGATTAAATCGCTCAAACTTGCTGTTGTGCTTATGAAGGATGAGTAATAATAAGCTAAATAAAATGATAATTTCCACTTACTTGTTAAAAGCTTTACCGAATTTCATCAAAATGTTCGTAATGAGTAAGTCGAAAATAATTAAGTACAGTTAATTGTAGTTTTTATTATTTTTTTTTTTTTTAATCGAAATGCAGACTAGGTATACACAGAAATATTTGTATACTTACTTACTTACTTAAGGTGGCGCTACAGTCCGGGGTGGACCAGGGCCTCAACCAACAAGCTTCTTCCAGCAGCCGGCTCGGTTTCTAGCTAGCTGTCTCCAGTTTCGCACGCCAAGTTGGTTGAGGTCCTCTTCCACTTGCGTGCGCCACCTTTTACGCTGTCCACCTCTACTGCGTTGTCCCACGGGGTTGGATTCAAAGACTTTCCGGGCCGGAGCATTGGTGTCCATTCGCTCTACCCATCTTAGTCGTTGGCTTTTCACTTTTGTGGCTAGGTCGGTGTCGCTGTACAGCCCATACAGTTCGTGGTTGTATCTTCTCCTCCATTCCCCATCTATGCTGACGGGACCAAAAATCACCCGGAGAATTTTCCTCTCGAAACAGCCTAACGCGTTCTCATCCACCGTTAGCATTGTCCATGCCTCTGCACCATACATCAGGACCGGGATGATAAGCGTCTTATACAGGGACAGTTTAGTTGCTCGAGAGAGCGCTTTGCTTCTCAATTGCCTTCTTAGCCCGAAGAAACAGCGATTGGCAAGAGTAATTCTTCGTTTGATCTCAGCACTGGTATCGTTCGCTGAGTTTATAGCGGATCCTAGGTAGACAAAGTCTCTGACCACCTCAAAATTATAGCTGTCTATAGTGACGTTCTGTCCTAGACGTCGGTGTTGGGTGTCCTTTCTTGTTGACAGTATATATTTCGTTTTGCTTTCATTCACCGTTAAACTCATCTTCTTTGCTTCCTTCTCAATACTCACGAAAGCAGCACTGACATCACGCTTTGTTCGTCCGATTATGTCAATGTCGTCAGCGTAAGCGAGTAATTGGACGGACTTTTGAAAGATTGTGCCTCTAGTGTTGACGTGAGAGTTTTGCACTATTCTTTCAAGAACGATGTTGAAGAAGTCGCATGACAGCGCGTCGCCTTGCCTAAAACCTTTTTTGACATCAAAGGTGTCGGTGAGGTCTTTGCCGACCTTGATGGAGCAGCGTGCATTCTCCATCGTCATCCTGCAAAAACGGACGAGTTTGGCAGGGATGCCAAAACTAGACATTGCTCTATATAGCTCGTCTCTATAGATGCTGTCATACGCGGCCTTGAAATCGATAAAAAGGTGGTTGGTATCGATTTGAATTTCCTGGGTTTTCTCCAAGATCTGCCGTAGTGCGAATATTTGGTCGATGGTGGACTTCCCTGGCCTAAAGCCACACTGATATGGACCTATCAGGTTGTTGACGAATGGCTTCAGGCGATCACAAAGTACGGCAGAGAAGATCTTGTAGGCGATATTAAGAAGGCTGATGCCTCTGTAGTTGGTGCAGTCCAGAGGATCGCCTTTCTTGAGGATCGGGCAAACAATGCTGAGGTTCCATTCATCGGGCATGCTTTCCTCCGACCATATTTTACAGATGAGCTGGTGCATACTCCTAACCAATTCATCGCCAGCCGCTTTGAATAGTTCAGCCGCAAGGCCATCAGCTCCAGCAGCTTTATTGGACTTAAGTTAAGATATGGCTATCCTCACTTCGTCAAGATCGGGTGGTTGAATGGTGCAATTTGCATGTTAGCGGAATTCGGTTCGTCATCGCCGTTATACAATTTGCAGAAATGATTTTTCCATATCCTCAGCACCGACTGCGATTCCACCACGATGTTCCCCTGATCGTCTTTGCAGGCTTCGGTTCGGGCCTTGTAACCTTGGGAGGTTCTTTTTACTTTTTGGTAAAACTTCCGAACTTCATTCCTGCAGTGGCATCTCTCTAACTCCTCGATCGCGCGCTTCTCATGCTCTTTCTTCTTCCTTCTAAGAAGCTTGTGTTCCTCTCTCCTCTTCTGCTCGTAGAGCTCGCGAGCAGCTCTGGTCCTTCTATGCAGCGCCGCTTTGTATGCCTGTTGTTTGGCTGCATGTACTTGCCGGCATTCTTCGTCGAACCAGGGGTTTCGCTGTGGTGGTCGTGCAAAGCCCAGCACGTCAGAGGCGGCATCTCTGATGGCTTCCTGGCAGTTTTTCCACTGGTTCTCGATGTTTGCAGTTGGCGGCAAAAGACTAGTTAAGAGGGCGCGAGAGACTCGATCGGAAAAGGACCTGGCGATTTCCTGCGACTGTAGCCGTCCGACGTCGAGCTTCCTCACAGTATTTCCCTGTTTTGGCTTTGGTCTGGATATCCGTAGCATTACCTTTGCTACAACGAGGTAGTGGTCCGAGTCAACGTTGGCTCCTCGGAACGTTCGGACATCCTTGATACTGGAGGAGTGCCTTGCGTCGATCGCAATGTGGTCAATTTGGTTGGCGGTTGATTGACCAGGAATTCGCCATGTCCCCTTATGTATATCGAGATGCGGGAACTGCGTACTAGCTACCACAACGTTTCGCCCCGCAGCAAAGTCGATTAGCCTGAGTCCGTTATCGGAGGTGGTGTCGTGCAGGCTGTATCTTCCGATTGTGCCACCAAAGACGTCTTCTCTTCCTATCTTCTATTTGTATATCCGCCTACTAATATTTAGGGAAAAATAGCCTTTTTCGAAATGGAAATGCCAGGTGCCGTTTTATTTTGGAGCTGCAAATATTAATTTCGTCTCTATTGAATAAACAAAAAACCTTAGGTTCAAAATTTTAGAGAAGATGAAGATGTAGGTACCTAAAGCAAAAAAATAAAAAGAAAACAAATTGATACCGATTGATAATATTTATATTTACTATGCATACCTACCAAAACAATAAAATTAGCTTTAGTCAAAGTTTTAAAATACATAAATGCTTTATTTATTTCTAATGTACCTCAACTATGCTAGAATGTAAATTTTTAAGAAGTGTTTTTTAATCATTTCATCAACTTAGTTTTTCCTTGTTTTTATGAGTACCTACTTAGTTGGTTTAGTTATTTGTTCAAATCTTGGAAAATAAAAGTCCTAGCACCATTTGGTTTTTGTGTTTGACTAAAAATTGAAGAAAAAAAACATTGAATATTAAAGTCAAAAATAGTACTTAATAACATAAAAGGAGAATGGGCATATTTGGGCGTTAGCGGCCATTAATGAAATTAGTGTCGAATGAAAGGTATGCTACTCATCAGGAACAACTTTCACTATGGACGTTAAATTGCATTTAATTTAGAAAAGAAGATATTTCAATGCTTATATAATGCAATTACATTGAGCAATATTGCATAATGATTATATTTTTAGTGGGTGTAATGCTTTATTCTAACTTCATAACGTCTACTGACACTGTATTAGTGTGTTTAACGGGGTTTCAGAATATCCCAAGGACGCATTTCAGGTTTAAACAGACCCAGTACCTACGTATTTCAACAACTTTGTAATTTTTTTAAGCATATTATTTTACTCAGGATTTTTTAATATTGTGAGGATTATAATATAATAGTTTTATAATAAATGTTCTTATTAATGATGTAATATGGCCATTTTTATATAAAAAATATTCTTGAGACTGTCTAGATTTCTTGTTCCACTTTCTTTTTCTAGTTTTGAATTGGTCAGAAGCCAGATACTTAGTAAAACTTTATTAAAGTCATAGAACAAAAATGCATTTTTTTCGGTTTTGAAGTCCACCACAATGAAAAAATTTCTGCACGGTGATTGTAGGACTAAAACACACCCAAAAATAACAAAATCATTATTGGCCGCTCACGCCCATGTTTCATACAAATTTGCCCATTCTTTTTTATTATTTTCATAATTTTGAGTTTGAAGATTAATTTTTCAAAAACTATTCACGTTAAAAACTTAATTTAAAAAAAAAACATTAAAGAATGGATTTTTGGCTTTACAAAAAATTATAGCACAATATAGAACGTAACGCCATTTGGTTTTAATATGGTTTTAAAAATGTAGGTAAAATTTTGTATCACAAAGTTGGCTTAAGTCTTTGTTTATATCTTGAAAAATAAGAGTCCCAGAACCATTTGGTCTTATGCGTTTGACTAAAAACGGACATTGAATTTTAAAGACAAAAATAGTACTTAACAACATCAAATTTTAAAGAAAAAAAATCAGTTTTAACAATTTGTTTTTAATTATGTTTTCAAAATTTTGAGCTTGAAGGTTAATTTTTCAAAAACTATGCTCTTAAACAACTTAATTTAAAAATATAATTAAGGAATGTATTTCTGGCTTTACAAGAACCTATAGCATGATATTATAAGTGTTGCCATTGTTTTTTGATATGTTTTTTTTATTTATTTAAGTGATTTTTTTTGAAAATTGCCCCTCCCACTCAAAGGGGGGCAGTAAGACCCCACTTTAAAATGACTTTTTTTCTTTTTCCGGTACAACCTACATTCTCTCATCATTAATTGTATCGTATGCAAAACGCCTTGCACATGCATAAATGCATTCAAATTTAAGCCATTTCCCGGTGGTGGACTGTGGCTAATTTTGGATTTACATATTATATTTTGGTATGTGCCATTGAACCTAACTGCAAATGAATTTCTTTTGTTACAATTTGTCCGGGGTAAGCCCTATATTTTTCGTAGATTTCCCTGACTAAAGTCGTATTGAATCAATACAACATAAATTCATTCGATTCGCTCTGAAGGGTCTCCCTTGGGTTGATCCATACAACCTCCCACCATATGAACATCGCATCCAGCTACTGCAGGTCCAAACTTTATATCAAAGGCGGGTTAATAATGACTTAATATTTCTTCATCAACTTATAAATGGCCAAGTTGGTGCCCTTGACTTGTTAGCCTGTATTGGCCTAAGCCTAAATTATCGCGGAGGATTGAAAAAATAATTTTCAAGACTTAAAAATAAAAACAAAAATAATAGTTTTTTACGTTTGAAAATAATTTTTTTTCAGAAACTATTTACAATAAAAACTTGATTTAAAAAATATATTATAGACTGGATTCATGGCTTTAAAAAAAACTATAACATATATAGCATTGTAAGTGGTCCCGTTGTTTTTTAATAATTTTTTTTCTATTTTGGATAAAATTTTAAGAAAATTACCCCTCCCGCCTGAACGGGGGGAAAAAGACCCCCCCTCCCAAATGCTTTTTTTATCTTCTGAAGCTAATCTATAAGTTTTGACTTTTTTTTACGTGTTATAAGAATCACCCTAACTCCATTATTTGTACCTTCAAGTGAAAAAAGGGAAACCAGGGGGGTGGGATAAAAATCTGAAAAAATTAGGAAAATTTTTGTTTTCCATTTAGAGTCATTTGATGTCTATCTATATAATATATAGTTGGAACATTTTCTGCGCAACTTTTCAATTTTCTTAAAATGCAAGTGAAATATGTTGATTTAATTTGGTAAAAACATTTTTTTTATTTTTACTGACCTTCATTTGATGCCAATATATTTTTTATATTTTTGTATTCACTACGAATGTATTTTTTCCTAATTTTCAAATGACCAACAACTGCGCAATGGATTTCAGAATTTACATGAATTGCTACTTTTATCACTTATTTTCTATGACCCTTCTGTCTCCCAAAACTTCAAAACTTGATATATTGATAAACAATCATGTGAAATTTGAATCCGCATTACAATTTTATACGAAACCGTAAGTTTCAATTTTGCATTTTGAGCACGTTCTCCATACATGAGGTCCCATTGTGCATAGTTTCAAAGCAAAAACAATTAAACACAGAGGGCCCAGTATAATTGGCTTGGGCATGTTTTTCCTTCTGTTTTTCTGGTGTTTTTCCAACACACCGAATTGAGGGCATCATGGATTAGCAAATCTGTGTTAAAATTATATTGAAAGTACAGTATACTTAGATCATTGAATAATTACAAATAGAAGGGGACACCGAGCATTGCTCAAACGACAGTCGCACCAATCAAATCCAGTGGCCGCTCATGAAGCTATAATTTCCTTTTCACACAATAATTGGTTTTCTTCTCGGCTAAGTGAGTATCAAATAAATCCTTTTGTATTTTTCTTAGAGATATACATAGATACATACGAGTAGATATGTAGATAGAGCGAAGAAAGGATACATATTTTTTTTCTTCAATTTGTGCTTTGATTTTCTTTTGTGAATGAACGCACATGTAGGAATACATAGGTGCATTTCAAATATATTGGTGTTTGGTGTCCGTGTCCGTCTCATCGCCATACAGCAACAAAAAGATACAAAACGGTTTCTCTTTTATTTGTATTATTGTGCGTTTGAAGTCCGGTTACGATACGGAGGAGAATTGCGTTTAATTGTTGTATGTTTGGTAAAAGTACCTTTTGTTTTTTCTTAATTTCTCAAAAACTAAGGAAGATTTTTGCATTTGGTTTTCGGTAATGGACTAAATAAATGATGAGGGCATTAAATATTGAACACAAGAAAGCACAAAATCACTTTTTTTTTTTTAATTTTGACTTTGAAATTTAATTTTTCGAAACCTATTCGCTTAAACAACTTGATTTGAAATCCAAATGCAAGAATGGAGTATTATCTTTCAAAAAAAACTATAGCATATTATAAGATGTGTTTTCATTGACTTTTAATGTTTTTTTTGCCTGCCTCAGGGAGGGGAGATACAACTTTCCCCCCAAACATTTTTTTTCTTAGAATAACCCCGAGAACCACATCCTAAAATACTTCCATTCAGGTCCGGGACACACTGTATATTATCTATACTAAGATTTAAATAATTTCTTGTATTTGTTGTTTGAATTAAGCTTAACAACAAACTGCCGCTCACTTTCAAAAAGTATTCTTTATTTTTTTTTATTAGGTATGTGTAGACTAAACTTTTAAATCTATAAAATAATTTAAAAACTACTTTTTGTTTTTAATTAATTAAATAAATACAATTCTAATGTTCGGACTCAGACGTCAAACTTCAACCATTCAAACAAATTTAAGGAAAACAAAATGTTTGTTTATAATTTTGTATTCATGGTACTAAGTTGTGGTATAAGATGAAACACGAAGCATTTTTTTATTTTTGAAGGTTGTCAAAGTGAGAAAATCTCCGAACTTTATGTTCGGAATTTTAGTTAGGTGACTTGTGTATTCAACTTTAAGTCACCTTGTTTTTGTTGTAATATTTAGTTTTACCTGAGATATGTGATCTTCAAGCTTCAATGAATAATGTTTTTTTATCACCAATATCCCAACTTATAATGATCATTTTAGACTTTGTTGAGACTATTTGTTTTTGTGGCTTTTCACCGTTATTTTAGAAAAAAGTTCAAACGACTTTTTGTAATCTCTTCGTAGATATGTATATCTTTTGCTTCCTTCCAAATATTTATTGCATGGTTAGTATAAGTATGCAGATTTGAAGACTAACATATTCTTAACATTTTTGAAAATTTTCCAATTAAAAAAAGCAACTAATTGTGTTTTTACTAAACATTTGTGTAATCACCATCGAAATGAAAACAAAGATAACGAATTCTTTTCAACTATTTACAATTTTGTATTGGTCACGCACTACTTGGACAAGAAAAAAGATTTAAGGTTTTTTGTTTAAATTTTTTTCAATTAAAAAATAATCAGCAATGTTAAAAATATGTTAATCTACAAATTTGCATACTAATATTAACCATGCAATAAATATTTGCAAAGAAGTAACAGATATACATTAGGGTGGTCCTTAAATTGGACATTGTCTTGGATAGCCTTCATTCGAGTCAAAACATTGAAAAACAATTTCCCTAATTTTTTCAGATTTTTATTTCACCCCCCTGGTCTCCCTTTTTCCACTTTAAGGTACAAATAATGGAGTTAGGGTGATGCTTATAACACGCAAAAAAAAATCAGAACTTATAGATTAGATTGAGACGAACAAAAAATTGTAGCGGAGGGGAGGTCTTTTTCTAAAAATTTGACCCGAAATAGAAAAAAATTATTAAAAAACAACGGGACCACTTACAATGGCGTGCTATAGCTTTTTTTAAAGCCATGAATTCAGTCTTTAATATGTTTTTTAAACCAAGCTTTTATTGTAAATCGTTTTGGAAAAAATAATTTTCAAACTTAAAAACAAAAACAAAAATAATGATGTTGTACGTTTGAAAATTATTTTTTTCAGAAACTATTTATAATAAAAACCTTGATTTAAGAAACATATTAGAGACTGGATTCATGGCTTTAAAAAAAGCTATAGCACGCCATTTTAAGTGGTCCCGTTGTTTTTTAATAATTTTTTTCTATTTTGGGTCAAATTTTGTTATAATGCGTGTTATAAGAATCACCCTAACTCCATTATTTGTACCTTGAAGTGGGAAAAGGGAGACCAGGGGGGTGAAATAAAAATCTGAAAAAAATTAGGAAATTTGATTTTCTCTATTTAGAGTCATTTGATGCCTATATCCAAGGATTTTCAAAAAAACCAATATAAGGACCACCCTAATATACATTGTATGTACCTACGAAGGGATCACAAAAAGTCGTTTTTTTATATTATTAGGTGTGATTTTGGTGATTTGATTGACTCAAAAAAGTTCCGAGAAAATTACAACCTTTAAAAATTAAAAAAAAAACTTTCTGTCTCATCCACTGACAAAAAAATACAAAATCTTGTTCCTAGAATTTTTCTTAACTAGTGTACATACATGCGATTTTAATTTTAAGTTAAATTAAATTATGGCCAAATTAATATCAGAATATCTACCTCTCAAAAGTCCACTTAAAGTGTATCCTTCTATTTAAAAGAAAAACATAAGATAAAACCTTTTTTATCGCTTAGTTGCTAAAAAAAGGGAGTTACATACCTACATACCTTCAAATGTGTTCTACACCCTGTTTCACGGTTTTAGTTTTAAATTTCAAACATTTTTCAATTGGGTACAATAAAAACAAAACCTTAATTAAAAAAAAAACTACATCTTTACTATCACTGGTTGCTTTAGTTTCTTTTTTGATTTATTAAGTACATAATAATACTTATAATTTTTATTTTTCCTATCTTAAAAATAACACTGTATGTATGTACCTACATTTATACCAAAATCGTTGAAAAAACAATAAATGAGAACAAATTATAAACCATTATTTAATTATTTTTATGTGACAGATGGCAGGTACCTATGTAATAAATAGGTACGAATTGAAAATTGGTACTCAATACTTGATAATCTATATTAATTGATAAGGATCCGTGAAAATCAACGAAAAATTTAAAAGAAGATGGAACAGGTACCTACCTTCCTGCATATACCTATAAAACGCCCCATTCACAGCACATAAGTGTGCACACACTCCGCCACACATATACCACCGATCGACCCACCACACCAAAACCCAGCGGGAAAAATTAAAAAAATCATTGAGGAAAAACCTGCTTTTTCCTTGAGGAATGGAAGCTGTACCTGCCACTTTTCAGCTTATTCCTTTGATGAATTTAACATGGGCGTGTCATTGGCAGGAAGCACATGCCACTTTTCCGATGAAAATTCACTAACGAATTCACTACTTCAATGGAAGTTGTTTATTCACCGACCCAGGTGATGAAAAACATGGTGATTGCTTAATCTGTGAATTCACTACATACGGGTATCTAGCTTATTCATCACTTCAATAATTTCGATGAAAAATCTAATGAAAATTCAGTTATGAAATCACCAGGTTAGTGGTAGTTTCTTTTTCATCAATAAAATCCTCCCATTTGCATTGTTTACTAAATCCCATCGGTAATGCACCCTTTATTTTAAAATGAAAACAAACCAAAAAGCTGTTTCCATTTCAAATCAAAAATGTTTGGCGTTTCGGCAAACGCAATTTCTATTGACTTCAGTTCGTCTTACATGGACTTTTTTACAGAAAGTCACTGTGAACTGTATCCAACAAAATGAGAATTTATAGTTGCCAAAAAATTATTAACTACTTTGTGCATTACTATTCATCGTTGGAATCATCGATTACAATTCACCATGAGTTTCACTCACATTTGTTTTCTTTTTTTTGTTCTCGCCATGAACACTTTACAAAGCAGATGAGTGGATTCAAACAATGAACTGATGATCTTGTACATTACTTTTCCACAAATTTTTCATCACATACTTTTCCCTTTTAAATTCACCGAAATAAAGGGTCGTTTCATAAACACAAAGCAGTAAGTGGATTCAAAGCTACGAACTGAGGAAACTTTGCATTACTCTTCACCTACTAGATCATTGCATGTCGTTTCTCTTATGATTTGGCAAGTGAATTCATTGATTATTTCAGCAATAAATTTCATTGAGGACGATATTTCCCGCTGGGAAATCAAAGAGTGCACACTTGTGTTGTGTGTATGTAGGTACCACTTGAGACTTATGTTTTCAAATTAAAAAAAAAAATATTATTCCTTGCCTATGGATCTCAAGATATAAAAAACAAAACAAAGCCATCATCGTTTACATCCCAAATTGCAAGAAAACACTAACAACAATTTTATTTACTGGACAACACACAACCCAGAAAAGAAAATATAATTTTTATCTCTACCCCATATTTTCATTAACCTTGAGTCCTCGAATGGCATTGAAAAAAATACCTCAAAAGCAAAACTAAAACGGCTGTTCAATTTGTTGTTGTTGTTCATTTTCATGCTCTGTGAAAAAAAAAACATTTCTTCCCTTTCTTCTTCGGCAATTAAGGAAATTTCCCAAAAGGAACAAACTTTTAAGGAACAAATTTATTAAAGGGTGTTGTATTTGATAGAGCGATTGCAGCGACAGACTGCCAAACCAGGCCACCTAGTGGACGTTTTGCCCGGTGTCCCTTCTATTTGTAGTTATTCAATGCTTAGATGAAATGCCACTGAAATGGGTCTTTCAGTGAGACAAATGACCCAAAGCCTACTAGGAAGCTTGCGAAGCAATGATTCTAGGCAAAGAGTGTTGATGTTGATGGACTGGCCCGCACAATCTCCGGACTAAAACTCATTCAGCCTTATTATGAGTTTCACATGAACAACATTTCACGCGGAAAAATTGACATTTCACTTTTCGCCTATTGTGAGTTTCACCCGAAAAACGAAGATTCCACTTTTGTTTGAGTATTCATTCAGGGCGAAATGTTTCGTAATTAAGAGCTTAAATTGTCACTTATTTTTTAACGGCGCAAGAAAGAAAAACAGAGGGTGCCCTTTGCGAAAGTTTATTGTTTATTTTAGTCCAAGAGAAGTTCAGGCGAAACTAATAAAAGCTCTTAAAATTCCGGGGCACAAACATTTTTCGGGCGAAATATTTTCCATAACTCATAATAAGACTGATTGTGAACTTGTTGTGCGATGCAAAGAAATATATTACAAGTTGCCAGCAACTTAACAATAAAGCCCTTTGGGAAGCTATACAGCACTCATGGAACTCGATAAGCGTAGAAAGGTTTGAAAATCTGATAAAATCGATGCAACGCCTGCGTTTTTTCCACAGAGGGACTTGCAACTAAATGTGAGTTTAAGGTTCAAACCCTCAACTAAATCTTATGATACAAATTTTGCCCTAACTTTACTTTTTTGTTATACTTAAAGGTGTATTATCTTCACACTACTATTTTTTTGACAGCTGTATTTCAAAAGCTCCTCAATAAGTTTGAAAATATCGGATCAAATATTATACCTATTTGAAATTGTTTTCTTGTTTCGAAAATAAAAGCTTAAAAACACCAATTTGAAAATCACATGGATATTAATTTGTTAAAAATTAAGCGATCAACTTTTTTCAATTTTGATTTTTTGGTAAGGAGTACTACCTATATACTATTATTTTGACCGCAGCTGTATGTATATCGCAAGTAAAGAACAAGGAACGGACTTGCCACGGTACTGACATTTTGACTAAACTTTTCCAAGCCAGTGGAATAAGTAACAAATTTTATCATGATCTCAAATGTAAATACTAACATGCGGAATTCATCCGCCGCACACCATCCTCCTGATAGGCTAGTCCAAGACTTCAGCCGAATTATACAGCCAGTCATTTCCGACAGAAGATAATAGTGTTGCTGTTTTTGACTTTTGTTCAACTCTCGCGCTTTGAAGTTCAGTTAGTCAAGTCCGGCTGAATGAGATTAGTATCCGATGGCTAAATAAATAAATAAATTGGGTGGCGCAACAGCTCGTGGAGAACCAGGGCCTAGTGACTTACAACTCTCAACCATTCCTGTCTGCGTGCTGTTGGCAGGAATGGAGGAGACCTACAGTTTTTTGCCGAGTCCAAACGGCTAAATGAGAAGCACTTTTTCATGACAAGTATACTCTTGGAGGATTTGTTAGTTCCTCGCAAGAGGCAGTACCTCGGATAAAACATTTCTCTTTTTAGGTGGCACGGCTGTGAATCGAACCCACACCTTCTGCATGACAGTCCTACGCACTAACCATCATGCCACGACGTACTACAGTATCCGATGGCTATCACTTGTAGATAAAATAAGCACAATTGACGTGTAGAATTCGTTACATCACTGGACGTCGCCGTGTTGACGCCAATCAGTGATTAAACGCGCCCTACAACACCCACCCATCAAATAGCCATTTATCCACTTCCAACCAGAAATATATAAGAACATTTTATATTAAATAACAAGAAAAGCACTGGACACATAGAATCACAGTTGGCAGAGAATCACCCATATCTCAAAAACTATTTGACAATTTTTTTAATTTATACATCTGGTTTTCAGTATTTGGCTAAGGCTAATTGATAAGAACGCTGAATATTTAAAAAAAAAAGTGGTACTTAATTGTGCAAAATTTTGGAAAAAAAATCACAATTTTTTCAAAAATACTGAGAGGAAATTAAATTTTTTTTTAGCTCCAAAAATAACGGTAGTATTTACCAAACAACCGCTCAGGAAAAGCTTATTTATCTTAAAAACGGTTGCAATGATTTTTGATAAAAAAAAATCGGTGTATTACTGTGGGTATGGTGTACTTTTTGGTAAAAAAATACCAAAAACTGTTATTGAAAGTACCTGCCATATAACGGTTTCTTTGGTTTTCGGTTTTCTCATTAACGGGTCAACTGATTTTAATCAAAATTTGTACGCAAAAGCTCCTTTAAAATTTCAATAAAATTGGATATCCAAATTTTGGATTTTTAAAAAAATATTGAATTTTTTTTTTTTGAAAATTCAATATTTAAAAACAAGTTGATGAATTGTTTTTTTTTTATAATTTGCGCGCACTAAACGGGGTTTCGACTACCCTTAAGATGATGAGACACAGTGCGAGCGATCGGCAAAATAGGTAAGGATTCAAGAGGAGATACCGGTGCACATTGGTTTTGAAGCTCTGAATATCGAAATGGAAGGGAAAAACAGAGCCTGGTAAAGCATTCCACATTCGTGTTGTACGGCTAAAGAAACAAAGAAAGTAAGAAAAATTTTGTAACAATTTTCAAGTACTCAAAATTGGTATACCTACTTTTTTTTTTAATTTTACCAAATTTTTTAAATAAAAAATTTGTTTTTGAGAAACCCTCTTCAACGGCATAAAAACTATTTTCCAATTTAACGAGCTGTTTATACAATTAAGAAAAAGATTTAAATGCGTTTTCATATTTATTTCTATAATTACTTCCATATTTTTAAAGTTCTTAAGTTCCAAGCAAGCATTGAACATAAGAGAAAAGTTATTTTTTTTTTTTTTTTTGAAACCATCTCTTAAATTTTATTACAATTATTGTCTTTTAATTATAACACACATTTGTAAACGGATAACAATAAGTAAATTATTATCATTACATTCAAGCTGTTGAATTAAGTAGCATCACAGCAATGAAATCAAACTCCTTAATCTCATCGACTTTAAAAATTAATATAAAATTTTAAATTTGTCATTAATTCTACCTTTAAATAGTCATTTTTCAACCATCTGCAATGCTATGCAGTGTGCAGTTAATAAAAAAAAAATAAAAAAAATCTCTGATTCAGTACACAAATAAGCAGCGTTATAAGTATAACCAAAAGCAATCAGCACCACCACTTGACCACTGAATCAACCTCACGGTTTGTCATTAATTTCCACATTCGTTCTGCCTTGAAACAAACACAACAACAAAAAATTATATACCTACATACAAAACAAAAAACAAAGTTAAACCCGAGCGTAGTTAAAATAAAATTAAGGACTCATCCAACCATCAACAACGGCACAAGTGGAAAAAAAACAGAACTAGAGAAAAGTAGAGGACAAGACTTATGCATCAATGCAACAAAAAAAATTATATTTTATATATTATATGCAATTGCATGAGGCATCGCAGGAGCTACTACTTCTGCTGCAGTAGCAGGAACATCAGCAGCAGCAGCAATCACAACAATATTAAGTTCCACATAATATTATTTATTAATGTACGCATGGAAGAGGTCACAACAGCCTACCAAACCAAGTCGAGCCAACCAACCAACCAACAACTACACTTCAAGGCGAAATTGAGCCACAACGGCATCCATGCGGTGAATAGCAACAATATGGCTTCCATTTCATCCATCCATCCAACCAAACCAACAACCATCCATTGCCCCCTCTTGGTGCTGCTTCTCGGTGTACTTCCTCCAACTTGTTCAACGTTCAACTTAACCCTTCCCCGATCTGCATTAAAGCATCCTTGCACAGGATATGCCCAGGCCCAGACCCCAGAACCAGTACCATCATCATCATCAGCAGGCAGCAGGCTACCTACTCCTTGGTTGGTTGGTTTAGTTTGGTTGGCATTAATTTAAATTCAACATAATTAATTTTTATTCTGATGAAACAAAATTTTAATTAAAAAATGAAAAATTGAAGAATGCACCCATTGCTTGCTGCTACTGCTGGGTTGTGCTTCTGGCTTGATGCTGATATGCTTGCTGGTAGCCACCCATTTCTCGAACATCACAACCCCCCAGGAGTTAGGGGGATGCAAGTTTATCCGTTAAAATAATAAAATGTTGAAATGCAATATTTACCCCCAGCGTAAGTGGGTAACTATACTATGATGAACGGAGAAAGATGGATGGGATGTATATATGCGGATGGATGGATGAATGGATGGAATGGTAGAGCCTAAATAAGGGGTTCGTGAAGTTTCCGGCTAACTGACTGACTGACTGCCACAATAACCAACCCCTTAACCGTAGGCAGCATTCCGCGCACGATAAGTTCCTATCACAGGACCTAGCGAAGCCATCATCACTTTTAACTATAGCCATGGATATGTATTTAAAAGCTAAAGGCTTAAAAATGCATTCGCAAAAACAAATCCAATTAAATGCCTAGATTTTAAAGAAGATTTTTTTTTTTTTTTTTTAAATTAAAAGCCGGTAGATCCGGTCAGGTCAGATCAGTTAATCAACAGTCTTACAGCTTCAAGTGGCTGTTAACTTTGTTCCAAATCAAAGCTACCGGGACCCGAAATATAAATGTTTGATGTAGTGGTTTTAGGCTGTAACCACCGGACAACTTTTGGTTGCTTAAAGCATAGTTTACAGTTACCATGCGAAAAAAAATCAATTTTCAAAGCAATTTTCCACCTTTTCTGTCCATCATATTGTATAAGATTCAAGAAGAAAAATGTTTGCCTTAGCCTAAGCCACCCATTGAGTCATTAATTTCCCCTTAATTAATAAACTATAGGTCTAGAAATGGAAAACAATTATTTTTGGAGGCAAAAACCATTTGCATGCAAATAATACCTTGAGGTGAATATATATTTTTTTTTGTTTTAAGTGTAAACCGACCATCCAAAAAGTATATTTTACTCACCACACTTTTTTCGCATGCAAAACAATTGCCGGTCCATTGTTTTGCATGACATTCCATAACATCAATTGCTTTATTTTTTGTATGAAACTAAAAACCAATCATGCAAAAAAAATAATTGTGTGTTTCACTTCGATAATTTTTGGCATGAAAAAATATTTGCACTTGTCGAAAATTATTAATCGTATGCAAAAATTGATGAAGTCCAAAGTTGTAGGAAATAAAATAAGCAGTAATTTTTGTTGTGTATTTTAAGTCTTTTTAAGTCGAAAATTAGGTAGTGAATTATTTTATAAAATCCAATTTTGCTGGAATTCAAAATGGCGCCCAACAGAAATATGCTAAAATTCCGAAAAATATAATTGAAACTCCTTATGACCTCTTCAATCTAACTAATGTTCCCACAGAAAATTTCCAGTATTACATTGTAAATGTCCAATACTCTGAGTTTTAGAATAGACCTTTTTAATATTTTTGCACAAAATAAGTCAAAAAATTTAGTGCAAATCATATTCGACTTTATTTTTGTTTCAGAAGCATTTGGTCTTAAAAATTTGAGCGAAAATGTCCACATTTTTTCGATTTTCATTTTAAACAGTTTTTCACTAGGCTAAACTATGTAACTAGCTACCATATGAGCAGTCTCGTCCGACCCAGTCGAGCACTTTTTTTCCAAGAGTGAAATAAATAAACATAACGATAAAATAATATTGAAAAAAAAAACTTGCGGAATTTTTTTTATAAAAATTGCATTGCATTGGATTGCTGATGCTGTGCTGGTTTGTGGAAACCACTCTGCTAGATGGTGGCATACTTGAAACCCCTTTTCCAGTCCAAGTGATGGCTTGCAGTTCATATTCAGTATCCATCTCTCTATTTCCACCAACCAACCAACCAACCCCCATCAGAATCTTACTCCCATGGGAAAAGTAATGATTTCCCGTAATTTGCCACATGCATGGAATTAATTATGCACACACCTTCTTCATGCCCTCACTTGGCATGCTGTGCACATCCAACCAACCATCATCACGCTCCACCTCCCCCACAGCCCAAAAACCCTAGTTGATTTTTTCTAGGGGATTGTTGCATTATGATGATGCAAACCCAACCAACACCGTTTTTATACTATAGGGCCGGAATCTTGCTGCTAGCTACAGCCTTCCTGATCCTGATGCTGAAGGAAGTGTGCTGTGGGTTTTTTTTTTATTTTTGTTTATTTTTTTTTTGTCGAACGATGAAAATGATGATGATGGAGATAAAACAGCGTGTGCCAGGAGCAAGATTATATCTATGGTGATGGTTCCGTTGGTTTGTAGAGTATACGACTTAACATAATAGTTGTTCAAGGTTTTATTCAATTCTAACGAGCGAGGTCCATAATGAGGGAATTTTTTATTCATGAACTTCTATGCCTCCAAACCTCTCATTCCGCCTCATGTATCAGTCCCATGCTGCACAGCAGGAGTAATGACAGATAAAGTTCTTAAGAAGGACTTATGTTTTATTTGGACAACGGACACGTATGCTCGCAGGTAATCCGACAAAAAAAAAAATTTGTCAGGGGATACACAATTACTCAAGTGGTGGTTTGGTTTGGCTTCGAATATATTTTTTTTTTTTTTTTGTGTAATGCTGGAGAAGCCTCTTGCGATCTTGAGTAGAGTGTAATGCATGCAGAATGACAAATCTATGTGACTGCAACAGTGTCGTCGGATTTGAGAACGAATCTTATCTTTTCTTTTCACAGACCAAATACAGTGCAGTAATTAATTTATTCTAATTTCCTAGGACTTTGCTACATCTTTTGTTAAAAATGGATTTTTGGTTTAATTAGACGTCCAGCCAGTGACATCAAAAAAGTTATGAGACATTCATTATTTACTTCTACTTGTTTTCAAGGATCTCATGCTTTAGAATTTTTGCCTTAGAATTCAAGGATTCAATTCATTCGAACAGGCATATCAATCACACCGATTGTGGGATCCACAAAATCTTACTCCCGGAGAATAAGCTAAATTTTAAGAGGAACGTGACTTTGATTGTGGTTTAAGGGTGAACATTTTCTTACAGCAAAAATATGGGCTTAAACTGGAACTTTGAAATGCTGATCTTTAAAAGCTGTGTTCTGTTCGTTCTCCACTTCATGAATTGCACAGGTTTAAGCTTAGATTAGACGGTGAACGTAAATGTTCAACGCATTGACTCCTTGACTTCATCAGAAACATTGTCAATATACTGTCAACGTATGGCCTTTTCGATTGGGGACAGAATGACAGTTCTTGTTCTGAAAAGAAGAGAAAATTGTTCTGGATTTGATTTCAGAATCGAAATGAGAAGTGTTCACACGTATCGAATCAGTGTTCCGGATTGCCAATCGAAAAGTAGACTTTGTCAATGCATGAAACGTTGATGATCACACGTTGATGATGGCGCCACTCTGTCAATGTTGTCCCAAGATGTCACAGATTACGCGTTTTTTACCTTTTATTGTCAACATAATGACACGCAAAAACGTTGACGATTATACGCTACTTGACTAGATCCGAAAACTTTGACCGTTGACGCGGTGTTGACAAGAGCATAGATTGGACGGTCAACGTTCAGGGAAAAGGTGATTTTAGGGCAGTTAATTCATTATACAGTTTTTCCGTCCAAATATAGTTCATTCCCCATCTGTCAAGCTATCAACTGTCAAGTTCCATTGTCGATGGATTAAAAACAGCTAAGAAATCACAAATTTTTGAATCTTCTTACTGCTCTGGAAAAAAGTGATTTAAGGTCAACTGGTTGACATTTGGATCGAAATATATTGCAGCTTCGCCATCAGAATATTGTTTGTCTTCCATCTGTCAAGCCGTCAACTATCAAATTCCTTTGAAGGGGCTACGATGTCGATGGATTAAAAAACCTCTAATAGTCAAAACAATTTGAAGATTCTTCTCTGCTCCGGAAAAAGTGCAATTGTGTGACATTTGCATCAAAATATACTTTTGCCGCCACAAACTATCAAAATCCTTTGAAGGATGGCTACGATGTCGATGGATGAAAAAAGTCAAGAGGTCAACGCAGGATACTTTGACATGAAAAATCCGCTGTGTCAACGGAAGGATACAGTCAACGCGTTGATGAGTCAAGATATACAGAAGCAAGGTATGTAGGATGACTACATTTCCCAACTAAATAAACATCCTAAATTAAAACCAAACATCTAACATTTACACTATTTAAATTCAAATAATATTTCCAAATCATTCCAATTCGAATATTCATAATTTACGAACTAACTAGAGTATAGAGATAAAACTTAACGTAAGAAGCAGGCATTCTAAAAAGTAAAGTCAAGCAAAGTCAAAGGAAAGTCAAGTTAAGAAAGTTAAGTCAATGTCAAATTAAAGTCAAATTCGAATATTATATTTTCTATATTTTTTCCATAATTCAAATATCTAAATTACATTTAAATTATAATTTCATTTAAATCATAAACTAAAAAACTATTAAAGTGAATTAAAACTATTTAAACTTAAACAAACTCTATAGTGTTCTAATTTATTCCCTTTCCCGCCCCCTACAATTGGTGTCAGAAGTGTTGCTGGACAAGTGCCGCGAAAAATGTTCTAGTTGTCTTTAAACTATAAAATTACATCACAATTACCTATAGTGTAAAAGTCTAAATAAAAAAAAAAAAGAAAAAAAAAGCATGCAAAGTTATTAAATACCTACTGAAAACGAAAAGTTATTAGTGACAAGAAGTGACAAAGTGATAAGATAGAAAAGAAAAGATTAAAAGCTAAGAATTAAATTAAAAATAAAATCTGAAAGTTCATGCATTCAAAATAATAAGTGCATTAAAATAATAAAAATTGTGCGATACATATACATTAGTGCATAAAAAAAAGCAAATAATTTAACGCGATCAGTGAGTGCATAAGAAAAAAAAAATAACAAGAACGAAAAAAAGAGAACAAAATATAAGAGAAAAAGACCATCAAAAATATTGTTAACGAAGTATACATACAAAATTGGTGAGATCGTTTCATATTTTCTTTTCTCTTACATTACATATTTAATTTATTATACTGCACAAGATCGATTTACTCGTAAAGCGCTGAGTCAGGATTGAATTGAGTGCAATTCGTTGTTACGATCTTGCATCATATGCTTGAGCTTAGTTATCGCATGCAACGAATACTTAACTTTTGGCTGATAAAATAAGAGCTTTTTTATCGCATGTAATTTTATGCTTATTGTTTTATTTTCTCCCGAATAAAAATCAAAACAAAGTTAAGAAAAGAACTTTCAAGACGAACAATATTTTTTTTTGCTATGATCGTAAGAGTGTTATGATGGGGAGGAAAGTGTAAATTTCCGAATGGAAGATTTAAATGAATTAACAACAAAACAATTACAAACAATTTTAAAAGAAAAGAAATTATCATATCGATATAATTTAAAAAAGGAATTAGTAGAAAGAGTATTTAATGCAATTTTGAATGAAGGAAAGTCAGTAGGTAGTTTTATGGAAGAAATTAATAAAGAGGAAACGGAAAAAGATAAAGATAACAATTTTGTTGAAAATATTGAAGCTGCTGAGGGTGATAAAGAGGAAGTTAACGAAAAACTAAGAGAGATGTCGGAAACCAATCATTTTGTTTTTAGGGATGTAGAAGAATCTCTAGATAAATTTTCTGGAGAAACTGGGAAAAATGTAGTTGTGTGGTTGAAAGATTTTGAGGACATAGCTACAGTGTGTAAATGGAATCCCATACAAAAATATTTATACGCGAGGCGTTTACTAAAAGGAGCTGCCAAACTGGCAATTGAATCGAAAAGCGGTATTTGCAGTTGGGATGATTTGAAGCAGTTTCTACTGGACGAGTTTAATAATGCGCCCTCTTGTATAAGTCTTCACAATGAGCTTCAGTCTAGGAAGAAAAAGTATGATGAATCTTTCTTAGAATACATGTATTCAATGAAGCAAATTGCTATGAAGGGAAATTTTGATGACGCATCCTTAATAGCCTATGTTATTCAAGGTATTTCAGATAGCCCTTTGAATAAAACGGTGTTGTATGAAGCAACGACTCTAGATGAACTGAAAAAGAAATTTTTGGTTTATGAAACGATTAAAGGTCATCAAAAAGCTAGTACGAGCAATTATAGAAACCAAACCCAATACAATTCACAAAATGCTAAGGCAAATTTTTCAGGCACGTCTAAAAATGTAACTCAAAAACGATGTACGAACTGTGGTTCTCTCTCTCATGCACAAGATGTGTGCCCAAACAAGAGCAAAGGAGCAAGGTGTTTTGGATGTAGTGAATTTGGTCACATATCTACAAATTGTCCAAAGAAAGAAGCAAAGAATACAAACCAAAATGTGAAAAGAATTAACAGACTCGACTGTTGTGTGAAACTTACGTTGGCTGGAGAGGTGTACGATGTGTTGGTGGATACGGGAGCGGATGTATCTTTGATACAAGAGAGTGTTTGGAGAAGGGCTGGTGCTGTTGGTGTTGATGGGGTTGGAGAAATTTTGACGGGATTTGGGGATGGTAATGCAAACCGTACTCATGGATCTTGTTTGATGGATGTTTCAATCGAAGATGATTGTTATTCCATTAGATTCCATATCGTTCCTGATGAATGGATGTCTGACTGTATGATTTTGGGAAAGAACTTCTTAAGCGTTTCGAAAGTTAGCATTGAGAATGGTTATATTAGTGTAACCAAAATTCCAGAAGCGGTTAGATTAGAAGAAAACAGTATTTCGAAAATGAAAGTAGATGAATTGGTAGAAAAGAGTGACTTAAATTCAATCCTAGATACAAAATTATCACATATATCCAATCTACAAATTCAAAACGAGATTAAAGATTTGGTATGTAATTATGAGCCAAGAAAACCAGAAAAGTGTAAAGTAGAAATGCGAATTGTGTTGTCCGATGAACGTCCAGTGTATCAGAAGCCGAGAAGATTAGCACCACAAGAAAAGGAAGATGTTAAGAAGCAGATAGATTCATGGCTAGCAGAAGGTATAATTCGACATAGTTATTCTGATTATTCAAGTCCGATTGTTTTAGTGAAGAAAAAAGATGGTACTAATAGAATATGCGTTGATTATCGACTATTAAATGCGAAGATTATAAAAGATCGTCATCCACTTCCACTGATAGAAGAGATCCTAGAAGACCTTGTTGAAGGAAAGTTTTTCGTGGTTTTGGATTTCAAAAATGGATTTTTCCATGTGCCAATAGAAAAGGAAAGCCAAAAGTACACTGCAGTTGTAACGCCGGACGGGCATTATGAATTCCTTAAAGCACCCTTTGGTCTTTGTAACTCGCCGTCGGTTTTTCAAAGGTTTGTTAATGCGGTATTTGAGAAGTTATTGCGTTCAGGGTGGTTACGAATCTTCGTTGATGATTTGGTTGTTCAAGCTGGAAGTCCTGAAGAATGTCTTGAAAAACTCAAATTAGTTTTCGAGGTAGCAGCTGAAAATGGTCTTGTTATTAACTGGAAGAAGTGTAAATTCATCACAGAAAAGATCGAATTTTTGGGTCACGTAGTAGAGAACGGCTCATTGAAGCCATCGAAGGAAAAACTCAATGCAGTCCAAAATTTTCCGAAGCCGGATACAGTAAAGAAAATTCAGTCGTTTCTGGGCCTGACTGGTTTTTTCAGGCGATTCATTGCTGGATATGCAGTTCTTGCGAAACCTTTATCAGACTTATTACGTAAAGATACGCCATTTTGTTTTGGTCCAAGTCAAGTTGAAGCTTTCCATAATTTGAAGGATGCTTTATGCAAAGATCCAGTTTTGAAACTTTACAATCCAGAGTTAGAAACGGAGCTTCATACAGACGCAAGTAAGGTTGGATACGGAGGTGTCTTACTTCAAAGGCACAATGATAATGAAATGCATCCTGTTTTCTATATAAGTTACAAGTCGTCGAAATCTGAAAGCAATTTTACCAGTTATGAACAAGAAGTTTTGGCAATTGTAAAGTGTTTGCAGAAGTTGAGGGTATATCTTTTGGGGATACCGTTCAAAATATTTACAGACTGTAAGGCGTTTACAGCTACTATGAGGAAGAAGGAGCTATGTACGAGAGTTGCCAGGTGGGCAATATTTCTTCAAGATTTTAACTGCGAAGTCCTTCACAGAGCTGGTACATCGATGAAGCACGTAGACGCGCTTAGTCGATTTCCGGTAATAATGAGGGTAGAAGATGGTGTTTTGCATCGCGTTAGAAAAGCGCAAGAAACGGATGAGTTTTGTTCGCTGATAGCAAATATCTTGAAACATCAGGAGCATGAAGATTTTGTTATGCGCAACGGTGTTCTTTACAAATTTGTTGAGGGTGATTATTCTCTGGTTGTTCCAAAGAAGCTACAAAGAGAAGTACTGCGAGGCATACACGAGCAAGGTCACATGAATGCAAGGAAGGTCGAAGTTTTGGCGAGAAAAGATTTTTGTATACCGAACATGTCATCGAAAATTAAACAAGTGATTGCGAATTGTATACCATGTATCCTTGGAGCGAGAAAGAGCGGAAAGCAGGAGTGTTTACTCAACTCAATCGAAAAATCATTGTGCTCATTGTGCTTTGACAGCTATGGTGTGACGTCATATGATTTGGATATTAGATAGAAGAAAAGAATTTTATTTCATTGGATTGATTTTATTAAGGGTATTCATAAATAAATAATAAATTGGGTGGCGCAACAGCTCGTGGAGAACCAGGGCCTAATGACTTACAACTCACAACCATTCATATGTGCGTGTTGTTGGTAGGAATGGAGGGGACCTACAGTTTTTTGCCGAGTCCGAACGGCTAATTGAACAGCACTTATCCATGACAAGTATACTCTTGGAAGATTTGTCAATTCCTCGCAATAGGCAGTACCTCGGATAAAAAATTTCTGTTTTTAGGTGGCACGGCTGGGAATCGAACGGCTGGGAATCGTATTCATGTAATGGCGTAAAGTTGTCGTTAACTAGTAAAGTTGTAGGTAAACTTCGTAAATCTGTCTAATTTTCCATACAAATTATGACAGATTAACCAAGTTTCAAACTTTACTACGTTGACGACGGCTTATCGTTGTTGTATTTATAAATACCCTCATTATTTTTCTTTTTTATGGGAATTATTTATTTAAATGATTAATTTAAAAATATATTGCCTCTTCGATTGGCAATCCGGAAGACCGATTCGATACGTGTGAACGGTTCTCATTTCGGTTCTGAAATCAAATCCAGAACTGTCATTCTGTCTCCAATAGAAAAGGCCAATAGCTTACATTTAAAAATAGACGTAAAAACTTATGTTTAAACGCACAAGTTAAGCTTTCTTTAGATCAGTTTCCATAAACTTCCATTCTGTATATAAAGATTGGTTGGTGGTACAAATATTTCAAGAATTCTAATGTTTTCCAGGAAAGTTTGGTTAAATTTTGTTCAATTTATTGTTTCTGTCTGGGGAATTATTGCATTCCAAATCACCACAAAGAACCACTTTTAAGTTCGTTTTTAACTGAAAGCACAAAAATTATAAAAATCCAATTGAAATCTTCCAATAAACAACCGTACTTGTCAAACTGGCAGATGATTGAGACGTCACGCCGAACCAAGATGGCGAATTTGGTTTTTTCAATGAGCATACCTTGTTTCTGTATATCGTGTTGATGAGTAGTCTGTCATTAGCTGCGTTTTATTATCTCTGGGTTGAGGTTATCTGTTAACATATATTACAAAAACAACGTGGGATCAAGGTTAATTTCAATAACCCAGATAGAGGTTTTCACTCTGACCGGCAGAAGGCTATTTACCATTGTGAATAATGTCAGCGATTTGTCAGCAGTGTTAGGAATAGAGAGGAAAAGAGACAAGTGTTAACATGAAAAGTAAATAAACATAAGAAACTAACCCGCATCGTTTTATTTTCAAGAAGTGAACCATATGGGTTATAAGCGATAATAAAACGCAACTATAGTGTCCTAACTGCGTTGACAGGCTGATTACACGGCCAACAAAAATAATCAATGCATCGACCCTTAAATTTGTATCAGCGTGAGTGTCAACGCAGCCGTTAACGCATGGACAATACTCTGCATTGACGATCACACGACAAGACAAGACAATTTTGGGACTGAATTTGAAGTAATTTTGCGTTGACCGTCTAAACGCCATCTACAACTACTACTTTTTGACACGACAAGTGAAGAATATTTCCTCGCATACTTTTGTGCCGTCCGTCAACTCGGGTTTTCGACATATGTATTCCCATTAGAAAATTAAAAAATAACCGTTTTTCGCAATTTTTGAGGTTCTGTAACAACAAGAGAAAATATTTTGCAATACAATTAGGAACGATTCATAAACTTTGGTGAACTAACTTGTGATTTCTCGAAGACTTAAACGGAAATGCGAAATAAATTGTTTTATGTCACTATACTGCCAGTTTTCCAATTGTGTAAATCCGGCATAGAGCTACAATGCCTCTAAACGCAGAAATATTATTAATAAAAGTTACGTGATGTTGAATAAAGCCATTTTATAAGCTAAACGCGTTTATATGTTGAATAATAAACGTAATAGATTTGTCTTTTTGGTATTTTATTTGACACAAGGACATTGTAACCAAAGTGGGTCAGAAAATGTTTTATGAATAAGGTTTTCGCACCGTTGAATAGATTTTTAATAAGGGCTTATACACTACGTAATTATTCAATCGTTGGGAGGTGTGTTAGCAAATCCTAATGAATAGGACTGTTACTTGTTATTACTACTGACAGGATTACTTGTGAAAATCAAGCCAAAATATGTAGGTACTTTGGTCGTCCACTTTCTGAAGGTGTACGAGTGGCTCAGTTTAGTCTGGTAGTCATTAAGATCCTGTAACAATGTCATCACCCATTCAAAGTCATTGACAGCTATTGCCAAATGATTGACAGATCTTACTGTACTTAACCTAGTGCTGGTAGTTTTTTTTTATAGCATTTTCAAAAAAAAAAAAGTTAATTGGCGGACCCTATAGATAAAGCAGACAGTACCAATCGATTCAGCAAATCAAAAAAATAAAAGATACAACTTCGAAAATTTTGTTTCCAAAATTGCAGATTTGGCCCCACTGTGCCATGTCGTTTGAGCAAATCATCATCTGGTTTTGCTTTCTGATAAAAAAAACCCAAATTTGGGCTTTTAGAATCTCAAAAGGCTACAATTTTTTTTTAATTCAAGATAGAGTTAAATAACTAATAATAGGCAACTTTTTTCTTAAATATAAAAAAAAAACAGATTTCAAGCTTTCTAATTGAACTTTTATTTTATTTTATTTCAGTTCTCACCGCCTTTACTTCCACCACCAGCTTAACGACATCGTCAACGACAACAGCTCTTTCAACAACTCCAATGGTTCACAATTCTCCAGCAACTCTGCTCTTTACAACATATCGTGACATAAAAATGGCAAATATCACCCGGCTATCAGGGACACCAGCAGTTGATGTGATAGCAAAAGATTTGATGGAAACAATGGCCATTGATTTTTACTACGAGAAGAATTTAGTGTGTTGGGCCGATTGTGGCCACGAGATTATTGAATGTATCAATGTTAGTTCGACGACTTCCACAAAAGCCCTGAAACAGACAATAATTTCATCGGGATTGGACAAACCTGAAGGACTAGCGATTGATTGGTATACTGATAAAATCTATTGGACCGATGGTGAAACCAATCGAATTGAAGTTGCAACACTAAATGGCAAATATCAGAAGGTCCTGTTCTGGGCAGATCTGGATCAACCGCGGGCAATAGCTTTGGTTCCCAAAAGTCGCCTCATGATCTGGACCGATTGGGGTGATAATCCGAAAATAGAACGGGCCAGTATGGATGGTGATCCATTTTCAAGGATGACTCTGGTAAAAGATGACCTCTTTTGGCCAAATGGACTAACTGTTGATCTTGAAAATGATCTTATCTACTGGGTCGATGGGAAGTTGTTGTTCTTGGATGTGATGAACTTGGACGGAAGTGGGCGCAGGACGGTTATAAAGGATCTAAAATACCCTTACAGTTTGACGTTCTTTGATCAGCGCCTATATTGGACTGACTGGTCCGTGGGATCGATCAACACATACGATTTAGTAACCAAAGAAATGAAGGAATTGATAGACACTCCCGAATTTCCAATCGCTGTCAGAGCTTGGGACCGTTCTTTGCAGCCTTTTGGTGATAATCCATGTGCTCATAACAATGGAAACTGTTCTCACCTCTGCCTACTATCAACCAATGCTCAGGGTTATAGTTGTGCATGTCCAACGGGAGTCAAACTTCTCACACCATTTACTTGTGCCAATGGATCCCAGGAGATGCTGTTCCTTGTACAACGAACTCAGATCAGTAAAATATCACTTGATCTGCCTGATTTTACTATATTCCCGCTAAGCCTGGGTAAGGTGAAATATGCAATTGCTATCGACTATGATCCAGTAGAAGAATACATCTACTGGTCTGATGTTGAGCTCTTCGCAATACGCCGAGTTCATCCTGATGGGACCGGGCTGCAAGACTTTTTAACTTCAGAAGTGAAGCATCCAGATGGTCTGGCAGTAGATTGGTTAGCTAGAAATCTCTACTGGACAGACTCAGAAACTGATCGCATTGAAGTCTGCCGTCTGGATGGATCAGCGAGAAAAGTTTTAATCTATGAGCATTTGGAAGAACCCAGAGCAATTGCACTGGCACCAAGCCTGGGATGGATGTTCTGGAGTGATTGGAATGAAAAGAAACCAAAGGTTGAACGATCATCTTTGGATGGATCGGAAAGAGTAGTGCTGGTTTCAGAAGATCTGGGTTGGCCGAACGGAATTGCGTTGGATATTGAAGCAAAGACAATTTACTGGTGTGACGGGAAGACAGATAAGATTGAAGTTGCTAGTATGGACGGGTCTGACAGAAGAGTGGTCATAAGTGAGAATCTGAAGCATCTTTTTGGTGAGTAAAGTCCCAAATATTATCTTTCCCCCGTTAAAAACTTTTTTTTTGCAGGTCTCAGTCTTTTAGATGACTATCTCTATTGGACCGATTGGCAGCGGCGATCAATTGATCGGGCACATAAAATCACAGGGAATAATAGAATCACTGTAGTTGATCAATTTCCAGACTTGATGGGTTTGAAAGTAACTCGTTTAAGAGAAGTAAGGGGCACAAATGCTTGTGCAATCCAAAATGGAGGTTGTTCCCATCTTTGTTTGAATAGACCGCGTGACTATGTCTGCCGTTGTTCAATCGAATACGAACTATCTAATGACAAGAAAACATGTGTGATCCCTGAGGCGTTTCTTCTGTTCTCCCGCCAGGAGCACATAGGAAGGATTTCAATAGACTACAACGAAGGAAACCATAACGACGATGTGATCCCTTTCAAAAACGTTCGTGATGCCCATGCTCTTGACGTTGATGTGGCAGAACGTAGAATATACTGGACAGACCAGAAGTCGAAATGCATTTATAGAGCCTTCTTGAATGGTTCAATAGTGCAGCGTATAGTTGACGCTGGTTTGATTCGTCCGGAGGGAATTGCTGTAGATTGGCTGGCACATAACATTTATTGGACGGATTCTGAAGCTAGGCGTATTGAAGTTGCGCGATTGGATGGAACTAGCAGAAAAGTTCTCCTTTGGAAAGGAATTGAAGAACCACGCAGCTTGGTTCTAGACCCAAAGAAAGGATATATGTATTGGACAGAATCTCCGTCCGATTCTATTCGAAGAGCTGCAATGGATGGTTCCGAATTAATGACAATAATCTCGGCAGCAAACCATGCTACAGGGCTTACTTTAGATCCAGAAACAAGACGTCTTTATTGGGCTTCACAGAGCAGGCCAACTAAAATTGAATCGGCTGACTCTGATGGAAAAAAGAGGCAGGTTCTTGTAGGAACCGATGTAGATGAGCCATATGCTGTGTCACTTTATCAAGACTATGTTTACTGGAGTGATTGGAATACTGGTGACATTGAGAGAGTTCATAAAATTACTGGACAAAACAGAAGTTTAGTGCACAATGACATGACTTACATAAGCTCTTTGTTGATTTTTTATAATAATCGACAAACTGGTACGAACATTTGTCGAAATAATAACGGCGGGTGCTCGCATCTGTGTCTGGCACTACCAGGAAGACGATCAATGACGTGTGGCTGCCCAACACACTTTACATTAGCCAAAGACAACGTTGGATGTCTGCCGCCAAAGAATTACATCATATTCAGTCAGCGAAACTCATTTGGACGTTTGCTGCCCAATACTTCAGACTGTCCAGACGTTCCACTTCCAGTGAGTGGAAAAAATGTTCGTGCCGTGGAATATGATCCAATTACGAACCATTTGTATTGGGTGAGTTTATACAAAAAATATTTTTGTTGTTATTTTTAGAAATTACAATCGCACTCCTCTGTGTTGTCAGTAAATATTCGATTGGATATTAATTTTAAATGCTACGTTTAAATTGTATATTGGTGATGAGTCAAATGTGTGAATACTTCAAACGATGAATTTAGTTCTAAAATATAAATTGAAAGAAAACTTTCCTGAATATATTTTTCTTTTGAATGTAAACGTATAGAGGAGCAATTCAATCTGAACACTGAGGCTATTTTGTATTTTTTGAAATCGTATTCCTTAAAACTATTCATACTAAGTTCCCACGTAATAATTTAGATGGAAAAACAAACTGCGACGAAAAATCTCTTAAAATATTATATTTTAAGATCTTTTTCTCGAGTCTCAATAAATCAATTTTGCACTTTCATTTTTGATTTATATTGGCCCGCCCTAATCCATAGTATTTTCATTTAAATTAACTTCGTATTATCCCTTCAAGCTACAAATATGCATTATCCATTTCATTCAATATTTAGATACGGTCCGATCGATAAATTTAAAGTTACAATGACAATTTAACACTGCAAAAGTTTGGACACACTTTTTAAATTTCAAAATTGTTCAGGGCATTGTTCATTCTTCCTTAACGGGTTTGAAGTTCATACTTCAGCTATCTCAATCAGCTTTGAGAAGCTAACTATTATACATAATTCTAGTCACTTTTTCTTCTATTGAATCAGACTCCTGGAAGGTACATGTTAGCTTGTAATAGTGTTTAGTCGAAGTACCAAAGTTAGCATGCATCCAAATATGTTTTGAGAAATAAAAAATGAAGCACTTATTTATTTACCCTTTAACAATTTTATTTCAGGTCGAAGGACGAAGCCACAGCATTAAATGGTCTCCAGTGAATGGCACTCGGGTCACAACATTAGTTGGCTCAGGATCACAGCCATTTGATATTGCAATCGATGTCATTGGACGGCTTCTCTTTTGGACTTGTTCACACACAAATACAATAAATGTGACAAAGTATGAAAGAAAAATTTTGGTAGTACAAAATTATTAACTAATCGTAAATCTTAAACAGTTTTAAAGGTGAATCAATTGGAGTTATCGACACTGGTGATTCAGAGAAACCACGAAATATTGCCGTACACGCTATGAAGCGTCTTCTCTTTTGGACAGACGTTGGCAGTCAACAAGCAATTATGCGATCCCGAGTAGATGGTGCAGAACGTGTGATTTTAGCTTTTAAATTGGAAGGCGTCACTGCTTTGGCCGTGGATCAACAAACTGATATGGTTTTCTATGCTCATGGCAAACGAATTGATTCGATGGACATAAATGGGAAGAATAAGTAAGTAAACACCGGCTATAAAGATTGCTCTGCTTATCATAATTTTAATTTCCCAGGAAAATTCTCGTATCTACGCACATAAGCCAAGTTATTTCCATAGCAGCATTACAAGGATTTGTGTATTGGCTCGATGACAAGACAGGTGTTGAGCGTGTAACAATAACTGGTGAAGGCCGACGACCTGAGATTCAACGCCTTTCTCAAATCACCGATATTGTAGCTGTTTGGACACCAGAATCCAAACTTTTCCGAAATCACACATGTCTACAAGCTAAGAACAAGTGTTCGCATATTTGTATCGCATCGGCAGAAGGTCGTTCCAGAGATATCTGTTCTTGTCCACAGGGGTTGATGCTTTTGGAAGATAAGCAAAATTGCAGTGCTCTTCCCGCATGTGGGCCAGACTATTTTACCTGTGCAGCACCAGTATCTGGTAGTGGACCAAATAACGATCACAATAAAGATTGTATTCCGGCTTCTTGGCGTTGCGATGGTCAAAACGATTGTCCTGACAAATCAGATGAAGTTGGGTGTCCGTCATGTCGGCAAGATCAATTCCGATGTCAATCGGGTGAATGCATCGATAAGAGCCTTGTATGCGATGGAACTACCAACTGTGCCAATGGTCATGACGAAGCAGACTGCTGCAAGCGCCCTCAGGATTTCCAATGTCCCATCAATAAAGTTTGCATTGCTTCTTCAGACCTTTGCGACGGCTGGGATCATTGTGCAGATGGCGCTGATGAAAACCCCGAAATTTGCAGTCAAACTAACCAAAGGCCTATAGTTCCAGCTTCTGATAAAAAAGCATTTATGATCCTTATAGTAGCCACAATGATTACCATCTTCTCGATTGTATATATACTGCAGTTTTGTCGTGCTCGCCTGGGCAAGAATCGTAATGAACCAAAAGATGACCAAGCGTCAGATCCCCTGTCACCAACTCTGAGCAAAAGTCAACGTGTTTCGAAAATAGCATCAGTTGCCGATGCAGTCAGAATGTCAACGCTAAATAGCCGAAACAGCATGAACAGCTACGATCGCAACCATATCACAGGTGCTTCCAGTTCAACAACAAATGGCAGCAGTATGGTTGCGTATCCAATAAATCCGCCACCTAGTCCAGCAACCCGAAGCCGTAGACCTTATCGACATTACAAAATCATCAACCAGCCACCCCCACCGACACCATGCTCCACAGATATTTGCGATGAAAGCGATTCGAACTACACCAGCAAAAGCAATAGTAATAATAGCAATGGCGGATGTGTGGGAGGCGGCAGTGGCAGTGGTGCCACAAAACTGTCTTCCTCAGCGCAATATAATTACGATAGCGAACCATATCCACCGCCACCCACACCCCGATCTCATTACCATAGCGATGTGAGAATAGTTCCCGAGAGTTGTCCGCCATCGCCGAGTTCAAGGAGTTCGACGTACTTTTCTCCATTGCCACCACCACCGTCACCAGTGCAATCACCCAGTCGGGGGTTCACGTAACAGTTCGAGATTTTCATGTAAGAATTTTCATTTTAGTGTAAAAAGTTAAGCCCTTATATTTAAGGAACGGAAAGTTAATTTTTTTTTATTGTTGAAAATATGTATTTTGTTTTTTGAGAAGAAGAAGGCTCTTAAAGAAAGAAAAAATGTCTGCAAAACGATGTGCCAAATATACAAGAGGTTTGAATGCAAAGTTATTATTTAAAATAATACAAACATATGACAGATGGAAAAGGAAGATAAAGGTTTAAAAATGATTTTCTTACTTGAGGAATATATATGGATTTCCATGCTATTGCTGTGATGAAGAAATCTGACAAGATGTCTATTTTATAACAATTTAGTACATGTTACATTGATAACAAGATAATAATTGTAAATCTTTAGAGTGGCCTAGAGTTGGATTATAAAAAATAACTTATCATAATTCAAAACAAATACATTTGAAGCGCCCAGGGGAAAAATGACTTAGATCCATTTATTTGAAAATTGAAATAATGATGAAAATTTGTAGCTTTTCATGAATACTAATCTGATGATCTCCACAAAGAACTTGAAAATCTCTAAAAATTGCCCTTTTTCTAAACAAAAATTGTTTCAAAAGTTTTTGTTTGCTCTTAAAACCATTAAAACCATATTTAAACAAAACATGTACCTAGACTAGAGACATGTGAGCTTAGAAATTTTAAAAGAATTACCCGATATTCTAAATACTTCATCTACGAATGACGATTAGTGATTTGTGGTTTTACAAAGTATTATAATTGCAAAGAACTTTGGATGCCATCACACAGATCCGATGGACAACCTTGTTACTCCCATTTTATTTTGATGGCGATTATATTTTTTCGTCTTTCCCGGGCCTTCGCAGCCACAGTTATGCTAGTCGTCGTATTTAAACCCGAAATATAATCGCTTGTTTTTGCTGTTTTACCTTTCTTTTCGGGTTTTTATATCTATTTATGAAGACGTGTGTAATTTAGGTTTGACTTTATTTCAAAACAAATCTTGTGAAAATTTGGTTTAAATTTCATATCATTCGAAATATGGTTGTGTATGGGTTTTGAGATATTTTTCAACGAAATTCCCTCATTGGCTCTAGTGAAAACAAAGTATAAAATTAAGTAACTAAGAAATCCATCTTTATCAAAACACGACGAAGATGAAGACAATTAGAAAGAAATTTACTTTTATGCAGGTGGGCAAAACGCCAAAATCAAACTGTATATAAAGTTTTATAATAACTGACTTTTCATTTTACAAATCATTTCCTCATGGGTGTCGGTTTTTTTTTTTTGATAAACATAACATTAACCGAGAACTCAATCATTCAATCGTGGTTTGATATATTAGGCTATGGTAACAGTGGATGCGTTTTCTGACGAACAATTGTTCTGACGTATTCGCCATCATTTCTCACGAACGCTTGAACAAAATCAAATCAGTGCATGTTCTGACAAACAAAACGCATGTAGTGTAACGATTTCATTAACTTCTGTGGTTTTGTTAGTTCTGGCGGGTATGACAGAACAATTGTTCGTCAGAATACGCATCTACTGTAACCGTAGCCTAAATTGTACATGTGCACAGGTTACAGGTTTACATTAATGTCGACTAGGCTGCTTTGTCTATGTTAAAATAAAAGAAAATGTGTGGAATCACTATATAGTTCTCATATCGTCTCCTGATTGCAAGAACTGGGTAATTCGATTTTTAATTTTAATTTTTAATCTCGGCAAAAACATCTCATTTTATACAGTAGACTTTTCGTCCAATTTCGATCTGCCAAAAACAAATCCATACATATAGGATATTTGTGAAGTATGTATATGAAACATACAAATTTAACTTTCCCTCATTCTCAAGTAGCTTGGTATCTATTATCGTTGCAATCTCCAAAATTTGTAAAATTAAGCTACCTAGTTTTTGCAATCAAACGACGATATAACTTATCAAACTAAATCTTCCATTTGCTTGTTCAGCTCCTATGTTCTATCTGTCAAATGTTTTTATTTAAAGTACTACTTAACACCCAAACGAGCTTATAACTGTTAATAATATATTTTATAAGCGTCTGCTTTTTGTTAAAAAAAAATGTAATATAAAATGTAAATATTTTATTTTCATATATTAATATAGTTTCTAAGAATAAATTAGAAATTAAAATACTTACATAAAATTAACTTTAACCAAAAAGTGCCTCATTTTTATATAAAAAAAAAACTTAAATTCTATTAACGAACATCACTTAGATAAATTGTATTAAATTTTAAAGCAATTATTTATGTTAAAACAAAATTTTCAAACTTGTTTTTTTTCTAATTAGAAAAACATTGTTATTCCGATGTTAATTTTATTATTTCTAAAAACAACGACTAAATTGTTGCTTTCTTTTAAGTACAAAAAATACAAAATTACATATATTATACGATTAATCAAAAATTAAAAAAAATAGTTGTGTGTCAAATTAAAAGCAAAGAAAAAAGCAATTTTTACGTTAATTATATTAAATTGCAATTCAATGTTTTAAGACTGATTAGTAACAAAAATAGGAAACAAAAAAATAAATGATGAATTTCATCATGATGTCGAAATTTCTTTAGAAAGGTTATGTTTCGCCAAAACTTGTAAAAGTAAAAACCTGTTGAAATACATACATCGTTTATGGATGATGTTATATGAATTTAAAAATAAGAGAAAAAGGATGCAAATTGTATCAATATTTGTACAGTGTATTATTGGATTTTTAAGTGCTATATTATATATTAAAACAAAAATTGTAACTGTGTAATTAATCAAAATGAAAATAAAATATAATTTTATATTTTAATTAACTTTGATGATTTAATTTATTTTTAAAAAAATTCTCTTACACAATTTATTTTTGATATGGTTTACCCAAAAATATTTTTGAATAATTTCCTCGTTAAATTTCGATTTCGTTTAGGTTCCCTTAACTCAATTTGTCTCCTGTGAGTTGCATATTCTTCAAATGCTTCGGTGTCCAAAGGCCCCCAAGTTTTCTCGGGTCGAAATATCTTGGAAATTTTCTGTGATTATAAACAAATTATTTACAGTTGTGTTGGTTATGGATTAGAAAACTTTTAGAGAAGCAAAACAAAATTCAAGGTACGGTTTAATAGTTAAATAGGACTTGTTTTATAATATGAGATCTACTGATAAAAGTTAAGCTCATATCTATAAATGCATTATCAATTCAAGTTGCAAACGTTTATTTATAAGTTTCGTTTTAAAACGCTAAAAGACTTACTTTTCTCAAACAGAGATTGTCCTTTGATTGTTTAAGTACTGCATATAGACCCCAAGCGGGTATTTGTATTAATCCAAATAATGACAACATCCAACCGATTACTTAAACAAAGAAAAAAATAATTTTCAAACCAATATTTCTTAAAATTATTATCTCACCATGAGCAACATAAGGATATTCGACATCTTTGTAGGTTATAGGCTTGAATACAATCAATGTATAAACAAGCACAGACATCATTAGACCTGGAGTAATTACTCCCCAACATATACGCCAATATATGCCAGTCTTTTTCCCTACCATAAACTGTATGTCCTCACAGAAGCGCTTGACACCATACACCCAACCAACTGCTAAGAGCTCTCCAATGGCAAGAACTAAGGCAGGTAACGACACTCCATAGAAGTCTACAAGATTCAAAATAAACTGTCCACCAGGTGTAGTATAAACGATGCTTATACTAAAGCCAATCAGTGCTAAGGCTAAGGCAACTGGCCAATTTGGTAGACTACAAAACTGATCCCGAATTACTCGAATAATACACGAACCCATTCCAACGGTACTGCCAATTCCAAGGACGAATAACATCAAGAAGAAAAGAACTGCGAAGGCCTAAAGGTAGTTTGATTTATAAACCTACTATCGATCCCTTACCTGTGGAATGAATTCGAATTTTGAAATAGCATCTGGGTATGAGATGAAAGCAAGACCAGCACCACCTTTGACCACTGAGGCGATGTCGTTGGTTTCCGTTTGATAAGCAAGGTTACCTAGTATTCCGAAAGTAATGCAGCCTGCAATAAGTGATGAGCATGAGTCCATAGTTGTGATTATGATGATGTCCCTAAGGAAATCTGTTATAAAATTGGCTTCAATGGTAGGAAATTTGAATGGCTACCTTGAAACGTTCCTATTAAAGTTATTGTACGAAGCATAGGTTATCAATGTTCCAAAACAAATGGCCAGCGAAAAGAAAACTTGTGTCACTGCTGCATACCAAACCTTGAAGTTATTAATTTAATAGTACCGTAAAATTATATGTTTAAAAAAAAAAATGTAATTCTTACAAGTGGGTTAAGAAGCTCATTCCATTGAGGCTTGAAAAAGTAAATTATTCCATCCATAGCTCCAGGTAATGTAGCTGCACGCAGAAGAAGAACAAGCAAAACAACATATGGAAAACTTCCAAGGAAGTAAGAAACTTTACCGGAGCTCTTTACTCCTCTAATAAGAACCGTCCCAATTATTATCCAAGCAATTGCTAAACAAGCGACTAGCTCTAGATTTGGATATCCTATTCCATCGATGATTGATTCCTTTTCTTGAAGAATAACTTTTCTAAAAATAATTATGTTGTAAGAAAATAAAGTGTTGAAATACTTCTTATTTTGCTCACTGAAAATAGAGTTCAGCTGAAGACATTTTAGTAGAATTTGATATAGTAGCAGATCCACTCAAGCACTTGTCACCCCATTCATCACGACAATAGCTCCATGGCAGTATATATGAAAATGATGCGACTAGATAACGGAATGTTAGAGCCATAATACTAGAATAGTATGTTATAGAAGCTCCTGTTGCTAAAATTTGACCGGCTGCTACCCCTTTAAATGAATACATTCAATGCGAATTTAATCAGTACAAAATAAAATAACAATCTTGTAAATTGCCATTTAACTTATATAACTTTAACTTTTAATTTAAATTTGGTCAATGGGCACAAAAGTTGACTAAATTTAACAGTATTTCTACCTTATAAACTAGACTAATCTTTTCGACGGCATTTGATGTTCTAAAATCAAACCACTGCAAGACTTTAATTTTTTGAATAACCATTAATGAAGCTTTCGCCGCCTATACTTCTTTTTTTGCCATCACTCACACCCAAAATCTGCTGTGGGCTCTCGGTCTATTTTAATTGACAACAATCGATCGTACTGCGAACAATCTAAAATATTTAAATGCTCTAAAAAGACGGTATTAAATGCTGTTCAATATCTTAAGAAAAAATAATCCTTAGAAAAAGTGCCACGCAACCCAACGGCAAGGTCAAATTCTCCAAGGGAAGATGGACAAAACGAGAGTGAACCGTCTATTGATAGTTTTAAAAGAAGATTCGGTGAAGCTGGCCTCTTTGGACGCTTAGCCAGGAATGAGCCCTTACTGATTGAGCGACTCATGAAAAAATACACTTGGACTTCGCCTTAAAATGGAAAATGTGTTTTTTTTTTCGAATGAAACGAAAATTAACTTAGTCTGATACAAAAAAGCACAAATTAACTTTGCAGGCATTAATTTACATTTATCGAACGCTACTGCTACTACATCCGTAGCCAAGGTAAGCTCATTCAGACCTATGGGTAAGACCCTAAAACCATTTGTATTCAAAGCTTTCATACATAGTTCTCACATTTTGAAGCTGTGAATTCACATCTGTGAATTCAAGCTGAATTTATTCATTATTTTATTAAAATATGTATGTACTATAGACCGAGAGCCCACAGCAGATTTAAGGTGTGAACGATAGCAAAAAAAGAAGTATAGGCGTCGAAAGCTTCATTAAAGACTATTAAAAAATCAAAGTCTTGCAATCCACACCTGGGGCCTTTGCGAGAAACAGTGCATCGAAAAACAAATATGAATGCAACTTCGAGGAAAATCGTGTTAGCCGAAATTGGTTTTCATCCCTCCCTAGATAAGCTCCGCGGATCCCATATCACGGAATTTGAGATCATTTGAGTGTTTAATTCACCCTGCCAGACTGTTTAAAAAAACCGTTTTTCACTTAGAGTTTTGAATTTTTTAAACGGTCCGGTAGAGTGAACTATACACTCAAATGGTCTCAGATTCCATGATATGTGATCAGAGGAGCTTCTCAAGGGAGGAGTGAAAACCAATTTCGGCTAACACGATTATAACACGATTATCCTCGAAGTTGCATTCATATTTTTTTTTTTCGATGCACTGTTTCTCGCAAAGGCCCCAGTTGTGGACTGCAAGAATTTGATTTTTTTAATAGTCTTTAATGGAGCTTTCGACGCCTATACTTCTTTTTTTGCTATCGTTCACACCCAAAATCTGCTGTGGGCTCTTACAGCCCTATTATTGACACGATTCAAAACTAGTTTTAACATAAAACTAGTTTTATATAGTCCCGGAGCCCACCGTATGATTACCTATCTCATCGTGGCCACGCAAAAATTGGATGCCAACCGATAGCTTTAGTCCAAACATTTACAAAACTGCTGGTCGCACAAGCTATATCTGGTCGCAATGGTTAGAAAATGCACTTTTCAGGTTGCATTTTCCGCTAAATGTACCTATAATATAAGCAACTTTTATAAATGGGGTATCAACTGAAATCTATGACTGTCCTCTACACGATACCATTGGTCGGACTGACTTTTTTTGGCTGTTACGACGTCTCATAACAGCTCCCAGACTATACAGAACTAGTTTTACGTTAAAACTAGTTTTGAATCGTGTCAATAATAGGGCTGTTAGTCTACTAGAAATATAAAAGAAAATTTGAAACAGCAGTTTTCAAATTTCTATCACTAAAAACAAATTTAACTCGGTTTTTAAAGCGTCAAAAAACGTTTTTTTTTTTATATTTAAAAACTAAAAGCAACAACCAATTATTTACTGTGTCTTCCTCGCATACTTTGAAAAAATCACATTTCTTGAAGAGCAGACTAAAAACTACTTTTTTCTTCAACGGAACTTGAGTATATTAATCACAGAATTTTAAAAAAGAACTTTAATAAATTTAAATATGCTCTATTTAGATTCAATGATTCTTTGAAATATATTTAAATTTACCTTTAAGAACTGGAGCAAAAGAGAATGCTTTTATAACTCCTCGTCCCGAAAATTGCCCAATTAATATCTCAAGGTAGTACACTGGTCTTCCAATAATTAACAAGACAATCAAATACGGAATAACGAATGTTCCCCCACCATTTTGAAAAGCCACATAAGGAAATCTCCAAATGTTCCCAAGTCCAACGGATAGCGAAATGCAAGAAAATAGAAATTCAATCTCGTTTCCCCATTGTTCTTTTGATTTTTGTATTTTTGTAGTAGAAATCTTTTTTTTCTCTTCAATAAATTGTTCACTTTCTTTAAATTCCATGGTATGATTATAACTAAGATAAAAAAGATTTTGCTTCTTCAACTAACTTAAATGAACTGATGTCCGATGAGAATAGAATGATTTCAACAGCTTAACACTACTAAATGCCTCATTATCCAATTTATTTGAACAACTATAATCATTATTGCACGCAAGCATTCTGTTAGATGTAAAATAAATTTAAAGCAAGTAGTGCTAATTAAAAACCCTGCTTGTATTTGCTTAGAGTAGCCAAGTTGATAAATGTGTTTGATCTTGCTTCTATTTTGTGTGTGCAAGATCGAGGACGATATTTTGGTGATAAGGTACAATAATGTTGCAAATATCGTGCGATCAGAAAAACACGAAGAGATTAAATTGAATGTGTGAATTGGTCGAAATGTGTACATAAGTGATTATCTCCTTTTGACAAAGAACTCGAGAGGTTCCAATGAAAACCTAGGTAACAATGATCTATAAGCAGACTTTTAAGCGTTAATATTTCTTATTATTTTTTAATAAACATTACCTCAGGAGAACAAAATCAGTTTAGTAGATTGCTGCAACTTTAAATAAATGAGTCTATACTTAACGATGACTGCATGTATTTTATCGGCTTAGAGTGAAAAGCAGCTAACTCCTATTTTGCAGTTTTTACAAAAAATTATTAAAAAAGTGTTTGCATTATTTGAATAAAACCAAAATTACATTAAGTATTTTTTAACACTCGTCATTGCTAAATGCAGTTAAATTGAAAATTTTTGAAGTGGTCTATAATGATAAAAAATTGGAGCTAGCCGCTTTTCACTCTAAGCCGACGATTTACATTATATAGATATGTTGGTATATTATTCTCATAATATTATTGTTATCTTCTACAACCTTTGAACAGGTTTCAACGCAATGCATTTTTATTTTCAAATAACATTAATATCAATCTGGAAAGCTCTTCCAGCTCAGCAATTTTTATTGGTGGGACACATCAGTCGCCTGTGATAGTCAGTCGGTGGCTTTCTTAACGTTAAAACTTGTTCATTGGCTTCAGAAAACCTTGTTGTTTGTATCTCCTTAAGATTCTAAGGATACGTACCAACCTAGAGCACTACCGTTATTGATGGGCAGTATGTGATACAGCTTAAGGGTGCTCAGTTATCTGATAATGCAACAAATATGTTGCGATTTGTTGAAAATGCCCTCGATTTACGTCTCTGAAAGTTTGATTGCTGACTTTTTTCGCTAGAAGTGTTTAATTTAAAATTTCACTTTCGAAGCGATAGGTACTGTACAGTGTTCACATCGGTGAAAATTTCAGTATTGTTTAGCTTCATATTGAACGGCTAATTGCTCACTTCTGATCTGCGAAGTAATATCGTTGTTCAAAGGACAGTAATTATCGTCGATTTTTTTTGTACAGCCATGAGTCTTGTATAAGTTATTTGCGCAAAAATAAAAACAAATAAGTATTTATGTATATTAATTTTATAGTTTATTTTATATCTTAAGATGAATCACAAAAATACATTTATAAAAATAATATACCTATATTTTGTTTAATTATAGTGTGCATTCATTTTTTCAGAGATCGAAGATTCGGCTGCGTACACTTTCTTTGTAATAAGATAGTCACGAAGAATTTTAAATAATGTGAAATGATTGGTGAGTGCTAAAAAACTAAGAGACAAAACATGATGCCATTCAATGGCGAACCATAAAATGAGAATCTGTAAGAGCACAAGAAAAACCTGCATACAAGATAGAGCCATATAAATTGCAGATGGGTTGTTGAAGAGTTTCTGTTAAGTTGAAAAATGGAAAAGAAGACCGAAGTCAGAGAACTATATTTACAAAAATTATAAATTATAAATTTCTTACAAAAAATCGATAGTGCGATGTGTTTCCAGGCAAAGCAGTCGTCACAGGTCCCAGAGACTTGTACAAATCCCCAGTATACCTCACAATACTGGCATTACTCCAAGCAGAAGTCTTAGACCAGATTGACGGTTGAGAATTGGCACTGGAGCGTCCATCTAAACGACACCAAAGACCCAAATGTAAGGCTGATCGATGAAGGATGTCACTGTACTTAGCTGGGAAGCAAAATACCGTGCACATGGTGAATCCACCCAGCCAAATGAATATAATATGCTGTGAGGCCCAAAGCACATTGTATTGGATGAAGTTTTGAGCATAGAAACATGGAACAAAACCTCCATAGTAAGCATTTACAACAGAGGTGAAGATAACCTGCTTGAAACGATTGTTAAAATCGTTCTTTAGGCTTTCAACTTCATCGCGAATTGTAACTGGGCTCGAAGAGCAACAGTGCATTGGCAGGCCATTGAGATAAGAACCTTCTACTTCACAAGACGTGCGAAAGAAAGGCTCAACTTGGAATCCAAAGATAAGAGAATATACTACCAACCTATAAAAAAATTCATCAACTTAGTTTCATAAAATCAATACGAACTTACGGATACATTAGCAGGAAAAGTGAGAGATAGTTTTGCCTTGTGTAAACCTTAACTATACACAGAGCCAGAATCAATAAAAGTACCGCACTGAAAATATACTTAGCCACCAATTTATAAGATCTCAATTGTCTGTCATTGTAGAAGACATCCAGACATCTGTTCATCAGGCAATAGAGAAGCCGGCGTGAAAGTATTATTATTGTAAAAATAACCAAATACGGTTCAATCAAGTAGTAGTTCTAGAAGCAACAAATCATGTAATAGCCAAAAAACCCTTTATGATTGTTTTTAACTTACAATTGTATGATTTGTATGTGATTCAGGAATCCACCAAACAGTTCGATAGATATGCAAAAATTGCATTCCAGCTCCAAAGAGAATAAACAAAAACATTACCAGCTCATTGAGCAATTCCGAGCTGCTGGGGATTTCAGGGAACGGTATATGCTTTGGCATTGGTGCAGCGTGACCGGTTTCTGACGGTGCGTCACTATCGTTGTCCATTTGTACTAAAAACTTTACTATCTTTTAATTATTCAAATCTTTATTTGTTTTATTTAAATGAAGTATCTTCATCCTTTAATTGAAAATGCGCTTTATTTTAAGTGCTGTGGAACCTATAAGATTTGTAAACAAAATTCAACAGCATTTTTTTTTGACATTTTTGACACAGATCCCTTCAAGCAAAGGAGTCCGTTTTGGATTCGAAAACGTAGTGAACAACGTATGAACGACTACGTTTTCGGATCCAAATGTGGATCCTCAAAACTGCGTTTTACGGCTCGGATTAGTATGGAAATTAGAATCACCACGGACCCACTGGCGCATGCGCTGTGAAATACAAAATTCACCATAATTAGCAAGTACCGAAACCAAGAGGTATGAAGAGAAAATTCCCTTATTGAGTTCTAAATTCCCTACAAGCAACAACCACAGACAGAGGACAAACAAAGAATAAGAAGAATGTTTTTCCTTCCAAGGCACAATTATTTGGAATTTATACAAATATTTACAAAAACACACTTATTTGCACTAGCAAAGATTAAACAAATTACCATTGTATTTAGTTTGTATTATTATCCGAAAATTTGTTTAAATTTTCACGACAAAAAGAAATAAAAAGAGAAATGATCTCCACCGCACGACTTACAAAATTAAACTAGAAGAAATAAGTGGGGAAAAAATAAAATCTCCGTGCGAGCTCATTTTTTAAGGATCCAAGCAGTACCGACAAAGTTGGGTCAGTGAATTTGCTTGAAGGGATCGAGTATCGAATGAGCTAAATACAGTGGTCGCGTCCAGGGGCCTATTTCTGCGCAATTACAGGTGTGTAATGCTATGTTTCCACCAAAGGTTTATCTCAGATAAGATTAAATAAATCTTTTTGGTGTTTCCACCGCACAAAAAGATTTAAAAAAGATTAAATTTGACAGCACCTTCAAAAATGCAAATGGCGTTCCAATTTTTCTTATGAAGTGCGAATGACCTCTATTACACGATGATTCTTTGCGTCTGACTCTTTTCGAATTTTCATGAGTGCGAAGGAGAAAAAGCATCGGATTTCACCTTCGCACGTCGCACACATTGAATTTTGAAAAGAGTCAGACGCAAAGAATCATCGTGTAAAGGCTTAACTACATTCAATTCACTTTTGTAAAAAAGTGAAAAAATGTTTTGTCTTTTTTTTCAATAAACTACTCAATCCTATCTTTTATCTCAAGTTTTACAAAAGTAAAAGTTAGAGCGTTCCTAAAGGTTCAGCTACATTCAATTCACTTTTGTACAAAAGTGAAAAATGTTTTGTCTTTTTTCAATAAACTACTCAATCCTATCTTTTATCTCAAGTTTTACAAAAGTAAAAGTTAGAGCGTTCCTAACTTTTACTTTTGCAGACAAGAGTGAAACACAACTACATCTAAATAAACAGTTAAGAAACTGACCCATAGATGTCCCTCACATCGATAATAGTTGCTGAACTAGCCTATTCCGTAGTTGAATGCATTCAGCTCAACTCAAATTTCATACTCTTTTTCGCAGGAAGATGTCGCTAGCATATGTTTGTATTTTTCACTTTTCACTTTTGTACAAAAGTGAAATGAATGTAGTTAGGCCTTAATAGGGGACAAACAGTGCGAATAATCCAAGGAACAAGCCTAGTATGTGCGTGCCCTCAAATTAATATTTTTTATTTAATGAAGACTGAACGAACTCATTTTACCTAGAGTGCTGAATAGTTGCGCTGAATAGACTAATGTCAGCTGTCAATACGTCTTCCGTCAGTCACTAAAAAATACTTCTTTTTCTATGGTCAGTCATCAGCATTCGATTTTTCTTTATAAAACTTGCATTGTTTATATACTTTCCTATACTTAAAAAAGAACAAAATGGGATGTGATGGTGGTACTATTCCTCGTAGAGATGAACTAGTTCGTCTTAAGAAGAAAGCTGAGCAGGTAAGTTAAAAAATATTTTGTCTGCAAATCCTTATTCATGTTGCTCTTGCTGTTTTTTTCCTAATAGAAAGACAAAGATGCTGAGCGTCAATTCCTCTGGTTGCACTGTGCACTTACCCAGCAACGCCTTCAGGAACCCATTGTCATGTGTACTCTAGGCCGCCTTTATTCCAAACAAAATGTCATTGAACAACTCTTGGAAAAAGACAAGATGCCCGAATCATCGAAACACATTAAAGGTATGCGCGACATCAAAGACTTACATCTTACACCCAATCCAGCATTCAAAGATTGCAATAAAACCGAAGGTGGTCTTGATCCCCGAGGCTCTCCATATATTTGCAAACTCATGGGCATTGAAATGTCTGGCAACTTTCGATTTGTTGCCCTATGGACCTGCGGCTGTGCTTTTTCGGAACGAGCATTGAAACAAATCAAAATCAATACTTGTCCATTGTGTCAGGTGCCCTATTCCATTGAAGATGTTATCGTTCTGAATGGAAACGAAGAAGACATTGAGTTGATGAAATTGAAAGTTGAAATGCGTGCGGCTAGGAAAAAGGCTTCGAAGAAATCTAAATCCAAAAGTTCAAACCCGGCCGCAACTTCGACCGCTACTGCTATTAGTGAAGAAATTGCCGAGGCCACCAAAATAGACCCCAAGCCAATGAAACTAGTTGAAGACATACCCAGCACGGAGACAGCACCCACTTTGTCTACACAAGGAATGAACGATGCAGCTTGTAGTGGAGCAAGCAAGACTGCAATGAATAGCTATCATTCAACGAATAAAAGGCAGGGTGCGAAGACTCTGGAAGACCCAGAAATTAAGCGGTTGAAGGATGATTACAGTGTTGCTCATGATCCGAAAGCAACCAATGTATACAAGTCATTATTTACGAGCCACAAAAGTGAACAAGAGCAGAATCGGGCACATTGGGTTACCTATAATCCCTTTTACAATTAAATTAATTTTAAGCAAGCATTATGTCTTTTTTTCGTATATAATGCTTTATATTCATAAAGATGCGGTCGTATGACACTTCTTTCTAATGATTATTATTATAAATCCATATTTTTTTTTTCCAATACAAAATTTACCAACAATATTAATTGGCTTAATAAATAGAAAAGATGGTGTAATTTTCACAAAAAAGCTATTCGGCGTCACACCCATGCCGTCATTTTGTGTATTCATTGTTATAAGAAAAAACACGATTATTAGAAACAATTTGTTACTTTTAATTGATACGTTATTGACTTTCAAAACATTACTTTGAAACAATAAAATAAACAACTATAGAGCGCTCTTTACCAAGTTGTATTTCTTCAATCCTTTTGTGGAATCATTTAGAATATAGGGTCACTATTTCTTTGGAAATGTATAGCAGACTCATCGCTAGGTCAATTTTATTTTTATGGGAATTAAGTGATTATAATTATTATTTGCAGTAAAATGTTATAAAACAAACTAATTTGGTTTTATCTCATCTTAAAATACATTTCTCTTTAGAATTTATTTAAATAAAATTTACTAATATTGATTATTTGATAAAATTCCATGTACTTCCTTGACTATGATCTTTTAACTCAACGCCATTTCTTTTCAGGCAATTTCTTAGTTCATCACATGCTTTAAACATTTCGTTATTCTTACATTCCATTGCTCGTAGTCGCATATCACTCCTTGTCTTTACTAAATCCTCTAACAACGACGACAGGTCTAAATTTGTATCACTTGTTTTAGCTACTTCTGCCATTTCAAAACCAAACATCTGTAAATAAGTGCTCACAAAGTTCCGAACCACGGCTACTGTATCCAGACTGGATGCAAACATCTCTACTATTTCTGTCGTTGAATTGATAGATTTATTGACTGCTGATGAAAGTTCGATTAAAACGCCTATGCATCGAGCTGTATTGAAGTCATCTTTAAGATGTTGGTCAATGCGAAGCTTCGATTGTGCAAGTATTTCAAGGATCTGGTTAGAATCAACGGATGCACAACGTTTTTTGCCTTGTAAATACGCTTCAACGTTCGAATTGAACTCGGAGAATCTCTTAAGAGTACCCTGTGCTGTACTCATCATTTTATCTCCGTACTCTACAGAGTTTCGATAGTTAGATAACATACATGCCATTCGGAAGTCATCACTGGAGTAAGATTTGAGCATTTCATCAATTCCGATTGTGTTCTTGAGCGATTTAGACATCTTTTCCGACTGTCCAACAATACTCAAGTGACCTGTATGGAGCCAATAGTTCACCCACTGTAGAGTTTTGTGAAACACACAACTTTGTGCTTCTTCGTTTTCATGATGTGGAAATTTTAGATCTAAGCCTCCGGCATGAATGTCAATACCTCTGCCGAATATCATACTAGCCAAAGCACTGCATTCTATGTGCCAACCTGGACGTCCTTCACCCCATGGTGATGGCCACGAAGGTTCGGTTGATGTCTTTTTCGCTTTCCAAAGTGCGAAATCAACAGTTGATTCTTTTATTTCATGACTGACTTGTTCAAGATAAAGATTCTGAAGCTTTCCATATCCAGAATAAGTATTTACATCGAAGTAAACCGATTTATCTCGCCCAATATAAGCCAATTTGTCTTTGACGATTTTTTCAATAAATGCAACTATTTGTGGTATATTTTCTGTCACTCGAATCTTAAAATTTGGCTCTTTGACACCCAATCTCTTCATATCGCTCCAAAACTCCGCCTCATGGGATTTAACCAGCTCCTGCCATGGCGTGCCACTTTCTTGACTGCGTTTGATGATTTTATCATCAATATCAGTGATGTTCATGGCAGTGACAAGATTAAATTTAAAATGATTGCGCAGAATTCTTTGAATAATATCGAGTTTAACATAGCAACTTGCATGGCCTAGATGAGAGGAGTCATAAACAGTTGGACCACAAGTGTACCAAGTTGCAATGTGCTCATTTTGTAACACTAGGGGTACATTCGAACGTGTGATGCAGTTATAAACTTGTATACCAGTTTCATAGCCGGCTGGTTTATGCCATCGGTGAGAGTATTTACAAACTTGTATTAGCGATAATCGATGACCAACCCTAAAATAATGTATTTAATGGCTGTTTCTGAGTAATTATTTATATTTACCTTAAATGCAACATTTTTTTTATTAAAATTTGAGACGAATAGTAAAGGATTTTTACCAATAAACAAATGCACTTCGCCCAGAATCAACCAACTTTTGTTTCCAAATTCCGTCGCAACTGCTCTAAACATTTGACACAAAACAGATGACCGGTGTTATGTATAACAGTTTTCATTCAATTTTTTATTTTCAATAACCATTCGGCTGGGTGAAAGGCGAGAGTTTGTGATTTGTGAATATTTTTCCGTAAACAATAGAATTTATAAATAAAAACTATTAAGATGATGCGATATGAAGGCGACGAAAAGCTGGCTGATAATACAGCCTGCGCTGGTGTTCGAGCTGACTTGAAAATGTGCCTTCTGGAGAGTGATTGCTGCAAAAAGGTTACCACAACTAATAACCCAACATCTATTGTTTTTCAATTATTTGTTTGTATATTTAAGGACAAAAAAACTCCTAGAGAATGCCTGCAAGCGAATAATGTTCCCGACGAGTGCCAGGTGCTGAGAAACACATTTTTCGAGTGCAAGAGGTCAATCGTTAGTTGTTTGCTTATGAGAAGTGATTTGGTTTATTAATAGTTTGTCTTTTCAGTTGGACAACAGACAGAGATTCCGTGGACGTAAGGGATATTAAATTTTATTATTTTTCTAATAAGTTACATAAATATGAACAAATATATAATTTTCCAAAAAGCTTGCTGAGAAGATTTTCATAACATTTTATTTTTTGATTTCCTTTTACTTTTATCATTCATCTGTCAAAAGAGTGTCAAAGGACATATTAGGTCTGTTTGGTTACTGAAATTTCGTACGAATTCGTACGACGTCGCACTACATTTCACAAATTCCTGTTTGTTAACTCCAAAGTGTAGCAACGAGAGAGCAAGAAATTTCCCCTCCATGAAAAATCTTGCAAATTTCTGCTACACAAATTTCTGTGTGCAGGAAGTAAAAACCTGTCAAATCCACGTCTGTGTGTATTTTTGTTTGTGTGTGTTTTAAGATTTGCCTGTAGTGTTTGATGGTGTGTGTCACGTTTGAAGTTTCGTACACAAAAGTGATACAAAATTGGTTTTTCGCGTTTGTTAACTTTGTAGCAAGTTTTCCCCTCTATGAATGAATTTTCCCCTTCTTTCAATAATTTGACAGTTTTTGAACATCGTGCTACAAAAGTAACCAAACAAACCTATTCTGTTCGATTCTCGAAGAAGAGGTGCATTCTAGGTGTGTTTGGTAACTTGAGTTTCTTCGAAATTACAATTTTCACCTCACTTAAAGTGCCTCTACACTATCCCACAATAAAGTATTAACGCTGTGGCTCCATTGGCAATTTTTTAGGCAATTGCAATTGGAATAGGAATGGCAATTTATTGCTTGGGTGGGCATTTTCATTGCCAGGCAATTTCAATTTTAAAATGTGTGTATAGAAATATTTGACTGCAAATGCTGTTCAAATCCCCTGTTTTTAATAAAATTTAATTTTAATTCACTATATTTTGTCATGTGCGTTCTCATATTCTACGATTTAATTGAAAAAAATCAATAAAGAAGCCATTCACAATTACGGGGAATCCCATTTTTCCTCAATTTATTGCCTTGAAGATGGAAATCAATAATTGCCTCTCATCTTCTAGGCAATATTGCCATTGCCATTGACAAAGCGTCTCCATTTGCATTATTAAAGGCAATAGCAATGAGTGAGGCAATTTATTGCCTCAAATATTGCTAATGGAGCCGCTGGGTAACACATGTCAAAATAAAGTGGGAAGAAATTTCATACGACTGCCAAATTTGTGTGATGTAACTGACTTTCATATTTTTCTTCCACGCTTACATCAAAAAATCAGTTTCACCATAACCTCAAACGCCCAAGTGGGATAGAAAGTTTGATGGTTTTAGAACCGATCCTAATAGCCCTATTCTCCCCATCATCACTGATACCTCACAAGTCACAAGAAGTGGTGAAACTGATTTTGTGACTTTTTCCCCCTAAAGTCACAACTTGTGAGAGTCATAAAAACAACCGAAACTGTGATCTCCTCCAGAGCAGGTCACAACTCACAATTTACTTGAGTTTCTTCAAATCATTGAATTATATTTTTTCTAAGGAGGCGTTATGTTCTCTGTGCGAAAGAGAACAAAATGTATGTATTCTTTCATTTCTTAAGCAAAAGAATAGGACAAAGGTGCGATATTCTTTTGCGTTGTATTTATGAGACAGATAAACTGAATACATATTGTGGGTGTGTTGGTTGAGTTCGTTGCGATTACTTGTAGAGTTGTTTATGTGTGCGCTCATCGGTCAAGAAGCTACCAACAAAATGCTGTGGTGAATTTCGTTGTGAGTTTTCTTGTGACTACTAGGGGGAGAATACCAAAATGTTATCGAGTCACAACAATCCTCACAAGGAGTAGTCACAAGAGCTTGTGACTTGTGATTCCTCACAAGGGGGAGAATCGGGCTATAAATATTTCCATGTATTAACACATGTCAAATCGTGTCGGATGCGCTGTCAGGTTGTGTGTGATGAAATTTCATATTTTGTTTCCACACTATTATACATGATTTCTTCACACTTTTTTGACATTTTATTAATACTCAGTGGGATAGTGTGAAATGGCTATTAGGGCTCGCTCTATACACACGTGGTTAAAATTTAAATCCGTGGTTCAGTACACGGATTTCAGCGGTTTAACTGAGGCTCTAGTATATTTACAAAATTAAATGTTAGAACCATCGTTGAACCTCAGTTATCTCACGGTAGAAATCAGTGAATTAAAATAACTGAACCATGGATCAAAAATTTGAACAATGTTTATTCAACAATTTTGTTTCTCTGTGAACATCTTATATGTTAACGAAGTTGTTGGGGTAAGGGAATAGTCACCATTTTGAAAGATAAGATAATTCTGTTTTTAATAAGTTTGTTCCTTCCCGAGTTTCAAACTGTTTCCCACAGTTAATGCAAACCCATTCCACACTTGAAAAATTGTACCGGTCCGCACCAAATCTGGCGGTCTGAAACTGCTTGAACTGTTTGGGACTAACCAAGGAACAGGGTTATAATGTTTAATCTAACCCTGAGTTGTAGAGTACCTATATTTCTATTAAAACAACTGAGGTATGCTTCAATTAAAAATAAATATACAAATATAAAATTAAACGAATAACATAAAAAAAGAAAACATTGTAAATATATATATTTTTGCAGAAACTCACTCACATACCAACTGATTCGAGGTCCTCGATTCACTCAGGACACAAAAGGAGAACGTCTTCTTTAGGCGTGTTTTATTATCATCAGGATCTGGATCTGGATTTACTTTTAACACGTATTACAAAAACAATTTTATGCTATGTTTCCACCAAAGGTTTAACTCAGTTTAGATTAAATAAATCTTTTTGGGGTTTCCACCGCACAGAAAGATTTAAAAAAGATTAAATCTGACAACACCTTCAAAAATGCAAATGGCGTTTGAGTTTTTCTCATGAAGTGTGAAAGAGACAGAATGTTTGATACGCGTCAAACAATGAAAAACTGAATCGAGTCTCGAATGAATCGTTCAGCACCATGTTAAAATAGGTTAGTTCGATTTGTAAAACTATTTGTCCTAGGAAGATTTAACAAGATTAATTTCTAATCTCCGAGATTTACGAAATATATTTGTATGGTAATACTATGTTCCCACCAAAGCGAAATCTGGGTTTTCAGCTGAAAACTTTCGAGATTTCAAATTAGTGTTCACACTGCCAAAACCAAGATTTCGTCTCATATAAACACAAACTACTACCTTTGTGTTCCTATGTGTTTGTAATTCTATCCACCCAAATGTCAAATACAATATCATACTCTCTCTTTTTGCCTGCTTGGCGTTGGAGTGAAAGATCACAATTTGTATCAAAAAGCTTTTCACCATTGTGTGGTGAAAGCTTAAAATGGGTCTGTTCATAAAGATATGTTCGCATCGATACAAGATTTCATTGAGATTTCAACGAAATCTCGCATTTCGAAATCTCAAAACTGTATGGGGAAATGTGAAGATTTGGAATGAAATCTCTGAAATCCGAGATTTCACTCTGGTGGGAACGTAGTATAAATCTTCAAGATTTAAAGAAGATTTGAGGTAAATCTTATTTAATCTCAGATTAGCGTTAGGTGGAAATGTAGCATTAGAAAATTTCCCATTATTTTGTTTTTGTATTACGTATTGTATATTACGTGTAAAGGTTAATCCAGATCCCGATGATAAAAAACACGCCTTTTATAAGAAACCAGTGCCCTTGTAAAGCCTTAACTACATTGGTCAACAGTGAACATTTTCAAACTCATTTTTAGATAATATGGGTATTCATGCAACAGCGTAAAGTCGTCGTAAACGTTGTAAAGTTTAAAGCTTCGTAATCCCGTCACAATTTATATGGAAAATTTGACAGATTTACGAAGTTTAAAACTTTACCACGTTTACGACGACTTTACGCTGTTGCATGAATACCTTAAATGTTTCTGACTGGAATACTTATTAAAATGATGCAGAGAGCTTAAATTTTGGTTTAAAACACAATGGGGTATATTCATAGATGTTGTTTAAGCTGTTGATAGACAAAGTTGGAGTTTAGCTGATGAAGTTTCAATATGATAAACTCCAGATAATCTAGCAACAGCTTAAACAGCATCTATGAATATACCCCAATTTGTTATATTCTTTTTCACAAAACAAGTGTGCTAGCGGGAAAAAATATTTGTACTTCTGTAATTTTGCAAAAAAGTTGCCAGCCTTGACATAATTCTCGCATCGATGGAAGAAAACTCATGTATTTTTGTTTCAATTTTCACATCTTTTGTCGAAGAATTTTATTGATGTGAGAGTTAGCAGAATCTAAAACTCAGAAACTTAAGTTTTTAAGATGAAAGGCTCTCCCATGCCAACGCATACGTTGTCATCACCGAGTAAATTAATTTTGATACTTGCAAATTTATTGTCGTTCTGAATGCTTGGTTTGGAGAGCCTGACGCATAAAAAGAAAACAAAAAGAAATAAAACATACTTACGCCCATATTATTCACTCCTTTAATCCAGATTAAAACTTAAATCCAGATTAAAAGTATTTTACATCCAAACATTAAATCCAGTCCCATATTATTCCCTCGTTTAATCCAAACTTAAATCCAATTTTTTAAATCCAATATCGATTAATCTTACCAAAGGTCTGATCCTTTTGGGTGTCTGTGATTTTTAGTCCAACCTTGTGTCAAATTATTTTTTTTTTATATGAACTTTGACACAACTTTGGACTGAAATGCGCAGAAATGCACAGAAAATCATAGAAATTAAAAATAAAGGAACAGATGTATAGTGAAATAAATTAATTAAAGTAAAAAAAAGTTTCACGGGAGAAATTTGACATTTCGCAAATTTGACATTTGGATTAAACGATCTTAATCTGGATTTAAATACATTTTACATTTGGATTAAGGGCATTTTAAATCCATTGGATTTAAGGCATGTTCAGAGTGAATAATATGGACATGGATTTAAATTTTTGGATTTAATAAATCCGGGTTTAGTTGTTGGATAAAAACTTCCTTAAATCAAATTTAAATCCAGAGTGAAGAATATGGCGGTTAGGGTATTGATACCCTAACATCATATTTTTGCAGTTTAGGCCGTGTGCCAATTGCGTTAAAATTCTGGTTAAATTTGATCCCAGTTAAATGTTATCCCTTTTTATAGGGGTGAGTAAAATTTAAGGTTTTTGCTGTGTCAATTGGATTAAATGGGATTTTTTTTTTTATATTCACTTCCCATTAGTTTTGTTGTTGCATTTTTCTCAGTAATGATAGTTCGCAAACATATCAGTTTGCAAAATGAATGAATCATCTGAAAAAGTATTTTCAATAAATTTTATTGATTCTTTTACATTATCAAGGATTTATATCAAGTTATTCAAACTTCTTCTTGAGTGCATACTTAAATTTATTATAAGGTCTTTGTCTATATTTCTTAATCCTTTCATTTAATTTTAGTTTTTTTTTCCATTTTTCATCTTTCCCGATAGGATTCATGACTTCTTGATAGCAAAATAAAATATTAATCTACATTCATCTCCCTCAGCAGTTTTTTTATAAGGGTTTACAACAACACAAACAAATCCGGATCGCTTAAGATACGCATCCGAACGCGCCCATAGACATGTCAAAAATTAACCACCGACTAAAATTTTAACGAGCTCCTGAGCAGGTTAAATTTTGAAGTCTATATTCACCTCGGTAATGTCAAAATTTAGCCATGGGATCAAATTTAACCAGGATTTTAACGCAATTGGCACACGGCCTTATAACTTTACTCCGTTTACAACGATTTTATGCTGTTGCATGAATACCTTTACTTTTCGAAGTCATAACAATAGCTGCGTTTTTTTGTATGTCCATATGGAGTTTGGCAATAAAAAACGACATCGGGACATTTCAACATTTGCCTTGGTCTGCCATTTTGTTCTGAACTATCTTACCAACAAACATTTGACATTTCTATACAAATTATCGATAACACAACGACAATGGTAGTCTGGCAATACCGTTTTATCGGGACAAAAGTTAACTCCAGTTAATTATCTGGACTTAGCTAACTCTATATGGACATAGTTGTTGTTGTATTTAACATGTAAATTGTTTTGCTTTGTTGTCGTTTTTTTCACACAATTTTATCTGGACATGCAAAAAAACACAGCTAATTTACTAGCTGTAATCAACCAAAATTCATACAAGATTTTATTTGTAACAAATCAGACATAGTTTTTAATGAAAGTGAATTGGATTTACTAAACAAAGGCTTAAATTTCACCCCAAAGCCGAATAAACCACAGCTATTAGATGCAGTTATGGATATTGAAACCATTTTAAAATTTAAAACATATTCAGTGCAGGAAGATGTTAGACAAACAACAAAACAAATAATTGAAGACCTGAACAACAACTCTACAAACAAACAAACAAATTATTTTGATGTGATAAAATCCTTAAAATCCAAGGAGTGCGTGTATGTTAAGGCGGATAAAGGAAATAAATTAGTTATTCTCAACAAAACCGATTACGAAAGTAGAATGTTAAGTGTAATTGAAAAGTGCGAATATAAGCTTATAAATAAGAACCCATTGCCAAAGATGGTGAGAGATAGCAATGTTCTTATTAAGCAAGTGAGTTCAATTTTCGGGTTTTGGCTAAAGAGAAAATTATCAGTGCCGAATCCTCAAGTTCCCTTAATTTATTGTCTTCCAAAAATCCATAAGACCGGTGATAGACCAATAGTAAGCAGTATATCCTCTCCATCTTATCTATTAGAAAAGTGGTTAGTGAACGAAGTAAAACAGTTGCCCCCAATAAATAGTTTGTCAGTGAAAAATTCCTACGATTTTGTCGATAAAGTTTTTAATGAAACTATCCAAGAGGATGAAATTTTAGTGTCATTCGATGTAGTGTCTCTGTTCCCCAGTATTCCCATTGACGTTGCAATGGTAGAATTTGAAAAATACCTAAATGCCGTTAATATACCCAATGAGAAAAAAGCGTGTTTTTTAAGTGTTGCAAAAGTGTGTATGGAACAAAACTTTTTCCAATTCAGGAAAAAGTTTTTCAAAGTGGAAAAAGGAACGAATATGGGAAATCCTCTCAGCCCATTAGTGTCGGAACTTTTCATGTCTGCTTTAGAAATAAATCTAAAAAATCAACAATTGTTACCGCGATTTTGGTGTCGATATGTAGATGATGTTTTCTCCATCGTGAAAAAAGATAAAGTCGACAGTACATTAGAAGTGTTAAATAGTCAATACAGTTCTATAAAATTCACATTTGAAACTGAAACAGACAGAAAACTATGTTTTCTAGATCTTGAGTTAAAGCGGAATACTCAAAACAAAATAGAAGTATCTGTTTTTCACAAACCAACAAGTACTCTCCGCGTTATAACAAGTGATTCGCACTGTCCGGTACAACATAAACACGCTGTTTTTCATTCGCTTGCATACAGATTGTGCAAACTGCCTCTTTCAGCTGCAAGTTACAAATGTGAGTATGATTACATTAAAAAAGTAGCACATATGAATGGCTACAGTGACAAATTGGTTGACAAAATTATTTTAAAACACTCCAACAAAATCAAAAAACAAAATTTATCAACATTATTTTCCCAAAACTCGGAAAAAAGAGAAGTGAAACGCGCTTCTATGTGTTATGTGCCAGAAATTACAAATAAAATTTCCAAAAACTTTAGAGACCATAATGTTGAACTTGTTTTCTCAAGTAAAAATAAATTAAAAAATCTGTTGGGTTCATCAAAAGACAAAGTTGATAATTTGAAAAAATCGGGTATTTATGCGATCAAATGTGGTGATTGTGACGGAGTATATTACGGCCAAACTAAGCGCACAATAGAAAAAAGATTCAAGGAACATAGTTCATATATAAAACAAAACAAACCACAGTGCTCAGCGATCGCAGAACATGTTCTCAACCTCAACCACTTTAATGTAAACATAAACAATGTGAGCGTAAAAAAACAAGTAACTGACGAGAGAAAATTAGATGCATATGAGAGCTTTTTCATACAAAAAGACAGAAATGCAATCAATGCTGATAACGGCAACATATCATCAATTCTCTTTTCTCTCGTCTAACTAAATTCCACAAAGAAATGTACTATCTGGACCAGTCGTGATGCTGAGGATGGACTGCAAGCAGTCCGAAATGCATACAGGTGCGTGTTTTAATTGTTTTTCGTCTCGTTTTTAATGTTTTCGTGTCAATCGCGGATTATTTAAATGTCGTTGCGTTAAAAACAATAAAACAAAAAGTGTGAAAACATTAAAGTGTAAAAGATTTTATTTAAATTAGCTTTCGGTTTTCACGTGTTCAATTTTAACTAATTGTATACAAGTACCTCCATTCATTGTGATAGTATTTTATGCGGTACTCAGTATGCAGAAAGTTATGTGTGGATTAGTTTTATACTTCAGTCCTTCACTTCCCTCTCTTATAACCTCTGTTTTCTACTGGCAGAAATCATTCCGTATGTGCAGACCCAATTGTTTATATTTCTGAGGGCTCTGAGAATTTCCCCAGTTTTGCTGTCAAATACTAGGTACAAAAATTTTGAATTCGCTCTGATATATAAACTGAACAAATGTGTTCGTTTTTACCCCAAAGTCCGTTTTTCGAGCCTCGGTAATTTCTTAAACCTTTACCAACTTCATTCCTATTTCCATCAAACTAAACTTGAAAAAAAAATGTCAACATCATGATCATCGCCGCTAAATGGATAGAATAAATAAATAATAATTAAATAAATAACAAGATAAATAAATAGAAAATTCTTCTATTTGCTAATATTAAAGTAAAATGACATAATATTAAAAAGCACAAATATATTTAAAAACCAAAGATTTATAAAACACCTACACAATGGATCCAGTAATTTTTTTCTCGGTCATAATAGCCATATATTTTGTCGTATTTTTCTTAGACTGTTTCTTCAAGGTAAGCCGGTATTTTTCTTAGAAAATGAGTTGCTCAATTCTATTAAATTTCACTTCTAGAGTTGTATGCACTATCCCTGGGAACAGTTCCTTACAAACACCGGCTTAACTTTTAGCTTTCTGCGTTTTAAATGGTATACAACAGCTTTTAATCGAACCATCTTCAAGTGGGGTTCCGCTGGCAATAAGTTCCTTACCAAATGGTTCACATGCGGAGCCCTGGTTGCCCTCGCCATGCTTCCTCTAGCTTTTATCATTTTGTTTATGACTATTTTTAATGGACACAAAGCATCAGAAGGAGGGAGCAGCATGGTAAGTGATGTTAAAGTTCAGATCCTTTTGCCAGGATTCAATCTACCGCTGGAAGAGATTGGATTCTATGTTTGTACTCTTGCGATATCGACAGTAGTTCACGAACTAGGTCATGCTTTGGCAGCGGTCATAGAAGATGTCCCTCTCAACGGGTTTGGGTTCCAGGTATATTTCTGCATTCCCTTAGCCTACACAGACATCGCCTCAGAACAGCTCAATTCTCTGCGTTGGATGAAAAAACTGCGCATTTTATGTGGCGGTATTTGGCACAATATTATATTCTCCGCTTTTTGTTATCTTCTCTTCTCGAGTTTTGGATTCATTATCACCCCTTTATACAGTACCAACAAAGCGGTGTTTGTGACCGAAGTGACAGCTAAGTCAACTCTACGAGGAGAACGTGGTCTACAAGCCAACGATATCATTACCCAAATCAACGACTGTTATGTGAGAGACATTGACTCGTGGTACGATTGCCTTATTCAGTCGCTACGCACAAAGACAGGCTACTGCGTTTCATCCGACTTCATTCGGCTGAATGACGAAAGTGTAGTTATAACTCACCATGGAAGCGAGGGTGTGATACAGTGTTGTGATGCCAAGAACTACGCTCAATGCTGCTACGAGTACATCGACGACCTAAGCAACGATGGGCCAATAGAGATTCCCCAGCATGTTTGCCTTAATATCCGTAGTACCATCGAAGATTCGTATGGATTCTGTTCGGGATCGTGTGACCGAGGTTTCTGCATTCGTCCTTTACTAAAGAACACAACAACTATACTCAGCATTAAGAGAGAAGAAAAGCCAGATGTTATTTATATGGGTCATCCGGGGGATGTTTCTAAATCCATTCGCATCTCACCCTATGTTCCGAAGTCGAGAATTTTTCAACCGCAATTAGCTGATGCTTTTACTCTCTTCCTCAAATACAACATCGTCTTCTCTTTAGGTCTGGGCCTTGTTAATGCTCTACCCTGCTTTGGCATGGATGGATATCACATCTCTAGCACAATTATCAATAGTTTCCTGGTCAATCGAATAGCCGAGAGAGCCAAAAGGGAGACTATCGTTCTCCTAGTCACCGGATTGGGGACATTTCTCTTTATTTGCGCTGTGTTCAAGGTTGTTTGGGTTTCGCTCATAAAGAATATGTTCTAAGCTTTTAGTTGGACAAAATAAATATTTATTTAAGACAAACATTCAGGAAAGACTATCACTTTTTTAGGTTATTATTTGTGTTGCCACTGAGATTAAGACTATTTTGCAATTCTGTTAAAGATCTTCTTCCATGTTGGATGAGCATCTTGATAGCAATTTCTTCATTTTGGTTCTTATTGGTGCGAAAGTCATAGCGAGCCCATTCACGCAATTCGTATTGTGTTGATTTTTCAGGTACTTGACGGATGGTACGGAATATTTCACGGTAAAGTTTGAGAACTTCTTGGCGTAACATGAACTGGAAGATTTGGATTTTGAATAAATTATAATTAATTAAGGTTATAAATTAACAAACCTGCTTTAAACTTAGTGCTGGTTTCATTTTTTTTATCCAAAAAATGTTCAGCGATAATTAAGAAGACCAAGAAAGGAAAATTAACAAAATATTTTTCATTTTTGTTTTGAACATACATTCATTAAACAGCTGATTGTGTCAGAATTGTCAGCAAAGATATGCCATATACGAAACATCACGATAAAAAGAAACAAGGTATGCTTAGATACACCCAAGTTGCCATCTTGGTATATCTGTGACGTCGCATTCATCTTTTATTATCATTCTATTTTTTAAGCGAATGTTCCTATGTATGTATACAAGAATTACATTCCAACGAACTGTTTTTAGGAATACGAACTGTAAAAATCGAAAAACAAGTAAAAACAGTGAAATGAAATACAATTATTTTTCTGTTCTCCGAACCAATGAAGATGGTTGTGACGTCACACGCCAAATGAGCATACCTTGTTCATCTTGAAAACTTCAGAGGTCATTCCATTTTTTTTCCAAAAGCTGAAATTAATTTTGCCAAAATGAGAAAGCTTATTTTACAAAAATTGCATTTATTTAAACCCTCTTCGAAGATACTAACGTTTATTTTTTCATTTCAAATCACAAATGTAACAAATTGGTTTCGGAGGGTAAAACGTACGAAGGTTTGGCATCTTCATAAGTATATTTGGCTGTCATACTGTGCTTAGTTCGACACTCGAAACACGGTTGTGTGGTGAATTTACGATTTTATACCTAGTGGCGGAATAATTAACGTTTAGAGCTTCACTGGTTATCAATTTTAATCAACGATTATTGCAACCTTATAAATCATGTTTTTTTTTTTCTTGTATATGCCCCCCGGAGAGTTAAAATGGAGCATTCCATGCCGAATCACTGAGTTTTTGACCCCACCCTATTTGATTTATTTTATTTTTCGATATACCTACATATTTTGGTACGTATTTAATTTAATTTTTTAATTTTATTAGAAATTGTAAGCCTTTTATTAGAAACTAGTATTGAGGAATCGATTTTAAAAATTTTGAACTAAAAAGTTTCTGGAGGGTATTATTTTTAAAAAACAGAAGAAAATTATTCAAAGTAATTATCCCAGTTAGGTATTAACGTTTGTAAATTAAAATCAACATTTTTAAAAAGTGCGACTCCTTCGATTTTTTTTTTTTCAAATTACTAGCTTTTAAGCCGCAACTCGTGATGATTTTTTTCTATTTTTGTTTCGAATATTGAAAATTTAACTTTTTTCTTTTTATGATTATTATGATTTCCCCTTCTGGGATAAAAGTTGATTTTTGCATGCGATATAATGTATGCAGGTACCTACTATAGGGCAAGTTTTGGATTCGTGCAGACAAAAAATGGAATGGAAATCAAACATAATATTACGATGATAGAAAACACGAAAAAAGTGGGTGGCACAATTCTGTCTGTCTGTCTGTTTGTCTGTTTGTCTGTATCTAGATCTACAGCCTAAACCAATGATGCGATTTTCTTCAAATTTTGAACTTAAGGTTTTTTTGTAACTCTCCAGAGGGGAAATTGAAATTTGTATGCTTTTTTTATACTTTTTCTATAGTTACTTGAATATTTTTTAAAGTTCTTAAGTCCCACACAACTTGAGCAAGTACGTGCGATCCAGTCATGCATTTTATTTTGTTTGGTATTTGTTTGGGTATATCTCTTCATTATAAAAATTAGTTTTTTTTCGGATTTTTGTGGTTAGGGAACAGCCGCCACTTGAAAATCAGACTAGTTTTTATTTAAAAGGTAACTCTTTCGCATTACATTTGACAACAAAATATTTAACTAAAACCTTTTAGAAGATAAATTTATCTACAAAATAAGTAATTAACGACCTCTATAAAATAATTTATCTCTATGTTAAAGTAGGTGAAAGTTTGCCTATGCGTCATGTGTAGGAGGTCGTATGATATTTATTGATATATCTCACCTTTGATTAAGTGCTTTCCGAATAATCTGTAGTTCCTTTAACAACATATAAAATGAGTCCTCGATTAAATTATTGGCCACGTATTATGTGATCAAAAAACTAACAAAGCTTAGCGAAAAGAAAAAAAAATTAATTAATTAAATGAAAATCCCAAAGACTCGTTTTTATAACGAGTATCTACGTACACAAAAACCATAGGTACACAAAATCAATATTTATTCAAGAAAGTGTAATTAAAAATAAATTAATAATTAAGAGAAAAAAGTAAAATTTTCACTATTCGAAAAAATAAATATGTAGAGATTGTGTAATAAAGAGTAGAATGTTTGGTTAATTAAAAAAAAAAAATCAAAGAGGCCGCAGGACTCATAGCTATTTATTTTTTATAAAATAAATTTCCAAATACCTACATATTTAAAATAATATTGCAAATTTTTCCATTCAAAGAATTTTTTTTTGGAACTTTAAAGAAAAATTTCAAATTATTATTTTTTTTTTTTAATTCGATATTTCTGAATTAATTTTTTATCTGCACATTAATTGATTGATATTTTTTTATTTAGTTTTAATCTGCACTTAAATAAGGGTTGGGTACGAAATCTCGAATGACTTAGTACTGTTGTTGGTATTAAAAATCGCGTGCGCTTATAAAATCAATGTAAACATTTACGTCGAATTTTACACCTGTTCGAGACGTGTTTAAGTACATAGGTAGACAAATAGTTATTGGTTCAACTCCTCAAAGGCTATTTATTGATATGACTAACAACGTTACGCAAATGACTTGACTTTTTATGTCGTTGGCTCTTAGACGAATTAAGTTGAAGTCTTAGCACATCTAAATTTGAATTTTTGGACTATTGATTCCATATGGGCCGCAAAATCAGAAAAAAAAAAAATAAATGCACGACTGGGTCACATGTTCTTGTTTTTATGTTCAAGAAGCTGATGGTTCAAGAAAATTGAATATAAAGGAAATGAAAATTATGAGAGAAAAATGTAAACTCATTTTTGAGATAACCATTAAATGTAGTTTGAAACTTTTTCTAAGAATTAATTTTTTTTAATTTTGATATACAATAGCTGCATTTTATTATCCCCCAGATCTGATCCGGATTAGTAATTTAATGATTTTTAAACAAAGGTTATGCAGCGTTTTTTTGAGAAAAACTTTTTTAACTTTTGTATGAAAGATACCGTTATTTTTGCATAAAAGTAAAATTTTTTCTTAACATATTTTAGAGAGTATTAAAAAATTTTTAGAAATCGAGTTTCAAAAAATCTATCACGTTGTTTTCGAAATATTTGACTTAAAAAAAAATTGAAACCTTTTTTAAAAATTAAAAAAATATCCTTTTAAAAATTTTGGTGTACAATACCTACTATTTGTTCTGAACAAAAAAGTTATTGAAATAAGTCATACCGTTTTGAAGAAAATCGAAAATACAAAAATAGGTTCTTTGGGAGGTACCATTCATAACCATTTTTTGAAAAATGGTTTCCCACCCAAAGATAGCCTTTACCAAAAGTTATGTATTGATTTTTTTAAGGTTGTGGAGCGGTTTTTTGAGAATAGTGCAATTATTAAAAAATGTCAAAAGAATTCTATGGCAGGTATACCGTTTTTTTTGGTTCTAAAAAAAATTAAAAACATGTGGGGGGAATGACCAAAATCGCTTTATGTACCAAGTTCGAAAAAAAACGATCCAACCGTTTAGGCTTTAGCTCAACGGACATACACACAGAATTGTGAGACCAACTTTTTTCGTCTTCTTTATCATCGGAATAACAAGTTAAATCAAAATCTCGAGTTCCTTTTTGTTTATGAATGCATAACTTGCCATACCTATATAACGCAACACCCAATTTCTTCACAGAGTACTAACGTTAGTACCGGTCCCAGTCCTAAAGTTGATACTCAAATGAATATCTCTCATTTATTCATACTTTTGTGTATGAAGAAATAAAAAATACTGATTAACTTTTAATAAACTATTTATTTGAAACACTGCAACAACAAATGTTTAAATATTTTTAAATAAAATTCCCCACAGACAAAACCACCCCATTTAAAATTCACCACAATAACAAGAGTTTCCCGTCATCATCCTCTCAGTTCAAATGGACTCATCGCCGAGTGTATTTCCACATTCGGTTTTGTTGTGCTTTGACTTCGCTTAGGCAAAGACGTTTCGATTTTCTCTACACCGTGTCGTCCCGTCTTTGTTTTCGTCTGTCGTTTATTTTCGTAGTAGTATCTCATTTCTTCATACACCACACGAGAATATATTCAGTTCGAAAATAGTTTTCCCAACAAACTGTCAACAGGCGCGCGAAGTAGAGAATGCATGTGTCATGTCAATTAAATGGATTAAATTTAAATATTTATCTATGACATCTACATTATCTACGAAATGAGATTTAAAAAAAATAACTAAATAACTAAAAAAACGACTCTTCGAAGTGCAACAAATACAATTAATGTCTCGAGTTATTTGAAACAGTGCGTTTTATTTTTGGATCCCATCCAATTTCAATTCAACTGAAGTGTACAAATTAAATTGTTAAATAATTGTTTAGCAAAACAAAGAGAAACAAAATAAATATTTAAAATACATATTTTTAAAAGAAATAAAATGCATTTTTGAAAAATTATATCTTAACCACCCGCAAAGAGGGGACACATCACGGAATCCTTGCGAATGATCAATCTGTTGCCCTATTGATTTAGAATTTCATTTTCATCTCGCATTCAGAGTGTGTTTATTTATATTCTCTTGAGGGGGGAATATCCGAAAACGAAAAGTCTCCTTGCATCCCACCACCGCATCTTCATCGTATTCACCTCCTAATCTTCCGCGCTCCCATCGCTTCTTGTCTTCGCGTGTTCTATTTTTGGATTTGAAATTTCATTTGAAAAGCGATTTTCTTTGATTTCGATTTTATTCCTCTTCATCTTGTTTCATTTTCGAAAAAAAAAAATTGAAGACAACAACGACTCGATACCAAATAAAACGTTTCCTCGTCCTCATATTCACCTTTGTTTGGAGGGTCTTCGGAAGGCAAATCAAGTTGCAGTTGCAGCAGCTCTTAACGGATATAGATAGGTACATTAAAAAAGAAGTTTTGATACAAAATAATTCCGATTTTACAAGAAAGATCACGCATCTCAATTGAAAGTGAAAACGAAAAACCTGCGCGGAGAATATTCAGCCCTAAAAGTCACTCATACGACCAAGTGCATCGCGGAAAAAAGTCTAAATATAGTGCTGACATCTGGAATAGTGATTTGGTACTTAAAACAAAATACCAAAAAGTGATTTCCATCGAAGAAAATAATCAAAATATTTTCTCCGTTTGTTATTTGACACCGCATCGTTGCGTTGTTGCTGTATCTTTGTACATACATATATATGCGTGCGAAGAGGTGAACCTGTGAGTGATATGTGCGTATCTTGTTACATGACATTTCTTTTGTAAAACAAATTTATTGTGACCGAGAACGGGAAGCGAGGGATATATGTATGTATATATAAAAATATAATCCAAAAAAATAAGTCTCCCAATGTTCACGTTTTGATTGGTGTAGATAACCGTGTAAATGAATTGATTTATTCCAATGGTAAGTGATTGCCAGTAAAAAGTGCGTGGAAGAGTGTTTCGGATTACCTACCAACAAAATAAAGCAACAAGATGACAACAAAAGCATCGCCACCGGCCACATCAAATCCCGCCACTAACTCTGGAGGTGTTGTCAAGATCAAGAAAGAGTTACCCAGCGATGAAATTAAGGTTTGTCTATGGAAATAAATTTATGTATTTTAAGATTATACGAAGATTATTTGTTACACACATATAGCAGTGGCGGGACTTTCATCGAAAATTTAAATTTCGGTGTTAAACTAATCTTTATATCTTTGTTTGTTTTGGGTGTTGAGTTGGAGCTATTCAATTTAATTAAACAAGATGATCTATTTATTGATGTATTCCATACAAGATGGTTATCAGATGTGAGACAAATTTAGAATTCTTCAAATGTAAAGCGAAGTTTTAACCGTAGTTTAACAAATTAGTTTTTGAAAAATAACTTTTGGTAAGTCCGCGTAGAAAAACCTCGGCTTGAAATTTCCAGCTAAAAATTAATTTTACGTTCTACGGCTTTTATATGTCCATAGGTATTTTGAGACAAAATTATTGACAGCAAAATGCCAATTATTTCCATGCTTCATAAGCTTTTTATCTGTTGTGGTCTCTGTCTCTCATGTTGCCTTGTTTAATATAAGATGTGAGAATGATTCTGGAACCTTTTCAGTTTTTATTTCACGAAAACATAAAACTTAAATCTCTGGCGTACTTTTTTTGAAGGTTTATATTTTTAAAAATAAGCGCGGGGCATAAATTATTTATCTTTGTTGAGGATTTGCCCCACTGATATATTCACAAAACAGAAATTTGTGGAAGACGGTAAAGCAGGAAGCGGTTATTTGTTTACTTTTTTGTGGTTTTTAATTTGTATCTTTTCAATGTGTGGTTTTAGAAGTCTTAAATTGGGAAATGATGATATTATTGATTTGTTTATTTTTGGTGAAAAATTATATTTCTTGCTAACTGTTAAGCGGATGGAGAAAGTTACATTTTTACAGTGCTTAAAGTTATCAACTGATTACTTTGATTACTATGTTCTTTTATCAAACGTTCTATCACTTGTGGGATCAAAACAAAAATACAAATTTGCATATCGTCCAGGCAATTTCAATTCGACTCCATCAGTGAATAGTGGGGGCCTTTCTCATACGCAATTTGTCTTAAGTTGACTTTAAATTGAAGAAATAGCGATAAATTATTAAAACAGCTTTAATATTTCATTGCCAAAGCAGAAATATCATAAATTTAATTTGTTTTTAAAGAATTAATTTGCTAAAACTTATATATGTATTTCGCAGCCATTTTATTGCTACAGGATATTTTTTTTTAACATAACATAAAACTGAAAACTTTTAGTTTGTGAATTTGAGTCTCTATAACTAGGTATTTACCATTATCTAAGCTCTGGTGTTATTTGATAATTCAGTTGTTAATAAAAAATGACTTGTTACATTTTTAAAATATTTATTCTTATATCGAAATAACTAAAAATATAGGTATACATAATAATGAATAACACAAAAAATAAAAATATAAAAAAAAATAAAAAAAAAATCAATTTACGTTTGCCAACAAATATTTCTAGGATATCATTTACAAAACCACCAAATGTATTCCGTTGAGTCTGACAAATTTCATTTGGTAGTACATATACATAAATATAATAAGATAATAATTCACGAACAAGTCAACAACCTTCAAAAAATTGTCAACCATTACATCATGGTGATTTAAGTAGTTTTTGTTTTCTAATTAGTTATTTTTGATTTAAGTTTGTTTGATCATAATTTTAAAGCGAAGTTATTTTTGTTTCTTTTTTTCGATTGCACTGGCACAATTGCAGTATGTGCATTATTAGACGTTTGCATTTAAGAGAACACAAGTGTCCACAGTTCTTTTTTTGTTAAATCAGATGAAGAAAAGTAATGCCATCTGAGTTCATGAACAAAAAATATGGGTTCAAATTTTAAAATCGTTGAGGTGGTTTTGCAAAAAATATAATTTTGAATGCATACAAATTTAAAGATTTAAAAAAAGTGTTGGTCTGCAAATTTTGAGTTTTGATTAGTATGCAGGTAAAAATTAAATTTCAAAACAAAATATAACAAAACCCTATTTTGAAATATCGAACTTTCAAAAAAATATTTTGATTTTTTTTTAATTCACAAAATTTTGTTTTTAAAAATTAATATTATACGCAATATTATTTTTATGTACTACATATTTTTAAGTATATATATAAAAAAAAAAAAATCTGTTTATACCGTATTCATTTTAGTATAAATTTTATCAAATTCGTAGGAATCGTTTTTGAGAGAAATGAGATTTTCTTCGTTTGTTTTTTACATTTGTATGGAAGGTATCGTTATTTTTGCATGAAAATAATATATTTTCTTAAATTATTCTGAGAAGTGTTAAAAACCATTAAATACAGAGTTTAAAATATTCTACTGCGTCGTTTTCGAAATATGTATTGAGGTTTAAAAAAAAAATATTTTTTTTTTAAATGCAAAATAATTTTTTTTTTTTTAAATTTGGTACCCAATATGATTTAAGTTTTTTGAGAGCTTCTGCATAAAAAAAGGTTGAAATTAGTCACACCCTTTCTAAGAAAATTAAGAAAATATAAAAATGGTTCTATAAATTACCATTTTTTGATAAATATTGTTTGAAAAATGGTTTCCCTTTTAAAAGTAGCCTTCACTAAAAGTAATTGTTTGAATTTTTTTTGAAAAGTTGTGGTCATTTTTGAAAAAAATCAAATAAAATACAAAGCCAAAAATTCCAAACATTTTTTTGACAAGTACCGTTTTTTGTGGTTCTAAAAAAAATGAAAAAAAAAAAATAATTTCTTAAATACAAAAATATCTTAATTCTTTAAAAAAAAATTATAGTTTAACGGCTTTTCCAACTGTAAGGAGTCAGAATTTTTAGCTTGATGTCAGATTTAAATAATAAATCCAAAAAAATATCAACATTAGTAACTCCCCACCTAGAAAAACAATCTAGTTTTTAACGGGGCACTAGAAAGTTTTACATTAACTCTTACAAGGCTCTAGTAAGGGTAACTATCGATTTTCTCTAGGGCCTCACCAGTCAAGCAATCTTTTTGCTCGAGAGACAAAAAAAAAGTTGTATTCACTAGGATTCGATCCTCTGATCTACTGAATACACTTACTGCTGGGCTATTTCGCAATACAGTTGCGCTATGTTGAAAATGAAAAAGTATATGTATACCTTCATTACTTACTATTGTATGATGGGTATAAAATATTAGTTGTTTTTTTTTGTCATATATGGGGTATTTGTAATGGAATAACAAGACTTATCCGACAAGTTTTTACTAGCGAGGTCCTCACGAGTATTTGACAAGTTTTCCTTGACTAGATTTTCCCTGCCAAAGCCTTTCCATGGCCTTATCCCACAAAATTTTACTAGCGAGGGCCGCACGAGTATTTGACAAGTTTTCCTTGTCTAGATTTCCCCTTCCAAAGCCTTTCCAGGGCCTTGATTAAACTCGACAAAACTTTATAAAACTTGCCATTTTCCAGGTGGGCCTATTACTTTAGATTAATTTTTCGAGTTTTTGAGTAGTCGATCTAAAATTTGGTTGGCAACTTTCAGCCATCAAAACTATCAAATTTATTTCAGATTGGGTCTTAAAATAATTTCCAGTACGTTTGTATTAATTTTTAATTCAAAAACTAGCACTAGAATTCCTCGCAATCCCTTGGGAAAATTTCTAAACATTTTTAACCATCTACTTTAAATTTTGTACAAATCAATATTGAAAATAATTTCCAGTACGTTTGTATTAATTTTTAATTCAAAAACTAGCACTAGAATTCCTCGCAATCCCTTGGGAAAATTTCTAAACATTTTTAACCATCTACTTTAAATTTTGTACAAATCAATATTGGAGTCATTTTTATATGAAAGTTCACATTCAGGCACATATCTTGCGACATTTCAAACATAAACTTGACTCAGTACCTGACTTCGACAATACTTTTCTTAAAATTTTGAAATTTGGGACCATGCTCTGACCTAAATTGTGAAGCCCCTGTTTCAAGTAGAAAAAAATAGGCAGTACCGAATTCAGCATCCCCAAGTCATTAAGTGTACCAAATTTCATAATTTTCGGCTAAGATTTGGCATGGGAAATTATTTTTGTCGCCGAAATTCAACAAACGGAACACTGTGCGTCGTTCTAGCATTTGTATCAAAATTACAAAAAAAAAAAGAATAAAGAATTTCAAATAACGCTTTTTTTTATTCGATGGTCTTGACCTGTCTCATAAAATAAGTGTATGCATTTGAACAAGAATAATCTTTTTATGTCAATTGTACTCTCTCATATATTTTCTATTATAAGGCGCCAGTTATAGCTATCATTAAAACTCATCATTGAAAATTTTAATGATTGATATTGAGTCGTTTAGGAAGAAAAATCAGTTATTATTTTGATGAACAAATAAAGCTTAAGACTTAGTAAATATTTTTAGCCAAAAAAATTATTCAAATAGGCCCAACTTTCTACATAAAAAGACTTTCCTTATTTCAATTATTGAACTACCTTCAATACTACTACCAATGCTCATTGAAAAATCAAAAGTCAATTTTTGTGGAAAGTTGGAACTATTTGAAATTTGTTTTTTGACTAGAAATATTAATTAAGTCTTGAGCTTTAATCGTCCATCAAAATAATGAATGATTTTGCTTTCTAAACGTCTCAAAATCAATCATTAAAGTTTTCAATGATGAGTTTCAATGATAGCTATAACTGGCACCTAATATTCTCAAACTCATTCTCTGATTGCAACAATAACAAAAAGAAGAATATTTATTTGTATTTTGTATCTGTCTACTGTCTAAGAAGATTCTTCGATAACTTAAAAGTATACTGTCTGTAGGTATTCCTATATACATACGTATGTATATCACCGCCAAAAAATCACAAGAACAAAAAAGTCACAAGACATCACATGAAAACAATGAGAATCTGAGAGAAATGATTCACATGGTGATCTGACTCACAACTAAAGCCTTCAGGGTCGTGTTTCTCGATGTTCTACAATATTCAATCGAAAGTTTTTATCATACCTGGGTGCATCAACATTACTGCCCTATATAATTTCTTATTTAATTTTATAAAAATCATCACCGCAGCGTGTCGGCTATCGACCTTATTGACTCAATCTTTTGGTCCACCATCATCAGAATTGAGTGAAAAATGTAAACATTGGCAGAGTTCAGGGAACTAAATCGAATTGTGTACCTAGAAATAGGATTGTTTCCTTGCATTTAAACATTTATTTCGTTGGTTAAAGCTTTTTTTTTTGTCTTCCTTTTAAATATTTTTAAATTTTTTTTTTTGCTTGAGATATTCAAGATATTTTATGGATAAATAGACAAATGGGGAACAGTTGTTTTTAGATTCCGCCATCATTTCGATTTCCATCATTATATTTTATTCTGTCCGCCGCTGCCGTTGAATCTCAAATGTCGCCGATTGATTTGAACAAAAAAAAAGAGAAATAGAATATTTAAATTTATATTATAAATATCGTTGTTAGTTTTTGTAATTATTTCTTTTTATTATGTAGAATTGCAGATTTTTTATTCTGTTGTGATTTTTTTTTGTCCCTTTGAATTTTTCATTCAAAATATTAATTCAAACAAAATATTTAATACCTACCCAAAAATAAAAAATAAAAGAAGAATGTAACGAATTCCCAACTACAAGCATCGAATGGCAGTGTACAGTCAAACAACAACCGACCAAATAGCAAAAACGTCAAACAACAAAATATTTATGTGCACTCGTACGTTTTGGATTGGGCTTCAGGCAGGATATTGGGTTACACCATATTCCAAACAACGAAATTAATTTTCGTATTCGTACCCATGGGTAACGGTGAGTAGTGAGTACTATATTGCTCCGCCTATAATACATAGTGGACAATGGGGGCAGGAGATATTGGTCGTGGGGCAGGCAGCCCTCCTGGAGCAGATGGCCAAAGCCAAAGCCAGCGCGGCTGGCGGTGGCCGTCGACGCGGCGGCGGTGTGGCAGGCGGCTCAGGCCGACAGGCACAGAGAACCTATACTGCTGGCCACTCTCTGATGAGTGCAGCATACTGCAAAATTACCATATATCCGATTGCAGTGGTTTGCATTCGAATTCGGATTTGTTGATGATGATAATGGCGATGGTGATGATGGTGGATATTATTTTATTTTAACAGTATTCACCGATCGCCTCGCCATTACCATCACCGTGCTTTCCATACTCTGTTGCCTCGTTCAGGGCTCAGGCCATCAGTTCACAGTTGCGGCTGTTGGGTCTCTGGTTGCTGATGGTGTAGAATGTAAATTTATTTGATATCCAGCCATGTAAATTCTAGACATCGGGCAGTGGTCCTGATGGTATGGTCTGGTCAGGCGAGTATCAGATTTTGTATAACAATGAAAGTAATTGAATATTGTCGTTATGGCTGTGCGATAGCGATATTATAGAGGGTTAAATTTTCTTCAAAAGAATGCATTTTGCAACGCAAATTGTTTGTGGATATGTTTATATGAAATAAGTTTCTTTTATTTTTGAAAAATTGAAATCCTTTTCCTGATCCAAGAAACAGGCGCGGATCCAGGATTTCGTTCAGGGGGGGGCAATTTTCGTGAGTTTCCAAAATCTTGATGAGGTCAACAGAAAATTTGAGTATACTTCATACCGCTCTACACAACACGCTCGGTCAGAGAAAGCAATGTGAATTGATTAGTTTGAAATATGAAGAACACAATTAACTCTTTTATAACTGCCACAGTGTCTCGAACAGCGGGTACTTTGAACTTAGTGAAATGAAGTTTTGCAGTAAATAGCTATATCATGGTGCCTTACAGAGTTTTTGAGTTCCCTCTGGATCTGCGTAACCCTCAGGCCACACGGGTAAGTACTGGCAAGCAAGTTGGCTACATACACTGCCTGTCAAATTCATAATTTAGATTCCACTTGCCTCCCACTTGCAATCAACTTGCTTGTCTCCCAACTTGCTTCTCAACTTGCTTCACTACTGGCTTCAAAAATTGCATTCCAGTTGATGAGCAAGTTGCTTGGGTTTGTATGTGCTAGTGAACAAATGTGTTTCTAGTGCAACTTGCTTGCCAGTACCTGCCCGTATGGCCTCGGCCTCGGGGTAACTCCACAATTATGCGCGAAAAACATAATGGCATACAGTGGTATGTTCCTTTCCTATTCAGATATATGACGTTCGAGTTCGAATGAAATTTCCAGCCTCTTCTTAAGCTGGGATAACCTAACCTAACCTTGCCAGTAAAAGTTCGTTTTCAGGAACGTCATCAGCGTCAAAAATGCATTTTTCAGAATGTTCTCAAACATGCAAAAGGCTAATACAAGTTTTACTGCATAAGCATGGTGTTCGAAGTTCAAAAACATCATGTGTGGTGCAATTCTGCAGTACAAAATTCGATTTGGCAACAAAAATATTGAGAAGCCGGAGAACGTGTTCATAAACGTCAAATACGTTTGCAAGAAAATTGAAGGAGGTGTAAAAGTTCCATCCAACTTCTCTTCGGCAGTGACTGCTGTAGTCGTTTCCTGGTTTCTCTCCAATCTTCTTCGTTGGATTCGTACTCTTGGCGAGTTTAATGATATGGAATACGGAAGTTCCTATAACGCATCCACGAAAGTGACAAAAAACTCATGAATAGTTACATACATCAAAAACGTATCTTATGGCTAAGACAGATGTGCAGCACGTCTGCACGCATCACTTCGTACAGCGCAAAACTCGAAGCACATGTGCTGAACCTAGTCAGCCAGCGGCCAACGCACAGCCACTCATTGCTCGACCGCTGCACTGCCAAGAAAATTTTTTATAAACGTATAACGAAATAACCTGTTCTTGATTACATTTTATTAAATTCATATAAATTATGCTGCGTTCGTTCTTGCCCAGGGAGGGGCAATTGCACCCATTGCCCTCCCCCTGTATCCGCGCCTGCCAAGAAATCATATACAAACATACATACCTATACTTATCTTTGAAGATAGCTTGTATCTAATCAGATATATGTATTACACAAAATTTTTTGTATATAACTTATGGAGCATTTCACGTGAAGCGGACAACGAAAAAAAGTCGGGTCTTGAAGTTCGTTCTATTTTGGGTCACTTGTACTTCTTTTGATACTTAAGATAAATGCAGAAGGATTTTGAATTTTGAGGCCTGGTGCTGGAGTTATGGGCCTGTAAAGTATCGACAAGCCATGGGGTAAAGTTTGAAAGAAAAATGTTTGTAAATTAAATACAGGGATAGGAAACTTATTTTAAAACTGGAGTAAATGGTAAATTAGATGTTCTTTTCATTAATGAAATCTAAACTGGAAATCGATTTATTTTTTAGGTAGAAAACCGGAAGCTAACATTTCAAATCAGATTTTAAGAAACTTCGACCATTTTAATTTTTTTTGTTAAGGTCTCAAAATGTAGCTAGAACAATGTAAAAACTACATGCCAAGTTTCAGAGTGGGATCTCAATTTGTTTAGAAGATACATAATTTTTAGTGGGTGGGTCTAATTCAAAAAATTAAAAGAACATCTAATTTACCATTTACTCCAGTTTTAAAATAAGTTTCCTATCCCTGCATTTAATTTACAAACATTTTTCTTTCAAACTTTACCCCATGGCTTGCCGAAACTTTACAAGCCCATAACACCAGGGGGTCAATTCTCGATCTGTGAAACTGTAAAGTGATAAATATGATAACGCCTTCACACCAAATGCGATTCTCAAAGTGTGAAAAAATGAAAACAAATGCCAAAATGTTTTCATATGATAATTCGTTTATCACAATCATTTAATTCTGTGAAAACCTGTGAAAAGAAAAATGATAAACAGAAACAAATTGTGCTCATTGGATACACCTAAGTCGCCATCTTGGTCTTTCTATGACGTCACAATCATCTTTTTCTATGAGCAATTGGTAGCATTTGTCATGATAGTACTTTTTAGTACTCACTTTGACAGCTGTTTTTCATAACTAGTTCGGGAATCGCATTGCGCGTGTTTGTGAAGTGATAAAATGATAAAACTCTGTGAAAACTGAAATGATAACTTTGTTTTCATTTCATAGTTTCACAGATCGAGAATTGACAACCAGGCCTCAAAATTCAAAGTCCTTCTGCATTAATGTTAAGTATCAAAAGAAGTACAAGTGACCCAAAATAGAACGAATTTCAAGACCCGACTTTTTTTTCGTTGTCCGCTTCACGTGAAATGCCCCTTATGTAAAATATATATTTTATTTATTATGGTCATTTATAGAACCGTTTGGGGTAAGTTTGCGCACTTTTAAATTTGAAGAAAAATTTAAAATGGTACATTTTTTATACAATATATTTAAATTGTGTTTTATGTATATGTGCACACTTTCCCCCCAACATTTTATGCGTAAACTTGCCCAAAATTTTGTAATTTTAATAAAATCTAAGGACTTTAATAACAAAAACAATTAAATGTTTAAATCTAATACATATTAATACAAAAATTTTTATAAATTATAACTTTTAACTTCAAACATTGGCCGCTGAAATCTTGTAAAAATTAAAAAGATTTTTAGTGAAACTAATCTTATTTTTAAATTGTTTCTTGTCAAAACAACAAATAAAATAATAATAATACGAATTTCATTCCTATTAGAAAAACCGCTATGCGCAAACTTATCCCCAACGACTCTTTTTATTTGCGATATAGGTACTTTAAGGCAAGTTTTGGATTCGTGCAAACAAAAATTGAGATAACAATCAAACATGACATTCGGTTGATAGAGAACACCAAAAAATTGGGTGGCAAAATTCTGCCTGTCTGTTCGTCTACAGCCTTAACGGCTGAAATGATTTTCTTCAAACTTGGTACATAGTGGTTTTTGGTGATTATGCCCACACGTTTTTTTTTTTTTAGAACCAAAAATAACGGTACCTGTCATACAATTTTAGCAATTTTACATAATCGTATTTTTCTCAAAAACGGCTCCACAACTTTTCTTAAACAAAATTCAATAAATTAATTTTAGTAAAGGCTTCCTGTGGGTGGAAAACCATTAAAAAAAAAAATTGGTTAATAATAGTACCTACCAAGGACCCACTTTTTTAATTTTCAATTCTCTTCAAAAGAATTTGACTGATTTCAATAATTTTTTTTATACAAAAGCTCCCAACAAATATAAATAGTTTTGTGTACTTAAATTAAAAAAAAAAATATTTTTTGGATATTTAAAAAATGTTTCAAATTTTTTTTTAAATCAAATATCTTAAAAACGATATGATCGATTTTATATTTAAGAGGTTTTTAATACTCTATAAAATATTTAAAAAGAAAAATGTTACATTTATGAAAAAATACCTTCCAACAAAAGTTAAACCACTGCAAAGGACAATATTTTGTTCTCAAAAATGGCTCCTACGATTTTGATTAAACTTTTTCCACATACATATCGATACCTTCCCGTAAGATTGTATTAAGCGACATTTTCAAAATTTTAAATTAAATTTTTAAAAAACCTCTTATTCAGTTATTTATTTGTTGTAATGAACAGATTTTTAGAGGCATTTTGAGGCTCTGGACCTTTGGCACCTCATATGAGAGAAATTTGATAAAAAAGATGTCATCTAGTTGGTCAGTAATTGGTCAGAAAAGGTCAAGTGGTCCCAGAAATTGGTCAGCCTTAGATAACTTTTAATCAGGATTAAACTTTCTCAAGGTCGCTCAAGGCCACGCGCGATTTTTAGCATCCCATTTAAGGGAAATTTGCCAAAAATGTATACCATCCAAAAGATTTTTAAATCGTGATAAAAGGTCAATCATTTTCAGTAATTGGTCAGCCATAGTTTTTTTTAAATGAATTTTTAAATTATAGTTAAAGGTCACGCGCGATTTTTGGCACCTCATTTATGGGAAATTTACAAAAATTTAATACCACCTGAAAGGCCCTAGGTACTGTATAAAAGGTCAGCTAGTTTCAGTAATTGGTCAGTTATAGATACTTTTATACGATTTTTCAAAGTTTTTTTCTTTAGCATAAGCATAAAATACGTCGGCTACTTACGTTAGTAAATCCCTAAGAAGATAGAGAGCGACAAAGTTTCCAAACATCACTTGTTTACCTGGGTGTTTTTTGGGAATTTTGCGGCTTTCTATATTTTAAGGCACAAACAACTGCGGAGAGTTTGACTTATGACAACAATTGCTCAAAATTGCACGCTAAATATTTCTTGTATGCACACTTTTTCCCTCCGACCAATAGGCAGTCAAATAAATCGATGTAAAAAATGTACGTCAAATTTTACACTTGTTCGACAAGTGTTTAGATAGGCAGACAAACGGTTATTGGTTCAACACCTCAAAGGCTATTATTGATATGAGTAACAATTTTACGCAAATTACTTGATTTCTTATCTCGGCTCTCAGTCTATTAGAATTGTTTACTGTGGCGAATACTTACTTTTTTTTACGAACACTGATTCGAGATTTTAGGATTTTTTTGTTTTTCATTGATTATCTTTTTATTAAAACTTATTGTACCAGTATGGGTGGTAACCGCCATTGTGTAAATTGTGGCGCATAACAATTGCAGGTTTTGAAAACAAAATGTTACTAAGAGGACGCATAGCTCGATTGCAAAACATCTTTGTTCATGCATTCATGGTCGTCACACGTTGGGAAGTTGTGCGTATGGTTTTCTGGATTATATCTTAATTGATCATGATAGAGCGTATACATACATTTATAAAATCGTGGATATTAAAATGATACACAATTCGAATAAAAACTATTCATTATGTTGAACGGCGTGTGATCCGTGAACAATTATTAGAAAATAAAAACAAAACACTTTAAATTAAGTCCACTTATAGCTGAATTGTTTTTGGCTAATTTTGAAATGGTATTAAAACGAAAAAATCAACTTCCACGATTCTGGGTACGTTATGTGGATGACGTTTGTGCCATTGTTAAAGCGGATAAAGTACTTGAGACTTTAAATGTTTTAAATGGCGAATTTGATTCTGTATTAATTTTACGTGCGAACTGGAAAGTAATGGAAGATTACCATTTTTGGATCTTGAGTTGCAGCGTGTAGGTAACTTAATTGAAATAGGGGTGTATCATAAGCCTACCAGCGCACAATTACCAACGATTCGTATTGTCCGATCCAACACAAAATGGCAGCATACCATTCAATAGTCCATTGATTATGCGGCTTACCACTTTCAGTTTCAAACTACAAAAAAGAGTATGAACGCATAAAAGAAATTGCTCGAATTAATGGCTATAAAACTGAAATGGTTGATAAACTTATTAATAAGCACGTCAAAAATGTGAAGAATTGGAAATACACCACCCTTTTTTCACAGAACGTATCAAACCAGGAAAAGAACCAACGCGTATCTATGACTTTTGCTCCAAAACTAACAAATAAATTGAAAAAAGTATTCAACGACCATAAACTGGAAATAGTTTATAGAAGTGACAATAAATTAAGCAATTTATTAGGTTCGGCAAAAGATAAAATCGAAAAATTTGAAAAATCGGGAATTTATGCTATTCAATGTAATGAATGTAGCAAAGCTTATTATGGGCAAACAAAACGTAGCATAAAAGAGCGTTATAGTGAGCACATACAATGTATAAAACTCAATCAACCTTTCAAGTCTGCCGTAGCTCATCATGCTATTGTGGATGGACATGGAATGGTGAGCACGAACAAAGAGAACCTTAAGCTTTTAAAGCAGGTGAACGATGCTCGTCGACTTGATGCACATGAAGCTTACTACATACAGAAAGACAGAGATGCACTGAATTTAGACAACGGCAACGTTAATTCAAATTTGCTTAGCCGTATACAAATGCATTAGGAGTCGTCGCTCTTATTATTTATGTATGTACGTTTATGTTTTGTCAAATTTGCAATCATTTATGACGTCAAACAAAAAGCTAACTTCCCACTGCAGTCGTGAATGCTGATGATGTGACGCCGGTCGTCTCGAAATGCATCCAAGTAAGCTTTCAATTTTTTAATTTTAATTTAATTTGTTGTGTTATTTATTAATTTAAAATTAATAATTGAAACCGGCTCATTGTGTGATCAATTTAAAGTGTTTTGTTTTTATTTTCTAATAATTGAAATGATTTAAAGAATGACAGTGTAAAAAGGGAATGTCATTTAAATTCCTAAAAAAAAAAATTATGGAAGAAATAATTGGAGTGGTTTTTTAAAAATATCTTTTTGTATATAACTTTTGTGCAGTTAAAATTCAACTTACAAAAAAAAAATAATAATCTCGTTTTTGAGATATAGAGTTTTCAAAAAAATATATTTATTTTTTTTTTTTAAACTCATAAAATAAATTTTTGTTTCAACTTTTTCAAATACTTGTATAAAGTATTTTACTTAAATCCGTTAAGCTGAAAATGAAAAATTTAAAAAAACAATCTATGTGCACGACAGGGTCGTACGTACTTGCTCTTATGTTCAAGACGCTTAGGTTTTTAGAAAATTGTATATACAAATATGGAAATTATGAGAGAAAAATATAGAGAAGCATAAAATACGATATTTAAATTAGCTTAAACAACTTCTTTGACAGTTTGAGGTGAAAAAAAAGAATGCAATTCTTAAGGACAAACTTTGGAATGCAAATCTAAAGTATACAGGGTGTCCCGGACCTGAGTGGAAGTATTTAAGGGGGTGTTTCTTGGGGTTATTCTTAGAAAAAAATTGTATCGGGGGAAAGTTGTATCTCCCCCCCTTAGGCAGAGGGGGGGCAGTTTCTGAAACATTGACTTTAAATGCAAAAAAAAAAAAATTAAAATTCAACGAAAACACATTTAACAATGTGTTATAGTTTTTTTTAAAAGCTAATATTCCACTATTGCATTTGATTTTTAAATCAAGTTGCTAAAGCGAATAGTTTTTGAGAAATTAAATTTCAAAGTCAAAATTAAAAAAAAAATGTGATTTTTTTTTTCTTAAAAGTCGATATTTTTCAAAATTTTACGTAATTAAGTGCTTCTTTTGTGTTGAATATTCAATGCCCTCCTCATTACTTTTTAGCCCATTGCCGAAAACCAATTGTAAAAATCTTTCTTAGTTTTTGAGAAATAAAGAAAAAACAAAAAGTACTTTTACCAAAAAAGCCCGTGTCCGTAAAAAAAAAGTAAGTATTCGCCACAGTAAACAATTCTAATAGACCGAGAGCCGAGATAAAAAATCAAGTAATTTGCGTAAAATTGTAACTCATATCAATAATAGCCTTTGAGGTGTTGAACCAATAACCGTTTGTCTGCCTACCTAAGCACTTGTCGAACAAGTCTAAAATTTGACGTACATATTTTACATCGATTTATTTGACTGCCTATTGGTCGGAGGGAAAAAGTGTGCATACAAGAAATATTTAGCCTGCAATTTTGAGCAATTGTTGTCATAAGTCAAACTCTCCAGTTGTTTGTGCCTTAAAATATAGAAAGCCCCAAAACTCCCAAAAAAACACCCAGGTAAACAAGTGATGTTTGGAAACTTTGTGGCTCTCTATCTTCTTAGGGATTTACTTACGTTAGTAGCCGACAGATGATGTCTGGTGCAAGAATTGCAAGACGCATTTTCTTCGTCTTTTTGATAGAATCAACAACGCATAATCAAACAGGTTTATTTTATCTTTCCAAACAAAAAATTTAAAATCGATGTTATGGTCTCGAGAGAAGAGTACTTTGTTTTGTTTGTATACAGTGAAATCATCAACAACCTAAGGACTTTTTCTCGTTTTCCAAGTCTTACTTACTTACTTACTTACTTATCCGGCTCCCGATCCATGAAGGGTCTCTGCCTGAGATATTGCGGTCTTCCATCGGTTGCGGTCCCTCGCACGCTCCCTCCAGTCGTCGAGACCAAGCGCTCTTGCGTCTGTGACCGCCTGGTCTCTATAGCGGAGGTTCGGTCTTCCTGGTCGTCTCGAACCTGGGGGCTGGGATTCGAAGATTTTCTTGGCTGGAGCGTTGTTGTCCATTCGCTCGATGTGGCCGAGCCAGTGTAGTCGACGTGTTTTGGCTCTTTGGACTACATCCACATCTTGGTACAGCTCGTACAATTCACGATTGAATCTTCTCCTCCAATCGCCCTCTTCGCATATAGGACCAAATATCCGCCGAAGAATTTTTCTCTCGAAAGTGCCCAGTATCAATTCCCCTTTTTTACTTATCGTCCAGCACTCGGCGCCGTAGAGTAGAACTGGTAAAATTAGCGTTTTGTATAGAGTGCACTTTGTCTTTCGGGAAAGGAGTTTTGAACCCATTTGTTTGGCCAAACCGAAGTAGCAGCGGTTCGCTAGGGTAATTCTTCGTCGGATTTCCACTAAGGTGTCGTTCGTGGAATTGATGTTTGTTCCGAGGTAGGTGAACTCCTTGACTACCTCGAAATTACTGCTACCAACAGTGACGTTTTGTCCTAGGCGATGGACAAATGAGGCTTTATTTGTTGATAGCATATACTTTGTTTTGTCCTCATTCACTTCAAGACCAACTCGTTTCGCCTGTTCATCAATAGCTGTGAATGCTTCAAGTACAGCTCTCTTGGAGCGGCCGATAATGTCGATGTCGTCCGCATAGCCAAGAAGTTGAGAAGACCTGTTAAAGATAGTGCCTTCCATGTTAACACCACTCTTGCGCACTATCTGCTCCAGGACTAGGTTGAAGAAATCACATGATAGCGCATCTCCTTGTCTGAACCCTGTATACGTCTGGAATAACTCGGATGAGCTGTTACCCATTTGCATGTTGCACCGCGTATTTTGTAACGTCATGCGGCATAGCTGGATCAGTTTTTTCGGGATCCCGAGTTCCGACATCGCCAATAGAAGCTCTTGGCGACTTATGCTGTCATATGCGGCTTTGAAGTCGATGAATAGGTGGTGGGTCTCGACTTGAAATTCGTTGGTCTTTTCCAGGATTTGCCTCAATGTGAAGATTTGGTCTATCGTTGATCTGCCTGGCCTGAAGCCACACTGGTACGTGCCGATCATAGTGTTGCAGAAAGGTTTTAGACGCTCACATAGTACGTTGGATAGGATCTTGTAGGCAACATTAAGCAGGGATATGCCTCTGTAGTTCTTGCAGTACATAGGATCACCTTTTTTGTAGATTGGGCATATGGAGCTATTTGACCAGTCGTCGGGCATACTTTCCTCCTCCCAAACTTGGTTGATGAGCTGGTGCATGCACCCTACCAGAACATCTCCTCCATACTTGAAGAGTTCCGCTGGTAGGCCATCCGAGCCGGCGGATTTGTTGTTCTTGAGCTTGTGGATGGCTTTCTTAACCTCTTCAGTACTGGGTGCTGGGACTGGATCTTCATTGACTGGTCTAATGCTTCTTTGTTCCCCTGTCGCCTACTCTACATAATGCCCATTAAGCAGCTGCTGGAAATGCTGCTTAAACACGTCTACAATTTCCTGTGCTTCGGTGACTAGGTTCCCTTCGCTGTTTCGAAGAGCTTGCGTGCCAGTCCTATAACCAGATGCCAGTTGCTTGGCTGTTTTGTAGAACCGGCGAGTGTTGGTGGCGGTGCTGGACTCTTCGAGATACTTGAGCTGAGAGGCTGCGGATGCTGTTTTCTTTCTACGCAGGGTTTTTTCTCTTTCCTTCTCTTTTCACGGTACTCCTCTCTTGCTGCTCTAGTTTTCCGTTGCAGCATTTGCATTCGTGCATTTTCCGTCTCCTGCTTCAGTACCGCGCATTCATCATCATACCACGGGTTCTTTTTTCTGGGTGGTTGATAGCCTATGGTGGTCTCGGCTGTCTCCTTAATAATGTCGCGATACTGGTTCCACTGGTTGTTGACGCTTGTGGCTGGGTGTACGGCAGAGAGTTTCCCGGTCAATTGCTCACTGTAGTCTCTGGCTTTCTCAGACGTGCTAAGGCATGCGATGTTGAACTTCTTTCTTTGGGCGGTCTTCGTTTTCTTTTCATTGGACAGTCGGGCTCTGAACTTTGTCACAACAAGAAAGTGGTCAGAGTCCACGTTTGCACCTTCCAAGTCACTTTCTTATTCTCTATTTTAAATAAAGTATAAGCTTACATACACTCAAAACTATGAAACAAATCTATCAAATTTCCTTGGTCATTCATCATTTCACACAGAACAATGACCTCTAAACTTCCAGTCACTTCCGGTCTCAATTACTTACAAAATACATATGTACATATCCTATCCCAACATAACTATCCTTGTTTCGATTTCTGTCAAGAACAAAACAAAAAAAAATAAACACAAGACCTATTTTTCGTGTTTTTTTCGCTACCCTCGCTCGCATTGTTTTCTTGCATTCGAGCCTATATTCGTGTATCAAGTGACTTAATAAGCTACTGGTGTATCTTATGTCTTGATAAATGGAATATATTTACTCGAAATCTTCTCAAACTCAAACTCAAGTCCACTAACTTCATATAGCTTCTAGCTGCACACAAATATCTATTTCATATTATACCGCAGCAAACGGCTCACATGGCGGAATCTATAATTTCCTAAACGTATTGAATTTCATAAACAATTTTTTCTAGTCAAAATATTAAATATACAAACAAAAAAAGAATATACTGTAACAACCCTCTATGTACCAAGCAATACCTACCTAAAACTGAGTAAAGCAAATGAGTTATTTTGAAGCGAAGAATGCTACACTCGAACTGCGTTTTGTTTCGTCTCCATTTCTACCAAAGTAGATGTATTTGTGTAAAAGGATATTTTTGCTTTTGAAAAGCCGGTGTATGGGTGTTTGCGTTGGGGGGTTGTTGTTTAGTTTTGGCCTGCTCAATCAGTCCACCATCCCATCCACCCATCCGACCCGACCCAAGCCATCCAACCCCTAGAAGAGTATCCCATTTCGTCGAAGTGGAGTGCTTCTCAATATAACAGAATTCCCCTTTCAGTATCTTTGCTGACGGTGGGATTGAGATTGGATGACGCTGATGACTCGAATGCTTCTGTTGATGCTGATGATGATGATGATGATTTCACGCAGTCGCTTTTAAAACTTTGAAGCAGAGTCTAGACTTACAATCGGCTATCGAATGACATCGTCATCATCATTATTATCGTCGTCATCCACACTGGAAGCTAAAACTGCCACGCGGTATAGCTAAAGCAGGCGAAAAAACATAGACATCAAGACACCCAACAAAATATGTACCTATACCTACCTACTCTTAGGCGTCCTCGTGCCTAGTTCTGTATAATGGGTAGTGCTCTTCTAGAATGTCCGTTCATTGTGTGTGCCTTGCCTTTTCTGTGCGAAAGAAGATGTAATCGAATATCGATAGCTAAGGATTGGATGTCGTCCTTCTTTTGAGTTCTTACATGACACGTAAAAGTGTACATTTCTAACACACGCACACACACACACTAAAGCAAGTTCTATAGATAGGGAATGGTGGAAATTTGCTGAAATATGGGTTTTAGCTTTCCTTTATTTTTTTTTTTTTTCAAATATGGTAGGTATCCGAGTTTGCTAAGTTTTTCTTTTTTTAGGGTGAGAATATTTGTCTGTTTTGTTTTTGCTATTGTTTTCATTTAAAGGTTTTGTAATTGTTCGCAGTTAAATTAAAATCAACAAATACGTAATTTGTTTTTAACAATGTAGCCAGCAGACCTGTGTACTTAAGGCATAAGTACAAGTACAAGTACAATTACCTTGTACTTGAAATTTTTTAAGTACCAGTACTATGCCTTGCTGATACTTTAATTCCACAAAAGTACTTGAAATTTTTGTATTGATTATTTTTGTACTTTTGAGTTGTACTTAAATACTTTTCAACTCCTTTTTAATTCCAAAAGTACTTATAATTCCTTTTAATTACTTTTAATTCCTTTTCGAAAAAAACTAAAAACAATATATGTATGTCTTATGCTATTTTTCCACCAAAGGCTTATCTCAGATTAGATTAAATAAATCTTTTTGGTGTTTCTACCGCACAAAAAGATTTAAAAAAGATTAAATTTGACAGCACCTTCAAAAATGCAAATGGTGTTCCAATTTTTCTTATGAAGTGCGAATGAGACAGAATGTTTGATTCGTGTGAAACAATGAAGAACTGAATGCGAGTCTCGAATGAATCGTTCAGCACCATGTAAAAATAGGTTAGTTCGATTTGTAAAACTATTTGTCTTAAGAAGATTTAACAAGATTAATTTCTAATCTTCAAGATTTACGAAATAAATTTGTATGGTAAATCTACGAGATTTAAAAGAGATTTAAGGTTAATCTCATTAAATCTCAGATTAGCGCTAGTGGAAATGTAGCATTAAACAAAAATCGCCGTGGTCGTCCAAGCATGGTTTTGAGTGTCGTAGTCATTGTATTCGTCTCGATCTCGTCTTACACTGACCGTTTACACAGGGGTTTATTTCGTGGCTTTCTCGCTGAGCGGGATGACAGCAAAACATGCTCAATTTCAAAAACCACGTGTAAATGTCATGGCGAGACCAAAGCGAGAGCATAGTGAGAAAACTTTGACACATATCCTCGTGTAAACTAACAAGGCAAGACGAACACAATGACCATCATACTGGAAACCACGATTGAACTTTTGAACCACATTTTTAGCTTATTTTAACCTCTTTGAAAAATTTATTTTGAAAAAAAAATAACTGGCGAGACTTTAGCGAGAACAAAACCAAAAACCACGTGTAAATGTCATGGCGAGATCAGAACGAGAAAACTACGACACAAATCCCCGTGCAAACTTGCAAGGTGATACTACAACAAGATGAAAACAATAACCATGACCAACCACGATGTAAACCACGATGGGACTTTTGAACCACGTTTTTAGCTTATTTTAATCTCTTTGAAAATTTATATTTTGACAAAAAAAAAACAAACATTTTGGTGAGACTATAGCGAGACCAAAGCGAGATGACGGCAACACATGCTTAATGCCAAGAACCACGTGTAAATGTCATGACCAGACCAAAGCGAGACTACAGCGAGAAAACTACGAAATAGATCCCTGTGTAAACGGTCAGTGTGAGACCAGATCCAGACGAATACAACGACCATGACACTGAAAACCACGTTTGAGCGACCACGGCGATTTTGGTTTAAGACACATATATTATTTCTAGTTTTTTTTTCAAAAAGGAATTCAAGTAATTAAAATGAATTATAAGTACTTTTGGAATTAAAAAAAAATTGAAAAGTATTTAAGTACCTTCAACTCAAAAGTACAAAAGTAATCAAAGTTAAAAGTTCAAGTGAGCTCAACTCCATGATTATATATTCGGTCACTCCACTTAAACAGAAGAATTTCTTTTCAAATTTTCTTCATATTTAATTAATACAAAAGTAATCAATACAAAAATTTCAAGTACTTTTGTGGAATTAAAGTAGCCGGTACTGGTACTTGACATTTTTAAGTACAAGTACCAAGGAATTGTACTGTAATCTCAAAATTTCTAGTACAATGTATTTGTACTTAAATTGTACTTAAGTACCAATATACTTAATTACTTTATAGCCAGGGCCTAGGCTTGTGAACCACTTTAATTGATATTAAACAAATAATTAAAATTATGCTCATCATTTTCGGAACTCAAGTTATTAGGAGTTTTAAGCCAAAACATGTCGGCCGGTTAAAAACTGGCTAGACTTTAAATTTCTGAATGAGGTCAGACACATGTTCATTAACTTTAGTTATAATTGAACTGTTTTCCAGAATATTGTACGTATATGTGACTTTGTTTTTTTTTGTTTTTTTTTTGTAGCTGATATAAAAAATATCGAAAAAAACTCTTAAATTCTGTCCTTAACGTCACGAACATTTAAACTGATAAAAATATTCAATAAAAGTTTTTAATCCTATGTAATATGTGTATCCAAGTTATTTTAAATATTAAAATTTATCTTTTTTCCGTTAAAAATTTAAAATGATTATTTACTTTTTATTCTGATTTATAGGTATTATTCGCGTCACGAAATTCTATATATAAATTATCTTTTTTTTTTTTTTTGAAAAATGGTAATCAAAGAATTTGCTGTGCGTCATCCCTACCTCGACAAAAAAAATGTTTATGCCAATTCGGTTCCTGTTAAAACAAAAAAAATATGTACACCCAACACATTTCGTTTTTGTAAAGAGGTAAATTAATTCCATGTTCACAAATTTATAAATTGTTGTGAACTTTAATAAACTTTAGAAAATTTTCATTTGAAATCGTTTATTTTAATTGAAAATAATAAAAGATGACATTTATTAAAAAAGTGTGTACTCACACAATACAAAAAATCTTCCACAAATTCCGCCTATATATCGTTGGTAAAAGTGACGCTAATGACAAATTACACAAATATGTACCCACCCACTTTTTTTATTTTATAGCTAAAAATATCTTTCTCTTTTTAACAGTTGTTTCAGATTCAAGTTGGGGACTTGATTCCATTTGGGGACCTATTTTATCAAAACTTAACTTCCCAATTTAAATGTTTATTAAGTCCCCAAAAATTTATGAAATAAATTCTCAATTTTGGGGAATCATTTTCATTTTTGAGAGTTTTTTTCATGGAGCCGTTATTTTCTTAATTATTTTCAAAAATCACGCCTGAAAAATAATGACTGCTTTTTTGAGTTGCAAATGCAAAGGCAATTTAGTAGCTATGCCCTCTTTCCAGTAACTAAAGTTTCTCTTTATAAGATACCAGTCATCCCACTGCTAACACACGTGAATGGTATCAAAGGTGGATGAGAACGCTAGAGGATGTTTTGGGTCGAAAACTTCCCTTGTAATTTTTGGAATCTTCTGTAGAGATGGAGATTGAAGAAGAATATACAACAACGAACTTTACCAGTTGCAGTGAAAATAAAATGCCCGACTGGGTAGCACATACTGTTTAAAAAAAGTCTGTTTTGTTAAGTCATTTCAGTCAACAACAGCCGATATTTTGCTGTTAAAATAATTGTGCCCTCATCCATAATGCTTTTTCACTTTTTCTCATACACTTCGCATGTGCGAGGGAAACAACCTTATTTCTTGTATCCAGGGATGTGAAGCAAACTGAGTTAAATTTAAATACCCGTAAAATATCTCTTTTCTACATTGGTGAAACTGAAAATTTTTAATTGTTTGATAAAATTTAGAAGGAGTTTAGATAAAAGCAGTTTTAGTGTTTGTTTATGAAATTGACCATTTGGGTCTTAAAAATTGTATATAATGACATGGAAGTTATGGGAGAAAAATGTTTAAAAGCATCAAATTCGACATTTTCGGTGCTGAATCCGAATCTGAGGTTTGCGAATAGAATTTTGTGACGCAACATGGAAATAATATTGCAAAAAAAAATATGAAAAAACACAAGCAGCAAAAATTTGAGTGGAGAGCTTTCGAGTTAGGGGTGCAGTGCATCAAACTCAACGTGCATGTGCGTTGCATCCAAAGCTCATCTTTCTGCAATTATTTTTATTTCGTAGTTTTTGAAATATTCACTTGAAAAGCGAACGTTTATCACCTTCTTAAATTTCAGCTTCTTCTTTTTTTTGTTTGTCTACGGAATAATAAACAAACTTGCCCACAAAAGATCAGCTTTTTTGAAATCTTTTTTTTAAATAATTTTTACACGTTTGGTTGGCGTGCACAGACACATCCTCCTCCCTCGGGACCGCTCTTTGCATTTCTTTAGGGACTCATTCTGTTTCATGGTATTCGTTGTTGTGCATATCAAAGCAGAAAAGTCTCCAGTTTTGTTTGCTGATGGTCAGTATCTTTTCTGTTATGTTGTTTGGCGTGATGCTGATGGTGCCGATACTTCACTATCGGGTTCCCATCAGCTGCAGGCGAAGAAAGTATGCTCCATAATTGTCTGCTGACAAGTCCCTATACTGACAGGCTGGACTATTTGTTTTGCGAATCTTATGGAGGAAGGCTTTGAAATATCCCTGTCCGGTAAGTAGTTGGGTTACGTCGTAGTAGTTAATCTCACCGTGTTTCAGTTCATTTCAGTCAGCCCCATACCTGATCAGGCTTGTATCTTCCTCTGCTTTCTGAGCTCCAAAGCTCTTGCCACTTCTGCTTGGTGAGTTTCTTCACCTTATCGCACCGGTTGAAGCTTCCATACTCCAATTTCCGACTTGTTGTGTTAGACCTACCTACTTCCTTTCTGCCACTAAGAAATCGATCGGATTTACTCCTGCGCCTACAAGGATGGTTGATTTCGACACCGTTCGATAAGAGCTAGCTGCACGTAGAGCTCTAAGTCTTTGTACTGCTGCCATCTGTTTGCGGTACTTCTCCTTTCGAAGTATATCTAGATCTAGATCTCACTTCCCTAAAGAAGAATAGATAATAGAATGCGTTGTCGATGTCAGTTAGTCTTCACTACCTGGCTGTTGTTCCACGTAGTACATTTGTCATCTATAAACTTAGCGAAGTAATCACTTTTGAATGTCGTTCCGCCGCTGCATTTATGTGTTGCCAGAAAGTTAGTTTTGTGTTGAGCATTAGCACCAGATACTTCACCGCATCCTTACGTTGTATGACTTCAGGGCCGATGTGGAAGTCAATTTGAATCTTCTTTTTCGTCTTGTAGGACTATCTTAGTTGCCAAGCTAAAACCGTGTTCGACTGTTCGTACAACCAAGATTTTACTCGTCGCATGACTTGATTATGTTTTCCATTGCGTGCTTTTGGTGTATTTTTTTTTGTTATCACCAATGCGATGTCATCAACCGGGAAGGTGTCTTCGAGCATATATCCTGCATGCAGAGGATGTCATCGTAAGAGATGTTCCAAAGATCTGGTCCTAAGATCGAGCCTTGGGCTACTTTAAGTTGCCAAAAATAATCTTCCGAGAGTAGTGGTGTTTTGTTGGGGATTTTGGGTGGCCTTCACTACTTCTTCGATGGCTCCAATCGTAGTGGCGATTCCTAAAACCGTACAGCTCTGCGTTCACCTGCCCCTTGTACTGCCGTGATTTCAGCCTCTTCTCCGTGAGCTTTTCCACGGTGTCTAGCATGCATAGAGTTCTGTAAGCGGATGGAGAATCCGAGTCTCCTTTGCCTTTGCTGGTCAACACCAACCATTATTTTTTCCAGCTCTTGGGGAAGGCGCCTTCGAGGTAGCTGTTGTAAAGGGTGTTTTTTTTAGACGTGTGGCTTTCAAGAACAAATAAATCGCATATCATTTAATGTTATGGCCAAGAATTTAGCTTTATTATAAAGGTAAGGGTTGCCATTATGCCGCGGCTGGCCCGAATAAACTCCAGCCGAGAGGCCCAATTTTCGACCACCAATTTTCGACGCGATGGCGGATGGACTCATTCGGGTCTTCTTCGATACTCTGCTCCACAGCAGCAATAACGTCTTCGGTGCGCACTTTACGGCGTCTCTGAGGATGCCCATTATCCACTAGAGTAAATGTGGTGCGAAACCGATCCAAGGTTGCTCGAATTAGCGACTCTGCTGGGCGATTATGCCGACTGAATGTTAGACGCAGCGCGCGATGCGCGAACCGAACCATTATTTTGGTATTAAATTTGCACGATCTACAAACGTTGTTCAGGAGTAAGTCTATTCATTATGAAATGGCAAATCAAACTGAGCATAAATCAAGTGACAGCCGTTAAAAAGACCTACTCCGAAAAAAGTATTGCCAGATTGAAAACCACCCTTTATTATTATTAATTCTAATTGATATTAATTTGAACTTTGAAAAAAAACTAAATAAATAAAGGCAGTTAGAGTAGGGCTAGATGTATTAACATTCAGATAATCGTCTAATCGTGTCTTTCTCTATATTCAGTTTGAAAACAGCTATAAATCCTAGTACAATGGTAATACCACGAAAGCATAAATTAAGGACTGCAAATGGTTTAAAACCAAGATAACTCTATAAATTTGAATGTTAAGGAAAATAGAAAAATTAGTCTTTAAAATCAAAAATGTACAGCCTTATTTAAAAACACATTTTAGAGACTGCGTAAATTTACAATGCCTCTAAACGTGGAAATGTAATTCATAAAAGTTATGTGACGTTGCATAAAGCCATTTGAAGATAAACGCGCTTAGATTATGACAGCTAAACGTAATAGATTTTTCTTTTATTTTACTTAATTTGACATAAGGGAATTGTTACTAAAATGGGTCGGAAAATGTTTAAAGAATAAAGATTTACGTAATGAGCCTTAATAAGGGCCTATACACTGCGTAACTATTCCCCCATTAAGAGATGTTTAAGCGAATTCTAATGAATACGGCTGTAAATATTTGCAAAAAATACATGTTTCTTCAAAAGTTAATAAGAAATCAAATTAATTAAATTCCAAAAATGTTGTATTTTATATTTCTTGTTGTAATTAACATAATTTACATTTGGATGTGAAAGAATTTTATCTAAGAAACCAGAAATCAAGAATTATATAACCAACCAGTTCTGTATAAAATGAACTGAACAATTTAAATATAATTTTATTTCTCTATTAAAATATTCTACTCTTATACTACTTATCCCTATCACAAGGGTAGAGTTCAATTAAACATTATTTTCCTCGTCGTTCACAAAAAGTTTCAAATTTCAAACCTCTTTATATAGCTTTGCTTGTTCAGTTATTATTTGGTGATGTGATGGACATAAAGATACACCTATGATGGTGATTCTCTCTATTACGAGGTGTTAGGCATTTGCTACCACTTTAAAACTACTAACTCTTCTTAAAAAGGCAAAGATATACATATATATACATACATATGTACTTTTTTTGTATATGTATGCTTCTCAGCCTGCCTTCTTTTCATAGTTAAAGATATTAAGTTTCCTCTATGTATCTACATCGGCATTGTCGCTTTGATCATCTCTACTTTGCACTAAAAGAGGGACCAAAGTTTTTTTTGTAATACTATCTCCTTTGACACTTCATACACATACACACACTTTCGATACATTTATGTATGAATAATTTGACATTTGATGAATGATACGTATACATATACAAAAAATAAACGCACTTTGCATATACATAGTTATGCTTTAAAAGGATACCTACATATATGTATGTAAATATATGGGAATTGTCGGGAAACTACAGAGGCTGATGGCGAATGCTCTGAGGGAATGCATATATGTATGTATGTAGGTATAGGATACATGAGAATTTTGATATGACAGTTCTGTGATAGTGATAAGTGCTCTTCAACAGAGATTCTGTTTGATATTTAATATATTTCTAAAATTTTGTTTCAAAGGTATTAAATTGCATTTTGTAGTTTTAATTTAATATTCTACAATCCTCTCAATTTAATGTGTTCATGGTTAGATATTTGAGATAACATCAAATGCATATTTCAAACTAAAAATAAAAAAATTCTATTTCTATGGCTTTTACATTACATTTTGAAATTGAAACTTCAGAATTAATTTTTTGCATTTGAAACATACATTCCTAATTTTTGTCACCTTTTGACATTGGAAAATGCTAAAACTGTCACAAACATTATTTATAGTGTCGTATTTATTTGTTTGTAATAAATAAATAACGGGTGATTTTTTAAGAGGTTTAGAACTTTAAAAAAAAAAAACACAAAAAATTCGAAAAAATGAATGAAATATTTATTTGAATCGATAGTTTGAACCTTGCAATTTAATATTTAAAGATAATTTCATGCAAATGTTGACCGCGGCTGCGTCACAGGTAGCCCATCCGCTGAGTCCAATTTTGGCATACTCTTTCACACATATCGGCCGGTATCTCACGAATGAATGCATGGATGTTGGCTTCCAGTGCGTCAATCGAAGCGGGCTTGTCCGTATAGACATTAGCCTTGACATACCCCAACAAAAAATAATCTAATGGTGTCAAATCGCACGATCTAGGCAGCCAATTGACCGGCCCGAAACGTGAAATTAACTGTTCACCAAACTCGCCTCGCAATTGCGCCATTGTTTCGCGTGCTGTGTGGCATGTGGCACCGTCTTGTTGAAACCACATATCATGCAAGTCAAGAACTTCCATTTCGGGCAAAAAAAAGTTTGTTATCATCGCTCGGTAGCGTTCACCAGTGACAGTAACGCTGCGATTCGCATCATCTTTGAAGAAATATGGCCCAATAATGCCGCCGGCCCATAAACCGCACCAAACAGTGGCTTTTTCGGGATGCATTGGTAGCTGTTGCAATGCTTCTGGCTGATCTTCACTCCAAATGCGGCAATTATGCTTATTTACGTACCCATTCAACCAAAAATGAGCCTCATCGCTGAACACAATTTTTCGATAAAAAAGCGGATCCTCGGCCAGCTTTCCAAGAGCCCATTCACCAAAAATTCGGCGTTGTGGTAGGTCGGCTGGCTTTAGTTCTTGCACCAGCTGTATCTTAAAAGGCTTTACGCCCAAATCCTTCCGCAAAATTTTCCACGTAGTGCTGTAACAAAGGCCTAACTGCTGGGAACGGCGCCGAATCGACATTTCGCGGTCTTCTGTCACACTAGCTGATACGGCCGCAATATTTTCTTCACTACGCACAGTACGTAAACGTGTTGGTGGTTTAATGTCCAACAAAGTAAATTTGGTGCGAAATTTGGTCACAATCTTCCGAATAGACTCGAGAATGCCGACCATAAAATGGAAGCAGCGCGCGATGAACATTTCGAACCGAGCACGAATTTTGATAGTAAAATTCAATAATTTGCAAGCGTTGTTCATTTGTAAGACGATCCATGGTTAAATTGCAAACCAAACTGAAGCTGTTTGACAGTGACACAAGGTACTAAACACACGTCAGCTGTCAAAACCAGTGTTGCCAAAACCAAACCAGCTAAAAAATCACCCGTTATAAATTAAGCTTTACACACAACCAGGAGCAGTGGCGAATTTTGGGGTGGTGCTGACATGGACTTTTCAAATTCATTAGGCCTAGTTTACACGGCAATGCATCGCACGTTTTTTCACAGAAGAAATCCGTGCAAATGAGTAGTGGCGTATACATTCTACGTAGGGTTTATACTGCGAAAAAACGTGTGATTCATTGCAGTGTGAACTGGGCCTTAGTTAAATGGTTCGATTCATTTGAAGGATCGTTTTGTAGCAGTAAATTTGAACGTTGATTTTTTAATTTAAAATTTAGTTTTTTCTCTTAGGCATTTTTAGAAAATTAGAATTACATAAAAGCTAATATTGTTGTGTGCATGTGTGAATGCTTATTATGTGGATGATTAATGTGTTAATTATAGAAATAATAATGAAAAATTCATAAGCTTCGTTCATTGACCCATGTTCTCTTAACAAACCCAAGAGTTTTCAGTTCTTAAAAAGCATCCAAGGGCTTGTCAACTGTTTTGTTGACATAAAGCAAGAAACAAGAATTTCTGTGCTCTGACATTTAAAAACTAAAATTAGCTTTAAAAATAAATAAAAACAAACCACGGTCTTCATTTTCAATTTTTTGTTTGTATTTAATAAAATAAGTGTCTGTACTCTCGTTGCCTTAACTTACAACAGGAAAAAATCTTTAATCCACTTAAAGGTGAGTTTAGGTTGACCTAAGGTCTCAAAAAAAAACTTAATTTTTGTTCGCCAGGGTTACTTTAGATTTTTCAACTTCAGGACTTAAGGAATAAATCTATTTTTAGCTGTCAGCTAAAAGTTCCACAGTTATAATATGGGTTTGTTAGATAAGCCCTGAAGCAGCTCTGAAAAAAATCTTAATTTTTGCTCGGTGAGTTGAGATAACTGGCGTTTTTTCTTTTTTGGCTCTGAGCAAAGCTCTGAGCAGAGGCTGAGCGATCAGAGCAGACCTCCGAGCTGATTATGATCAGATTCCTCAGATTTAATTATGAAACACACTTGAGCACTGAACTGTCATTTCATAGGTATTTTTGGTAACGTGAAATTTCTTGCAATTTTTTTTACAATTTGCTGTCAAAACACATAAGAAAAAAACAGAAATAAATACATTTGTTCCAAAATAATCACAAAAACTAAAACACAAAATTTTTTGTTTGCCTGAAGTTGACGGGCGACTGTCCAGGGATTCCATTTTTAATTATGTGCTTTTTTGTGTCTGTCAAATTACTAAAAAAATAAGTGAAGTTGGCTTCGCTCGGTCATTTGGCCCTGAGCTAATTGAGCTAGCTCCGATGGAAAAAAGAAATACTATTTTTATGCTCTGATATGTCTGAGCTAAAAAAGAAACATAGAATTTTTGTTTGACAGTTCCGTGATCTGTTCTGAGCTAAAAAATAAAAACGCCAAACAAATGAAACTATCAAAGTGACATTTATTTGCTTCAGTTGTTAAGTATTTGTAATAATTAAGGTAATCATTAAGAATAAAGCAAAATGGAAACGTTTGACAAAAAAAAAACATTTTGCTGCTCTTTTTTTAAGAACTACAAGACCCATGTTTT